>CM069915.1:100213506-100758054 GCA_036172215.1 Camellia granthamiana
ATAAATAGATTAAACCCAAAGATTTCATCAAACCACAAATGTTTGCAACCCATGAAAAATCAAATCCATTTTAGTTTCCATTTTTGAATACAAATTAGAAATACTCTTTAGCCAAAGCTAAAGTTTGGTTTCTATTATAGAAAATCAAAACACTTTAAGAATGATAAAATTAATCCCAAAGATTTTCTCTAAACCCGAAGGTTTATAATCTCATTTTTCCTTTTCCTTAACTAAGGTGAAAGTATTACAAACTACAAATGAAAATGCAACTGTTACAATTATAACTTGTCCAAATATGTAAAAAACGGAGTTCAGGGTTACATCCAGAATAGTCTGTTTTAGCTAAGAACACATCCCTCTTCCTTTCTAAGGGTCAATCATAACTTCATAAACTTCTAGGGCATAAATTGCAAAAACCACAAACTCCAAGGGTCAAACTACAAACCAAAATGTAAATACCAAAAATTTTGAGGGCCATAACACAATTTTAGAAAAATTTTGGGGTCCAAATGAAATTATCCTAAAATCCAAGGACCAAAAAGCAATTTCTAAAAATTTTTGTTGACATTGTAACCCATGTGTCACTAACATGGCTGTTGACTAGGCAGCTACGTGGCGCTAACTGTGCACTAACATCATCTCTATGTAATAATGACGTCTTTGTGTCATACTTAGGTCAGCATCATTTGGAAAAATACATAGTAGCCTCCAAGGGAGATGATGAATAATGTTTTGACACTGAACTTTTCGGTAGACGTGTGGGTTCATTCGAACTCTGTTTGAGACATTTTTTATATCGTCGAAAAGCTCTCAACAAAATGAATCTCCTGAAATTCTCAAAACACAAAATACAACCCTTTGATTTTTTTAGAATTTAATTAATCAAAAAATAATGTAATTTACAAACTTCCAATATAACATATGGAATAAATCTAAAATAAAACTAAACTTTAAAACTGAATATTAAATTCACAAATATGTCCAATTCTTCCATCCATGCTTAGGTTAGGGTCTTGTTCAAAACCATTTAGTAGTCCAAAACTATTAGTTTCAATTTGTTTCGTTCATTTGTATTATATATCCTCTTTTCGCGTTTAGGTAAACTTGTAGAGAAAATAAGCTACCAAAAAAATAAAAATAAAAAATAACAAACAAATCAAATAAATTAGTAAGAATCTTAAGAAATATAATCATTATTTTATTTTATCAACTCTTAGGAACTCAAGCACTAACAACCAAATAACTCATGCAATAACAACCAATTAACACAAAATAAATTACATGAATAAATTATTAGAAATGAACAACTCAAAACAATCCAATAACTCTAGGCAATTAAATTAATTTCAATTCTAAGAGTTATTAGAATAAATTAAAATAAAACCTAAATTGTTTTATCAAAACGTATTTATAAAAATCTACTTTAAGATTGTTGGCATTTTTTCCCCAAAAATAGAAAACTAAATTATATAAAATAAAATCGTGAAGATAAAATAATCTTATTTTTAATTATTCAAGAAAACACTAAACTGGAAAATAGATTACAACATTAGAACATATTATAAGATGGATTCACATGGACATACAAAAATGGGGATTTGGTCAAAGCCCCCCTTATAATAAAACTTTAATGCATTAAGGGCAAGTACAAAAAGTTTTCCTTGAAAAGTCAAACACATACCACTATTATCAAAATATTAAATTTTAAAATAATATAACTTTTGATGTAAATGTTGGTTTTTAATAAAATTAGTATTTTTAAAATTCTCTCATCAAGATCTATAAAATAAGATCCATGTTTAAATAAAAAAAATTATTATTGTTGAAATTGATGTAAACAATAACAATAACATAATACTTTGTTTAACAGATACTCTGTTTGACAGTAACATATTACTCTGGTTCACAGTAACATGTTACTTTGGCAATA
The DNA here is from genome assembly GCA_036172215.1 of Camellia granthamiana. Lineage (NCBI taxonomy): Eukaryota > Viridiplantae > Streptophyta > Magnoliopsida > Ericales > Theaceae > Camellia > Camellia granthamiana. The sequence goes on from CM069915.1 coordinate 100,215,437, forward strand.
TCGTCCAAGAAAAAAAAAGAAGATATTTTACCTTATCCTTGCTCAATTATGTGTTTTCTCCTTAAGGGGTTTATGAAGCAAAATAAATTGAGCTGTCATTTTTACCAAATAAGGGCCCAATGGAAGGGTTTTGGCTAAATTTCTCATAAAAAAATAATATACAAGAAATAGATTAAATTTAAAAATTTGAAGAACAAAAGATAAGGGATGTAAACCAAAACCTGTGGTATATACAGTTTCTTTAAAACAGATTCGCCACCTCGCCAATGGGTGCTGGAGGAACGCCGGCGTTTGTTTTCCAATATACGATGGTCAAAACCAACTAATGCAGAAGCACTTTCTGAATAGTTTCGGTGAATTTGATAATGGCAGCACTCTCTCATTAACAAGAACCAAAGAATGGGCTAATAGAAAAAAGATAAGAAAAAATTTATTCGGTGTAAAAACCATCTCCAATTTTATTATCTCAAAACACCATCTCTATTTTCCATCTTAAAAAACCTCTCTAAAACATCCTACTAAGTTGGAGGGGATAGACTTCTATTTATGCAAGTAGGGAAGTCCCTATCCATGAAGGCTATCATTATTAGGGCCATCAAAAGCCATTAACCAAGGTCATCAACTCTAGTCATTAGAGCTAGAGTTGCAAAAGTTAAAAACTCATGGCCACTAATATGGTCATCAACTCTATTATTAAAAGATGAGAGTTACAATAGTTTAAACTTCTCATGTACTTAATATCTACAAATAAATATGTATATAATGATATTTGAATAATTCAAACAGATGGGTCGCAAAACGAATACGGATGTTGGGCCGATCCAAGCCCAATCTCAAACAGATGCACAACCTAAGCCCAATATAGCACAGCTCAGCCTAAGCTCAACACTAGGTCCAAGTCCAAATTCGAGACCAAACCCAACACATGCACAAGCACAAACCTAAGCCTAGTCTAAACCAAGGCTAAGTCAAAATTTAAGCCCAAACCCAATTTCTATTAATACTCATTTTATGAGACATTTTCTTATTCACAATTCAATGGTTTCGGCTCATTATTTTTCTATTGTAATCTTCTCACTTAAGATAATACAACCTCACTTGGACCCACCTCAATCGGCAGTTGGGTCCTACTTTAATCTTGAATTAAAATTACTGAAAAATCATTATTTTCCAACAAAAATATTGTAACAAAGGCACAAACTTTTGCAACATCAACTACAAAATTTTGGACATTTTTTTACGCCAATTTATAGTAAGACTACGCATTTTGTAATTGATATTACAAAATTTTATGATAAAGTTATACATTTTTGTGGTAGGGCACACACCATATAATTTCCCATAGTTTAGATATATTTTCGAATAAAAATAAAATATCTGAATATCAATTTTTGAATAAAAGTCAATTGTTCAATCAAAATTCTTGTTCAATTATAGATATCTTGAGCATTTGCATTTTGTTTGAAGTTAATATCCGAAGGCACAAATAATATATACCCTCTGCCAACAAAATTGAACTCCAATGTTGTAATGATTATCTCATAAATGTACTTAAAAATTGAATAAATTACATTCTTCTCCCTTAAATTCTAAAAAAATATAGTTAATCTCATAAATTTGTCATAATTATGCTCATATCTTTTAATAAAATTAAAGCGATAAAAATTAAAACAGATGATGGGTAGATATTGAAATAAATAAACATAAATACACATTTTAGTTAAAAAAAAGAAAAGAAAAGATAACAATATCATATTTTTATCCATACAACTAACAAATTATTGATGAAAATGACCTAATTAAGTATAGTATGGATTAAAACTCTCAAGAAAGACTGATATAATTACACTAAAAATATAAAACTAACTGTATGTTTTTCAAAACTCAAGAAAACTAAATGTAACTTACTCTTAAAAATTATATATAAATTAAAATAAATCTTAGGGCGTGCTTTTAGAGGTCATCAATTTAAATTTTAACATATATATATATATATTCACATAAGTGTAATTATTTAGGGGAAGACTTCTCTTCAATGTGTTGTTGGGGCCACCGTGAGCTCACAACAGAGCTTACATTAATAATCTGAACTGTTTAATGTGTAGAGTCATTGAGATCAGATCACATTGTGATCTGATCAAGTGGTTATCGATATTCGATAAACGTGATATTTTTGTAGGGATGAAGTACTTTAAAATAAATTATTGATATAAACGTGATCTGATCAAGTGACTATTGATATCCGATTAACATAATGTTTTGCAAAGATGAAGTACTCGATGAGTTCTATACATTGAACGGTTCAGATCATCGATGCAGGCTTCGTAGTGGTCCCACGAAAGCCCAAAAGTAACCCTTCAGTTAGAAAATCTAATTGGAGAGAAGCCTTTCCTAATTATTTATATTATTTTTATAATCATTGCTAGTAAAAAAAGATAATTATATTATGTTTAAAAAAATAAATGTCATAAATATTATCTAGTTACCAATTATTAACAAAGGATTTGGGGGGTGCAATTAGGAATGGCAATAGATAACCTATCTAGTGGGTACCCATGGAGACTCAACCTGAATACATTGGTTTTTTCGTTGTTTTTGCCCATTGGTTGGGTAGGTGGTATTGTTTAAATCCCCATCAGGGATGGGTACCTACCCATTTCCTCATATGTTTTGACTTTGCGAATCTTTTTCTTATGCACAACTTGAATCTGTAAAAGTTTTCGGTGAGCTTGGGACGCCTAGTCTCAGCCTCTCCATCGTTTTTGATTTCGACGTGATCAAATTTTTCGTAAGCCTTCTCCCCCTCTTCCCCTTTTCCTTTTCCTTTTCTTCCTCTTCATCTTCGCTATTATCCTCTCTGCCTCCGTCTCCTCCCTCTAGCCATTGCTCTTCCACTATTGTCTCCGCCGTTGTGGCTTCATCATCACCACCACCATAAGCCGCTTTGTCATCTACTTCTTCTTCTCCGCCACTACCATTGTTAGGAAGCTGTAATGGCAGCTGCACAACATTAGTAGCAGTGATTTCTCCACTGTTTTTCTTCTTCACTCCATTCCTCTCTCTCTCTCTCTCTCTCTCTCTACAGTTGGGCTATACGTATGCATTCCTGTATATATATATATATATTCAAAATGTTTTGATTTGAAGGCAAAATTTTGAAATCTAAAAGTTTTGGTAGAGGCTTTTTATTTTTCCAAAACTAGTAATAGATTTTTTTGTCATTTTTTTTTTCGATTACTAAAACTTATTTGATTATGTCAAGATTATAAATTTGATACTTTAAAATAAGTTTCTTAATTAATTAATTGATGTGTATTTGATTTTGTCGTTGAAAAAAAAGGGGGTCAAGTTGGGTTGGGGAAAACCCAAGCCATTAGGGATAGAGGATGGGGAAAATTTATAATAGGAGAATAGGGTTATAGCGATTTTGATCCGTCACTTGTCGTGTTCCGGACTTAGGTTTGTGTGGTTTTGAAAGGTTTTTCATATCTTGTTTCCTTTGTCTCCCCCTATTTTGATTATCGAGTTGTGGTTGTGTGTTTGGAATAGGTTGGTTGCTTGTTTTCCAAACCTTTGTTGCCTAGATTTTTTTCTCCGTTGCTCAAGCGGCCATTCCTGCGCTCGAGGCGGGCTTTGTAATTTTGCTCCTCCGCTCAAGCGGCACTTTTCACGCTCGAGCGGGTTTTGCGAACTCTCAGTACTTTACAGGTCTGCAAAACTACTGTGAGAGTGTTTTCTACGCTCGAGTAGCGTTTTCTACACTCGAGCAAGTAGGGCACTCGAGCGTTGGTTTATTGTCTGCAAAACTACTAGATGTGTGTTTTCTACGCTTGAGCGGCTATTTCTTGCACTTGAGCGGTGAGCGATCATTGTGTCTTGGCGCTCGAGCAGAATTCATCGCGCTCGAGCGGAATAACTTTTTTTTGTGTCTGATGCTCGAGCATCAACTCTTCTGCTTAAACGGACTGTGCGTATATCAGATTGCAAAAATGACATTTTATATCACTTTTTCATTCTTCTCTCTCTCTAAAACTTTCTAAAAACTTAGATCTTGACTCTCTCTCTCTTTACATTTTGGCCTAGATCTTTTGGGTTTTCTACTCTAGTGCCTTTGAGAAAAAGTTAGAGCATTCCAAGAGCTTTATTTTGATTTGATTGGAATGTGGTCTCGGCTTTGTTGAGGTTCTACTTTGCTTTGCTTGGTCTTCTCTTCTTGACATAGGGGTTTTTCTACACTCTTATATGATTTTTAGCTTAGTTATTTGTCATTGTGTAATAATGGTGAGATTTGGGAGTAGTTTAAGCAAAAACATAGGGTTTTGGTGTGAAATGGAAAAAGGGGTTTTTGGTGAATGTGAAATAAATGAGTATGGGGTTTAAATATGAGGTCATGTTGTGTCAAAATGGTGGATTTTGATACTTGGGTTGATATTTGGAAAAGGGGAGTTTTGTCCTAATTGGATCAAATGGTCTCATTTTATATAAATAATTAAAATTGACATTGAAAATGTAAAGTTGGAGGATTATTGATATGAATGGTGGAATAGGATATGTATTATCTCACATCTTTGGAAATTTTGAATAAACTATCTGTCTTGAGATTGAATATCTGTTAGAAATAACTGTATTGGGCTATTGGTGGAGGATAGCTATGATTGTTATAGAAATTGCATGAGGATTAGGTGAATTAAAACTAATCCATTGTTGGCTATCATTGAATATGATCATGTTTAAAATACATTGTATATGTATCTTTGTTTGGGAGGAAAAATAGGATGTACTCCATTGTTTGGGAGGAGAAAGGGGATGGACTCCATTGAAATTAAGTTGGCCAGAGTGTCCTAGTCGAAAGTCCCGAAATTTATACATGGGTGTTAATCCCGTGGACGAAATATCCGTAAAATGGCAAATTGAAGTGTGTATGCGTGTTTTGTATAATTGGAAAATCATTGAGTTGTAGTCTCAGTTTGGTTATTGAAAGATAATGGTCATGACTCATGAATTGAGAAGAATGAATGAACCGAAAATGAATTGAAGGAAAATGGATCAAGAATTGAATTTGGTACCTTGTGAATATATGAATTTATGAATGTTTTACCACAGGTATTGTATTTGCACATTGTACTTGTATCTTTACTAAACCTCATATATTGTGTTAGATTATTCCTACTGGGATGTGGCTCACCCTATTTGGGAAAAACATTTTCAAGTGTTGGTGACATGCCTCTGTCAAGACAATAGCTTGGAGGGGCTTTTGGGAGCAAGAGCTTCTTTATTTTGATTGTGTGTTTTTGTATAGCCAAGGGATTTATTTGTAAGAGCTAGTCTCACTTTTGTTGTAACCAAGTCAAGGCTTGGAAAGGTATAAGCCTATAGAGAATTTATTTATGTTAAACTCTTTCGTATCCTTAATTCTATGAAATGAAAGAACATTGTACTCTGATTCATGCTGTCATTTATATATATATATTTGGGTTGTACTTATTGTATATTTTTGGGGACGTTACAACTTGGTATTAGAGCGTGCCAGGTTTGAATACTTTGGGTACGTGGAAAGTGGTTAGTACCACAATGGGTTTGTCTTGCTTAGTTGAGACTTTAGTATGTATTGTGTGCTTATGTGATAATATGCTTATATGATTATATAGGTATGAGATTTAATTCCTAAGATATTGATTGGGTCTACGAGTTTCTGGAAGTCCTATTAGAAGAACACTTGATCACTGCTATTTCTAATTGGAACTCTAGCAACGTCGCGGGACGATCATTATCTAGGAAGGAAATTCGTATGTGTTTACGTGATTATGTGCTTATATGGAGTGAATTACTATTGTCCAACGCATTAGGATGGGAGCGAGTTAGCTTTATCACATTTGTAAATGTGCTAATCTCTTATATTACCTTTATTAGGATGTCAGGACGTGGTGGTGGTAGGTGTGGTAGGCCTAGAAGGCACGAGGTGCCTATACCAGATGATATTCTGGCACAAGAGGAGGGAGTTGGTCAGGCCAACGTGGCCGAACTAGTTGGTCAGTAGGCCATAGGCGCTTTAGCCCGCGAAATGGTCGGAGCATTGCAGGAATCTATAGACATTCTCAGGGCTGAGAATCAAGTCCAAGCCCAAGTAGCTGAGGCAGGGCCTTCTTTTCTAAAAAGAGAGTTCTTCCGGTCGAATTCAGATGAGTTTTTGGGCGATCCCAAAGAGCCATTGAAGGTAGATGAGTGGCTAGAGCAGATAGTAAAGACGTTCGAGATGCTTGGCATCGAGGACGACCAGTTGAGGGTGACCTTGGCGTCTTTCCAGCTAAAAAGGGATGCAGGTCAGTGGTGGAAGTATGCGCGTGGGTGCATTGGAGTGACTTGGAAGGCTTTTGTCAGTGCCTTCCAGGACAAATTTCTACCTCCCACAGTTAGGGAGAAGTTGAGGGACTAGTTTTCCAAGCTGGTGCAGTTGAACACACAAGTGGCTGAGTTTGAGGTCACATTCACTAGCTTGTCTAGGTTTGCACCTGAGTTAGTGGCAACTGAGGAGCGTTGTTGTTTAGAGTTCAAGAAGAGGCTAAGGACCAGGCTCATGTTTAGAGTTACTGGGTCCATGATCAGAGACTATGGGCACATTATGCAAGTAGAGGAGGAGAGGATGAGGGGCTCTAAGAGGAGTCAAGATAGTCAGAGGGATAATAAGAGGCAGAGGGGTTCTAACCCCCAGTCATCCTAGGGAGCTCAGTCGAGATCTACATTTCCAATACCGAGTTCAGGTTTTGGGAGGGGTGGGCAGGGAGATGTGACTTGTTTCAAATGTGGTCAATTGGGCCACAAGTCTCTAGCTTGTCCGCAGAGAGGAGGAGGGTGTAACTCGGCTTTTCGTGCCCCCTTTCGGAAGAATGAATAGCCCGTAAAGTTCAGACTCCACTTGTGGTTCTAAATCTGATTTCACAAGTGCAATGTGAAATAATGAAAACACAAAAAGAGTCCAAATCCAGCAATTCTTTTTTGGAAAAAAATCAATGTTTGAATCAAATGCCAAAAATGGATTGCTTTGCCAGATTTCAGAGTCGCCACCTAAATATTTTTGGGAAATTTAGGAAACCCATGACTCATGCCAAAGGCCATTAGTCTGTCGTTACCAAAGTGTCTTGATTTAGAAACTTAGGTATGAGAGGGGAAGGTCATTAATTGAGCCACCCACTCATCCAATCAAAGATCAGCCTCTACTAATCATGATGTGATTCTTATGTACAACATATGTTCTTATTCTATTTTTAACATACAAGTATAGACTAATTTTGCAAACATTAGAACACTTGAATCATGTTTGTTTTGAAAAGAAAAATATTTTGAATATGTACCACTTGAAAAAAAGTGATCGTATATGAACATTATTCAAATTATTCCAATTTAAGCAAATAACCTTCATCCACAGGCATTCAAGCAGTTAACAATTAAGCATTTAGCCTCATGGTAGTATGTTTGATATGACAACAATCACACTTATGCAATATGCTAAAGCATAAAAACTTACCTCGTACTCCAACCCAAAAGAGGAACTAGTTAGAAAAATGCATGATCTTAACTATGTAATATGGCTAATACAACACATACGAATATGCAATTAATAAGCTCGGCTACTAGCATGGCATGCGAGTCAATTCAAGGCATGTGATAATGCACATATTCAAGTAAAGAGTTTGAATTTGACATTTGAATAATATGATGAGCCGAACTTTTATGTATGTAAAACGAATGGATGCAAGTCATAGAAATACTAATTTGAAAATATGATGTCCCTATACTAACCATCATAAGCAGATAAATAAAAGAGAGAAAGAATGGAGGTTGGAAGACATACAACTTATTACATATTTGTCCTCACGAAGGAGGGTTCAAATGTCCAAGTGTCCGAATAAATAATTATTACAACTTCGAATGAATAATAGCTAAAAGCGACTGTCTAATTTATTACAACAAATATACAATGATTGCGCGATGCTCTACAGGAATCACTCTGTCTGCCTTGCTGGGATTTGTTCTGTTTCACCCTATCATTGCTTTCAACTAAAAGTGTATTGTTTGAAATTTATTGGAGCCTTACTGACCCAAAACGAGACTCAGTCAAGCCCCAAATAAATCCAATACCTTGTTTTCTTGTAGAAATCTATTTTTTGTACCTGAGGTGAAACAGTGTAGACAGGGTATTCTTAGCTATGTTTGCCTCTTCTACCCTTCTCTATCATAGAAGTTACTCAAGAGATGAGCGAACTCGGTTCCTAAACCCTCTATGGTTGCAAGTTGATTTGCAAGATGATTTTGGACACGATAGGACAAAGATCAATAAATGTAATGCATAACAACCACCCCTCTCTCTTATCATGAAATGAATTCAAGAAAGGAAGTAGAGACGCTTTAAGGTTCATCAAATTATCATGAATTGATGTAAGACAATCCTTAACATAATAGACTCCGGCATAACTTCAGGCCATAAAGACGCTTCAAAATTCATCAAAACATCATGAATTGATATAAGACAATCCTTGACACAATAAACTCAGTATAACATCTGACCGAATTCAATCAATCATATTGGTTCTTTATGTCGGTTGATTCATTTTAAACTCAATTTTGTTAGTCTCTTTTATATTATCTTTCCTTTTCTTTAATCCATTAATTCCACGGTGATATTTACATCCGCTAAGTCCGAAACACATTAAAGGGAAACAAGTGTCGACTTAACCCAAGGAAATAAACCTTATTTTATTCAGGGGAAATTACAAAAGAAGAGTCAAACTTACTTACAAGTTAAGGATTTCAAGTCAAACCCAAGATGTGTAACAAGGACTAGTCAAACTCAGAAGAGTGATAATGACTTAGAAAAACCCAAAGTGAGTGATAATGACTTGAAATCCAAACTTGATAATTAGTGATAATGACACTTTCCTTGGTGATTTCCAAGGGTCCATTAGTCCTTTAAAAGTAAACACACTGGTGATAAAAAGAAATGAAAATAAAAGATTGGCTTTAGTATAAGAAAGATGTATGCCTTTGGTAATGAACCTCCGAAGAGATTAAACAATTAAGCATGAAAAAGTTTTATGCCTTTAGTAATGAACCTCCGAAGAGATTAAACTATTAAGCATGGAAAAAATTTCTTTCTTATACTTGAATGACAACCTTAATTTTTCACAACTTTTTAATCAAAATAATCAAAGAATTGAGGGAGGTTGCAGAGATGATTATGTGAAGTTGATTAATTGATTATTATAAAGCAAACATAATATGCAAAGCAAAATTATTGAAATAAATTAAACAACCACTAAATAGCATAAAATAGTGCTGAAATTAAGCTATAGAAGGTGTACAATCATAAAGAGATTAAAGCTAGTAAACAAGTGTAAGGAAGGGTGGCTAACCCCCCCTACTTTTATAACTTCAAATCACATATTTTAGATGTTGAAAAACAGCCCCTAAACAGTCCCAAATCAGCCCCAAAACGATGGTAAAAATTAGAGAAAACAAGTGGGAAATACAAGGATTTAAGCTAGGAATAAGGTTCAAGCAAGGGTGATTAACCCCTCCACCTTTAAGTAGCTTTTAATCACAAGTTTCAGCCCTTAAAACAGTCTAAAACAATATGAAAACACAAGAAAAAGATGAACAAAGATTGAAATGGAAGTGAGGAAGCTTTACCTCTTGTAGAGAAGGTGTTCTTGTTGTAAACCAAACTTGATTCTAAAGTACCCTCAAGTTTAAGTTATGATTTTCAATTCTCAAATCAAGTTCCAAGTTCAAACTCTTGTATGGTATGTATGGATGATATGATAGCTTCAAGGTTTATGGAAGAACAAGATGGATGGTAGCTTTTCTAACTCTTGATATTTCTAACTCACTTGATATTGATTTTGTTCTAACCTTTGATCTTGTTGTCTAACACTTGATATATATATATATCTCTAACCAAATTCTATGTTGTTTTTTTCAACCTCCTCACAACAGTCTGAACCTTGCTATTTATAGGCCTCGAGTAGGTTTGATCAAAATATCAGCAAAATTGGGCAGTTGGCAGAACACTGCTAAAACTGCCTGAAAAGTCAAGAGGTCTGGCCGGATGTTTGCGTCTACGGCCGGATGTCACTGAGGTCCTGTCGGACTTCAGTGTATTTCCACTATTTGTTACTTTTAGGTTCAATACAGTTGGTACACGGTGCAATACTGAAATTCTAGGGTAGAAATACAGTGTGTATAGCAGGTTGGAATTGTTTAGAGCTCGAACTCAAATTCCTTTATTGAGAATTCAAACCACTGACTCAATGTAATTGTCATCATCGAGTGCTCGAAATAAAGCGCCTAAGTCTTACGAGCGGTCAAAACTAGGGTGTCTACAGTTGCTCCTTTTTGACAGAGTTTGAAGTCATCTCATGATGCGAGTGAGTGTCAAAGTCTGAAGACGACCCATTTGACAAGATCGTCAGACTTTGGCAAAACAAACAAATGTGTAAACAATTGGTCGAACCCCGATTACCTACGTATCCCTTTGCAAGGAATCAAACTTGCGTAGTTCAAGGGCAAGATGAAAAATGATATGCGAAATATAACTTATGATCATGCAATGAAATACAATCAAGACAATGATGTGACACTGAACGAAAGCATAAATCAGAGCAAAACAAATCCAACCTTGTTTCACACGGAAAGAAGTAAGTAGCCAAACATGACTCACGTGATCAAAACACTTCGTTCGCGAGAAGAGAAATAGTGAACTTGAGATCCAATCCCTCCGTTCGTGAGAGGAGGAATAGTGAATTTGTGATCCAATCGCTTCATTCACGAGAGGAGGAATAGTGAACTTGAGATCCAATCGCTCCGTGCGCGAGAGGAGGAATAGTGAACTTGAGATCCAATTGCTCCGTTCACAAGAGAAGGAATAGTGAACTTGAGATCCAATCGCTCCGTGCGCAAGAGGAGGAATAGTGAACTTGAGATCTAATCGCTCCGTTCGCGAGAGGAGAAATAGTGAAGTTGAGATCCAATCGCTCCGTTCGCGAGAGGAGGAATAGTGAAGTTGAGATCCAATCGCTTCGTGTGCGAGAGGAGGAATAGTGAACTTGAGATCCAATCGCTCCGTGCGCGAGAGGAGGAATAGTGAACTTGAGATCCAATCGCTCTGTTCACGAGAGGAGGAATAGTGAACTTGAAATCCAATCGCTCCATACGCGAGAGGAGGAATAGTGAACTTGAGATCCGAGAGGAGGAATAGTGAACTTGAGATCCAATCGCTCCGTTCACGAGAGAAGGAATAGTGAACTTGAGATCCAATCGCTCCGTTCGCGAGAGGAGGAATAATGAACTTGAGATCCAATCGCTTCGTGCGCGAGAGGAGGAATAGTGAACTTGAGATCCAATCACTCCATACGTGAGAGGAGGAATAGTGAACTTGAGATCCAATCGCTCCGTTCGCAAGAGGAGGAATAGTGAATTTGAGATCCAATCGCTGCGTGCGCGAGAGGAGGAATAGTGAACTTGAGATCCAATTGCTCCGTTCGCAAGAGGAGGAATAGTGAACTTGAGATCCAATCGCTTCGTGCACGAGAAGAGGAATGGTGAACTTGACAACAGGCGTACCTCGTCATAGCTCATACGGAGAGGGTGAAAGTTTAAACTGGGTAAACATCAAATTCTAACACGTTTTACGTGAAAGGAGATAAGGTAAATTCGAAGTCCAAACGCGTCTCACGCGAGTGGAAGAAGGTATAATATAATGATTTCTTTCCTTTGATTTGATTTGATTGATTTTTGATTTTTTTTTTTTGGGATTTACTGTACACCTATACATATACATATACGGATGTATACACAGATATATATACGGGAGATATATACGGTATGTGTACGCAAAACACGCAAAAAAGAAAGGAACAAAATGCATGGTTGTGGGGATACGAGGTTTCGAACCCTTGACCTCAAACTTAGTTCCTTGGTCCCTTAACCGCTGAGCCAAACCACTGAGCTAAGCCACTATTGTGACAAGATATGTAAACGAATATATATATTCATAGATATGAGACATATATACATAAAACCAAAACAAAATAAAAGAAACAATTGCTGTGGGGTTCAAACCCCCGACCTCGGGCTCAGCCTTTTAGCCTTCAACCACTGAGCCAAACCATTAGACCCAAGCCACTTTTGTGACCATATATTCAAACAAATATGTGTATAATACATAGATATACAATACACATATACAATCCACATACATAAATGTATACAGCTCTCCCGTCTTTCTCTCTTCTTTCAAAAATCGCGTTTGACACGTGGCCTCACCTTTTGCGTTAGCTGGTCGACAATTGCCTCGGCTCTCTTTCCCTCTTTGTCTTTCTCTCCTGTCTTCTTCGCCTTCTCCTCCTCTGTCTCCTTTTTCTTCTCTTCTATCTTCTTCTTCGTCATTCTTTGAGAAAGACAGAACAGAAAGACTAAGAGAAATAGAACTTAGTCTGCTCTCTGCATTTCTCTACAACTCCTTTCTTTCACACCTCTCTCTTCTTACGCATGGCTTCATCCCGCCCCCTCTCTCTTTTTCCTGATCTTAATGATCCGTCAAGCTCCCCTGGGCCAAGGACCCCTGCTCTTACTCATCCTAGTCTTCCTACACTGACAGTTGAGCAAATGATGGCTGCTCAAATTGACATTGAGGCCAACCACTACATGCTGAAGTCGTGTATGGAGACAATGGCCGCGGTCATTAACTTGTCTCATCGTTTGCAAAATAGGACGTGTGAGGTACATCGGGTTAACGCCCAACTTGCTCTGCGTCAGTGTATGTAGAAGGATGCACGAGCAGAGATTTGCGCACTAAAGGTGGAGAACAAAGAGCTGAAACAGAAGGCCACCTCCATGGAGAATGAAGAGCTAAAACGACAGGCTACTTCTATGGCCCGGTTCGGAGCACCGTCGTACTTTGCCTTTGATGGTCGGTGAAGAGTTAACTCTTTTGGTGAAAGCACTGAGGTAGGGCCTTCAAAGGTCTCTCAGGACGAAATTGAGATGAAGAAATCAGCGGAAGAGTCGAGCAAATGAGGTCGGCGTATGGCCATTTGTCAGAGAAGAAAGAAGAAAAAGATCTCTCTCTTTTTTCTTTTTCTTTTTTAATCTTTATTTTATTCTTGTATTTTTATTATTTCTCTTTTCTGTATTTCTTTTTCTTATCGGAGTTGATCTATGAAATGAATAAAACAAGTTATTTATTTATTTTTTTTATTTTTATACTCAACTCAAAATAAAAAAGAAATAAAGCAAACTGAATTTTTTTGTTTATAATATATATATATATATATTTTTTCTTTTTATATATTTTATATACTCAAATAAAATGAAAAAATGAAATGAAACACACTTAGTATTTATTATATATATATATATTTTTTAATATAGTATATATACTCAGATAAAACAAGATAAATAAAAAAAACTTTTTGTCGAAGTCCAGCCAGACCTCGACGAGGCTTGGCCGGGTATACGAACCTCCGACCGGACTTCGACAGCGTCAGGGGCAGATTTGAGAAGCCCTCGGCATTTCTTGCTTTTAAAACAAAACAAACCTTTCATTTCTCATATCCTCCATACCCGAAACTCCTTTCTTTTTCTCTCTAGGATCCCTCTCTCTCTAGATTTCTCCCTTCTTGAGTTTGCCCAACAATCCTACCATTTTTTTCATTGAAACCCTTATTTTTCTCTACATTTTGAATTGAACAAAAATTGATTTAGTGCAAGTTTGGGTTTTCTCTTTTGTTTTTCTCACTTTTCACCACATTTTCCTCTTTCTCCATTTGATTTTTTATCCTCTCTTCACTTTCTCTCTCATAGGGTTTTGAAATTTGGGATTTCTACCCATTTTTCCTTATTTTTCCCATTTTTTTTTTTCCATTTTTCTCTACCTTTCCCCATGGCTAGCGATGAGGTTCCCCTTCCTAACCTAGCCACAGATATTGGTGTCGCCCTTGGTGCGGATATAGAGACGGAGGAGGGAGCTGCTTTACTTCCTTTTGCCGAGAGGCCATTTGATATGGCCACTTACCAGCCGCGCACTCACATTCTCCCGCCATGCAGGATTTTAAGATTTATGAGCTTCATTCCTGGGCTGGAGGAGGACACACTATTGCGCGAGCCCATGGAGCACTTATCTGCCGATGCCACCATGGTAAGCAACTTTCCTTTATTTTGTACATATGTGACTTTCCTTTGTTTTGTATATATGTGAGACAAACCATTCTTCTCTGCTGTACATACATTGATACATTCCCCATTTACAGGTCGTAGCCAGGAGGATTATCGGTTATGGGACCATATCGGGCCCCCGGCGTTGGTATGAGCGGCTTCCCGTGGAGGTTCGCACAGTAGTCGATGCCGCTGGCTTTGGGCCCTTCTGCTCTGGGCTCATACAGATGCGGGCTAAGTCAGTGCTATACAGAGCTTTAGCGGAGAGATGGTGGGACACCACAGACTCGTTCCACTTCTCTTCGACCGGGGAGATAACGCTGACCTTGTATGATTTCTTGATCCTTACTGGCCTGCGGATCGAAGTTGGCGGCCCGATCCCATTTGATCTAGACATGGCGCGGTGGAGAGCTGCATAGCTCCAGCTTCTTAGAGTGATCTCGTACATCAGTAGTCAGGGGATAGTGCGCTACAGCTAGTTTTATGATCACTTCATCGACCGTCAGCCAGCTACTCCAGTTGAGGTTGCCCAGTACGCCCGTGGCTTCCTCATGTATCTCCTTAGTACTACCTTGTTTGTGAACAGGGAAAATACTATGGAGATATATCTTCTAGGGGCACTGATGCACCTACCACGGGTGGCAGAGTACGATTGGGGTGGTGCCGGCTTGGCCACCTTATACTACTACATGAGCTCCGTGTCCCACCACAAGGCGAATTTACTCGGTGGCTACTGGAGAGTTTGGGAGGTACGCATCTCACCCCTTTACTTTTCTATTCAACTTTGCATTTCCTACTCATCTTTACTCTGCATTTCATATCTGCTCATCTGCTTTATTCACGCTCATCTGTTTACAGCTCTAGGTTTACACGTATTTCACCACTCTAGCTCCGGTCCTAGTGAGGCTGATTGAGTTGTCAGTACCTCGCTCTAGGTACTACAACTCACAGTTCAGACGCCGCCACCTAGTAGACCAGACCTTCCCATACTTCCACCACTTTTTTTGATACGATCACTGTGGACCAGGTAACACAATATCATTCTTTGCATTCCATATCATTGTTCCCTTACTGTACTAGCATCCTCATATTGTTGACATCTACCACTGCATTGTTTTGCTCATTATACACTGAGTTTCTGACACAACACTGATTTCTGACACTGAATTATATCTGACACTGCACTAATAACTAACATTGCACTAACATCTGACACTGTACTGATTCACAGGTTGATTGGCATCCTTGGGCAGGTATCCTCCCAGCGTCCAGAGCGACTTATGCCGCTGCCTGGTATGCCTCTACGATGAGGATTTTATTCAAGGGCCCCTTTGGTCGGGCTTATTATCTGAGGGAGAGGTTTATCTACCAGACCAGAGGGGTAGCCTATCCAGACGTTCCGCATCCTCCTCCTCCAGGCATGAGGATAGTTGATGAGATACAGGATGGACCTATGATCGACCTTTTGATGGAGGGAGAGGACGGTGACAGATACCATACGGCCGACAACTTCACTACCTTCTTGCACATTCGGGTGATGGCGCCTCTCACCCTGAGCGTGGTTCGTGCTGTTTTAGAGGTCGCGGTTGCTGCGGCTGGTGCTGGTAATGCCCCTGCTAGAGGTGTCCCTGCATTTGCTCATATTCCTGGGTTTCTTGTGATTCCTACGGAGATCACATACATGTGCCCAAACGAGGTGCTCGAGCAGATTCTGATCGATGAGATCGAGGAGAGGGACCGTCGAGTAGTGTTCACTCCAAGCATCAAACAGGTACACATTTCTTTATTGTTTCCACTCACTGTACTTCATCTTGTTTTATTACTTCTGTTTCTGGCTATATTTCTCAAACCCCACTCTCTCTTTTGCAGGTACCTTGGGCATTTGCAGATGACCTTGCGCGGACAGTCAACCGGCTACTCTTCATGGTGCGATAGAGTCAGACCACTCTAGCCGCTCACAGGATTGAGGTAAGCTTTGCCCCTAGTTTACAGTCATTTGATTCCGGCTCTGTTTGACATCTTATAACTATCTGCACCCTCTTTCTCTTTTTACTTCTTCAGCTTGGAGCAGCATCGGTGACACCTGCAGGACCTCCTCTAGCTAGGAGACAGAGGCGGGGCCCAGTGAGGGGCAGAGGAGGAGCTGATCACGGGAGAGGTCGAGTGAGGCAGCGCTCACCTTCTAAGGAGTCCTTTGAGGGCTTTCCAACCCCTGAGGAGGAGGGAGAGGAGTTTTACATGCAGTCCGGCAGTGCCAGTGATGACAGCGTTGCACCTCCTGCACAACCAAGGAGGAGAAGAGCTAGGGCGGACTATTGATGACGATGATGACTTTATCTTTTTTCTTTTTTTTTTTGTTTGTTTTTGTTTTTGTTTCTATTTCTTTGCTTTGTGGTTTTAAACACTTGCTTCAGGTAGACTCATTGTGTTTGAAAACCTTTCTTTTGTTTTATGTTTTATTTTGTAAAACAATGATAGGAGTTGGACCTGCTAGTTTATAAAAACAAGTTTTTTTTTTTTTTTTGTGGATGATCTCTTCTTGCAAATTGTATTGTGTTTGCATATGGCGAATGGACAGTAATTGCATGAGAATCTTCCAGAGACTTGTGCTTGATTCATGAATCGAATAACAACTATAACTAGACAAAATATACAATACAACTCGATAACAAGAAAACATAATGGAAACAACTCAAAACTATTACAACAGACTTGGTATAAGAAAACAAAACTCCAAATACATCCATAATACAAGAGGACAAAGAGCAGCCTTTCCTGTTAGTGCACTGTCTAGCCCACCACTGAGGTATGGCCGGACCTTGATAAGGGGTTTGGTGAGTGCCCAGTTATCACCCACTATTCCATCTAAAATTCTATAAATGGTGCTCCCATACTGTTGTTTCTGGCAAAAGAGTAAGTCTTTTACATTTTGCTCTCAAAATGGAGATGTTGCTCATCCATAGGCTCCAAGAATGGATAACCACTTTGGATGACTCGGAAAAGGTGAACTTTTGTGGTTTCGGCCTAAACACTTTTTTTCCATTGAGCCGCACTTCACTTTGTTTTCCATTTCTCCATGCCACTACTCGGTGTTGGAATCCAATCACGCATGTATTTCGCTTCGGTTCACAAGAGATGTGTTCGACACTTGAAGAATTTCAAGCATTGATGGAATCTCAACGTGATAAAGAAATCATGCCTCAACCCTGTTTTGGCCATGCTCAAGCTTTAGGACGGATGTGTGGGCTTACTTTGCACGAGGCTCGATCCTTGGCTCACAATGGGGAATTAGACATTCCGGATTTGATTAGTCGGTTTTCCACTACCGGTGATAAAGAGAACCTCCGTTGGTAGGGTTATCATCAGCATGCCCTCTGCTTATGCTTACTTGCACACTTCCTTCTTGCCCCAAGTCACGGTAGAGCTAGTATTAAACTGATTGAAGTAGCCCAATGCCTTAATGAGGGTAAGAGTTGTATGAGCTTAGTGTTGGCCGAGACTTTGACAGGTTTAGATGCTTTTCATCGAAAAGAGACTATTCGATTTGCGGGGAATCCATTACTTCTCCAAGTATTATTTCCTACCCTTCTTATTTATGATCCTCATATTACTTGGCACTCAATCTCTGTTTTTCCCTTGGAATCTTTTTCTTACTTTTCGCTCGACGTACATCTCTCTATTCTTTTGTTCTCTCTTATTTTCTTTCCCGTCCCAGGTATGGTTAATGGATAAATTGAAAGTAGTGGATCCATGGCCCCGAGTACTCAGCAAGAACTTATTTTCTTCGTCCACAGCTAGTGGAGTTCTCCTTAGAGGGAATGTGGTGCGACTGGATGTGCAGCAGGTCTGCAACTAACATTGCTTGGTGTAGCCCTTGGCTTAACTTGGTTAAGATGAGTTACAGCATGTCTCGACAACCAAGTATACAATTGATTGGCCTTACGCATCGTGTGTCTTATTTTTCGTTCAGGTTCAGACGCCAGTTTGGACATGATCAGACTTGTCCAGATGAAGGGATAAAGTATCCAGCTTCGTTTCCCATTCGTAGTTCGTACTTGCCTCGATACCTCACTGCTTGGAGTACGAGAGAATTTCTGCCCCCTGCCCTTAATTTCAGTTACATTCTTCCTAGTGAGTACTTGGCTTGGCTCGAGCATGAGGAACAAATTAGGCCGACTTCGGTTACAGAGACTTCTACGGGTACGAGAAAGAGACAGAGAATTAACATTTGACTCATCTATGCCCCTAGTTTATCACTGTCTTTTCTTTTCAAATTTTTTATTTTTATTTTTATTTTTTTTTTATGTAAAAGCAGCTTTGTTTTGGAGAATGTACTTGTGTTAAAATCAATAAAATTAAAGTGAGTATTGAAAAGTTTCCTTTTGTGTTGTAAAAAGTAAATTGTGAGAGACTATTCAAACCCATTTTCGGAAATGGTCACCACCGAATACACATGGAATCAATCCTAAGTTGTACAACCCCAAATCGAAAAATCATAACTGCCCCCCAAATTGCATTGATCATTACTATTTCATTTTGTAACTGACCTTTCTGCCCGAATGGAAGCAACACAACCAAGCTGACAAACAGTGGAGAATGATGGATTGATTAAACCAGATGAACATGACAGTTGAGTTGAAAATGGTTATGGCCGAACTTCGGGAGGAAGTTGCCTATGTATGCCAGAGATGAGAATCAAGCCTTACGTAGTTCGGTGAGGGTTCACTCGAGTATTTATTCTCTCCTTTTGCGCTCTACTTTTTGTCAAGGTTGCCCTTTCGGGTTTTCGGCCTTGTGAGCTCAATTTTTCTTTATTTCAAATTTTTTATGCTCTAACTTTTGCCTAGGTCGCCCTTTCAGGTTTTCGGCCTAGTGAGCCTCTCAAGGATAATATTTTTTTAACTTATCCATGTTAATCAATTGTGAAAACTCCAGGCCATCCAAATCCATAAGAATAATTGCTCCTCCAGACTTGATTGACTTGATGATATAAGGACTAGTCCAATTGGGTCTGAACTTGCCCCTAGGGTCATGGATGGGGGCTCGGTTGTCTTTGAGCACCATGTCTCCTTCCTTGAGATTTCTGGACTTGACTTTGTTGTTAAATGCCATAGCAATTCTACGCTGGTAGCCTTGGATGTGATACAATGCCTTCAATCTCCTTTTGTCGAATAGTATCAATTCTTCAAATCTGCTCTGTTGCTAATTTGCCTCCGCTATCTAACACTCAGCCATAATTCTCAATGACGGCACTTCAATGTCGATTGGCAGAACAACTTCCATCCCATAGACTAGAGAATAGGGGCTTGCCCCTGTAGATGTTCGTATTGACGTTCTGTAGCCCCAGAGTGCAAATGGCAATTTCTCCGGCCAGTCCTTGTAGGTTTCCACCATCTTCTGCGTTATTCTCTTGATGTTTTTGTTTGCAGCCTCAACGGCTCCATTGGTCTGCGCCCTGTATGTTAATGACTTACAGAAAGCCACATTATATTTCTCAAGCAGGTTTATCACCTCTTTCTTGAAATGTGAGCCGTTATCGTTGGGCACCCCATACCTACAGATGATGTTGTTTTTGATGAACTTGGCTACATGTGATGCTTTTAGCACGGAATAGGACTGGGCCTCTACCCATTTAGTGAAGTAGTCAATCGCTACCAAAATAAACTCGTGCCCGTTTGACCCTTTTGGCGTGACTGCGCCGATAACATTGATTCCCCAAACCACGACAGGCTATGGCAAAGTCATGTTGTAGAGCTTCGACGGTGGAATGTTCATGTGATTGGCATGGATATGACATTCGCGTCATCGCCGTACGAAGCCAATACAGTCTTCTTCCATGGTTGACCAGTAGCAGCCTTGTCTAAGGATTTTCCGAGCTAGCATTACATCGTTCATGTGAGCTCCGCACTCTCCTCCATGAATAGCTTCCATAAGGTGCCTTGATTTTTCTTCCGTAACACACAGCTTATGCATTCCCAGATGGCCTCTTTTGTACAACTTGTTTCCGCAGATGATAAATTGGATAGCTAGCCGCTGTATTCCCCTTTTGTCTTTGGCATTTGCCCCTGGTGGATATGCCTCTTTCTAAGAAATTCCAAATGTCGTAATACCAGGGGTTCGTATCTTCAACCTCATTTATCGCGGCAATGGTCTCATAAGCCGGCGTATACTTCTGTTCAATAATAATCAGACGCATCTTTACTCTAAGTGGGATGTGCACCATGGAAGATAAAGTTGCTAAAGCATCAGCAAACCGATTGTTTTCTCTTAGCAGATGTGTGAACGCCAATTTTTCAAACCTCGGAATTAGCACATCCAGGGCCTGATGATAAACCTTCATTTTCTCTTCCTTAACCTGCCAATCTCCGTTGGCTTGAGAGATAACCAAATTCGAATCCCCAATGACGTCCAACCTTATTGCCCCTAGTTCTAGGGCAGCTTCCAAGCCAGCAATACACGCCTCATATTCTGCTTCATTGTTGGACACTTTAAACCGGAGTTTGAAGGCTATAGGTATATTTGAATCATTAGGTGTTATGAGCAATACACCTATCCCATAACCATATTGATTTGATGCTTCGTCAAAGTACATCGTCCATGTTTTGTCTTCTATCTGCAGGATGTCTTTATCTGGGAATAGGTACTCCACTGCTTCATCATCTCCTTTTACTGGGTGATTTGACAGGAATTCCGCTACGGCCCTCCCTTTGATTGATTTGCGCGTGACGTACTTGAGGTCAAATTCGGAGAGAAGAAGCAACCAACGAGCTAGCTTACCCGTAAGTGCTGGTTTCTCAAAGAGATATTTGATGGGATCTAATTTCGAAACCATAATTATAGAATGAGCTAACAAGTGGTGTCTCAACTTCCTCGTTGCCCAAACCAAAACTAAATAGGCTTTCTCGAGGGGAGTGTAGCGAGTTTTATAATCCAGCATCTTCTTGCTTAGATAATAGATGGCATTCTCAACCTTAGCTTCTGATTCTTGCGCTAGCATGCACCCCATGGTCGAATCTGTCACTAACAAATACAAGGTCAGTGGTTTCCCCGGTTCTAGCGGTGATAATACAGATGGATTTTGAAGATACTGCTTGACCTATTCAAAGGCGAACTGACATCGATCATCCTATGGGAACTTCTTTCCTTTCTTCAATAGACCAAACAATGGTTCACAAGTCAAGGTTAATTTTGAGAGAAACCATCTTATGAATTGCACTTTGCCCAGAAAGCCGCGCACCTCCTTTTCAGTTCTCGGTGGTGGCATTTCTACGATAGCCTTGATTTTGGGGGAATCTACTTCAATTCCCCTTTGTGTGATCAGAAATCCCAACATTTTTCCTGTAGTCACCCCAAAGGTGCATTTTTATGGGTTTAACCTCAGTCTGTACTCCCTTATCCACTCAAAGAATTTTTCCAGTGCGGTATAATGGCCTTCTTGCTCTTTAGACTTGACAATCATATCGTCCACATACACCTCAACCTCCTTGTGGATCATATCATGCAAGATGGTGGTCGCAGCCCTCTGATATGTAGCCCTGGCATTTTTCAATCCAAAAGGCATAACTCTATAACAATAGGTACCCCACAGCGTAGTGAAAGCAGTTTTCTCTCTGTCCTCTGGTGCCATCGAAATCTAATTATACCCGGAAAAGCCATCCATAAATAAAAGCAAAGCATGGCCAGCTGTAAAGTCTACCAGTTCATCGATGTGGGGTAATGAAAAGTCGTCTTTCGGACTAGCTTTGTTTAAATCCCGGAAATTGACGCAGACCCTGATTCTGCCATCTTTTTTTGGAACCAGAACGATATTAGCCAACCAAGTCGGGTACTCGGATACCATCAAGAAACCCACATCAATCTGTTTGGTGACCTCCTCTTTAATCTTCAATGCCCAATCTGGGTGAACTTTACGTAGTTTCTGTTTGGTTGGTCGGCCTTCAGGGTTAAGAGTGACCCGGTGTTGTACAATCTCAGGATCGAGTCCAGGCATGTCTTTGTAGGACCACGCGAAAATATCTTTGAATTTTTTTAATAAAGTGATTAAACGTTTGCGTTTCTCTAAAGACAGCGTGGATCCGATCTGGACCAAATGGGGATCCTCCTCAGTACCTACGTTAATTGCAATGACTTTATCTGTGCAGGGCTTAACGCGTCTTTCCTCCTCTTGATCAACCAAATTTTTCAAAGCCGAAAGAATTTCTTCTTCTTCGTTTAAGTCAAAATCTTGAAAGTCAAGATCAGTGCAACAAACTAAAGGCACAGAAAAGTAAGCAAAAGCTACGACATTCCCATTAGTAAAGTTTAGGTCCTCAGTTACAGTTGACTCAACAGAAAAAGTAAAAGACGACTTCGATAGGACTTTGGTATCCAGGGTACCACCCCCGGAGGTACCAGACTTAGAAGAACTCGAATTTGACTCAAAGTCTACAGACTTAGTGGAATCAGATTCGAACTCGTTATCCGATTCAGAATCACTGATGATGATCCCCCTTTTCAAATTTCCAGACTAGGTGCGGAGCCTTAGATGTATCCATAATAAGATTAGAGAAATTCGCAGTTGGTTTATCCCCGATCATTGGGATAGCAAAACTATCCCCCAAGTTGTCAGACTCAGTTCCAATAGTAGAATTCGTTAATAGGTCAGTCAGTGTTTTTCCCAACAGCTCTTCTTCTTCAACATCCATATTTGCCACCATGCCTTGATCTGTATTAATGTTTAGGTCCATCTGCTCATCTTCCTCTTTTGGTAACTGGTGCCCGAAGAAGATCTCGAACCCGAGATACATTGTCTTTGTCTCTCGATCAAACCAAGGCTCTAGAAATCCATAAAAAGGGAAATCTTCCCATTGGCGGATAAAATGTCCGTTCAAGGTTCCCCATATTGGCTTGTGGACTAACTCATACTGTTTCCCAACCTTTTTGCTTTAATTCTTCTTCTCACTTCAGGTCCCTTCTTTTGCCAATCTTCCGCAATAGGTTTGTATCCCAGCCCAAAAGCATGAGGGTTATGAATTAGCTCCTTGGCAACAGTACCTCCTTGCCTGCCACTCCTGCCCAGTCCTAATCCAGGCATATGTCCCTGTTTGTTCATCATATAGATGGACTGAGCACTCATATATGTTCCATCACCTTCCGCCATGATAGTCTGAACCACTCAGGCCTCTGTCAGCGAGAAGCCAGAAAGGAATACATCTTCTTCCCCATGCATGATTTCCAACACTGGAGTGGCAATCCCTTGGGGATGATGGATTGCAGAATTACCGTACACAATAGCAATTCCACCTTTAAAGGGGTATTTCACCAACTGATGAACTGTTGATGACACAACCTTTATCTGATGCAACCAAGGCCTTCCTAACAGTAGATTGAAAGTTGCTGGTACATCCATTACATGGAATTCTACCTCATGTTCGGACGGGCTGATCAAGATATGGCTTTTGAACGTTCCCATAACATCCCGGCTCGTATTGTCATAAGCTCGGACAGATTGGGTTGTGGGCATGAAGTCAACAGGTCTCAAACCTATGGCATAAGCAATCCATACCGGGCACACATTAATTGTTGATCCAGTATCCACTAACACCACCGAAATCCACTTTTTTCGGCTCTCCAGAGTCACATATAAGGGTCAGTTGTGGTTGGCACCCTCAGGTGGCAGCTCTTTATCCGTGAAAGATATCACTGGAGTAACATCTTCGGATGTGACTAACGACACTAGTTGATCAGCGGTAGTGTCAATAAGTAGTTTGGTCTGATTCATTGCCTCTAGCAGTGCTTGCCTATGCTCCCGGGAAGCCATTATCAATCCCCAAATTGATATATCTGCCTAAATCTTCTTGAGTTGCTTCAAGACTAGGTTTTCTTCACAATCCTTCTCTTTTGTGTTCACAACCTCTTTGTTGAAGGATTCTGGTTGATCTAAAGCCGCAAGTTTGAAGTACCGACCACTCCTGGTCATGTGATTGATCTCATCCGTATACCACGTATCGTCGAGAGTATCAGATTTCCACCCTTCGTCCGTGTATGAGTAACTCAAATCATTATCTTGCCACCACTCCCCCGCAGTCATGGCCAGGTGTTTATCAGGCTTTACCTGGAGCATGTTCACATCATGCCTCTCATCAACAGTATGCCATTCCTTTTCCACTATGGTTTTGGTTTCTGCGTTCCAGAATGGCATTTTTTTGTTGTCACTTCCTCGCTCCGAGGCTATCTTCCTTTGGATTTTATCAATTCTTTCTTGCTGGAATTGTTCTAACACTTTTTCTATGCTAATCAAGGATGTAGCCTCGGTCTTTTCCTTCTTGACCCCTCTTGTTTGTTTTACCTTATCTGATTCTTCGTCATTGAACCAACCGTTGTTTGTTTCTGGCTGACTTGAATCCCACCAGCCTATCTGGACACTGCTTGTATCCTCTTCGTCAAAGAAGTAGAGATTGGCTAGGTCTTCTTCCATTTGAGCTAGGTCTTTCTCCAGTTCGACCAAGTCATTTAGGCTTTGTTCAAGCCAATCGTTCTGGTGTTACCCTAATTGGCCTTCCCCGATAGCATTGACACTGAGAACATCTGGCAATATGACCACTGGTTTTGGCTGATCAATGGCCACAATGTAAAAGTTGGGGTCATACTCCTCTGCAAGTAAAGCCCCCTTTTCTGTAATACAAGTTTCAGATAACCTTGTCTATAATGCACTCTCCTCTTTCTTTGTTTCTGCCATCACATTCTTGGGTTGGATTTGTGGGGTTAAGTCCATCATGCGTATATCCGTGCCTTCTGGAAGAATTACCTCCGGTTTTGGTAGGTGGGACGAGGTAATATATGTGCTGGGGTTGAAGGTAGGCGGTAGTGTTTGGATATGGTTAATAATTCTAGAGGGAGGAACTTGGTTGTGTGCAGGAAGTGGGTTGGTTGTCACATTTGGTTTAGGAGGGGCGATGACTTTGTTATCAATGAGATTCTGGACCTCATGATGTAGACGAAGGCATGAGTAAGCAGGATGGCTATGTTGTTGGTGGAAGGAACAATATTGATTTGGGTCATGTCTTGCTGGTAGTGGGTCTGGGAGAGGTTGTGGATCGAGAAGCTTGAGATGCCCCTTTTCCAGCAACATCTTGAGGGCGCGGGTTGGACTCATATGGAGAGGGGTAAAAGTTCTTCGGTTCCAAGGTTGACCATTTTGTGTGGTTTGTGAGTTTGTAGAGGCAGCAAAGGGATCGGCCATCTTGGCCACGACGTAGCCACGGTATTGACATCTGCAGACCGCGGAATAGTGCTAGTATCAGCATTGGTATTCCGAGTGAATGGCCTTTTTGCAAGTTCACTAGTTCTATGAATAATCCCCTTCTTGAATGCACTTTCAATTTGGACCCCCAACTCGTGTAGTGAAGCAAATGTAGACAACGGAGTCACTATCATCCTTTGTAGCATATCAAGCTCGAGATTGTGGACCAGTGGCCTGACTTGCTCCCTTTTAGAGGGTTTGTTTGTCATCCGGGCCGCTTTTGCTCTCTATCTGGTGACAAAGTTAATAAAAGGTTCTTTGAGGTTCTGGGTAGTTGCCTCCAACTCACTGATGGTTACTTCGATTTGAGTGTTATATGAATACTAGTTAACAAACCCCTCAGACACTTCCTCACAGTTCTGTTTCATAGAACCCTCGTGTTTCACATACTAGATGGCCGCTACATCAGATAGAGTTCTCCCAAACAATGACAGTTTTTGAGCACGAGAAAGACCCATTGGCCTCAGAACATCTGAAAACAGGCAGACATGTACAATCGGATCCCTGCTTCCATCGAATCTGTCGATGTGGGGCATTTTAAACTTCTCCGATAGTCTAACTAAAGCCTCAGTGTACCTGTCTTCAATATCCGGAATAGAATTGAAGCCTTGGGATTTTTTTAGCGCTTTCTCTAGCCTGGCAATTTTTATCATGGCTAGATCATCGTTGATGTTAAAGGGAGGGAGTTCCCCTTGGGGTTGTGCCAAGGGCCTATAAGTTGGAGCCTGTGGAAACACCTCTTGAGGATCTGGGACCTGGGGATTTTCCATTGGTGGAGGAGGATCGAGATTCGGCTGAACAGTAGGGATTGGATGCACTATAGATGCAGATGCCCCAGATAGGCGTCGCAGATCGGTGATGACCTCTTCCTATGCGGCCATCCGTTGATTTACGGTATTCGTGGTTCTCTGAACAGCTGCCATTATGGCAGCAAGTTCTTCTACATTTTGTGCCATCCTTGTTCTAGGTGGGTGAGATGTTGGTGAATTATATGCATGAATAGGTGTTGGCAGAGCGCTCTGTACCAATGTTGATGCCTGTTTGTTCCTTCTTCGTCAAGTAATCAGTGGGAGAGAGACTAACACTGGCTGACCGTCAACAAGATCTTGAGTTTTACACAGTCTGTGAGAATGAGTCCATACAACTTGGGGGATATTGAGTCTTTCTGAAGCTATGATGAAAAACTACCTAACAAAAATAAGAAAAAAAACATAATCAAAATCGGACAGCACTTCGACCCCAATTTTCAACAATCACAACACGCAGTTGAACTGTGATCCCTACTAAACTTTGTTCTCAAACTGACTGCTCATTTGTACCACTGATATGGACCACCTTGTATAGTTTCACTTGTAAAAGCACATACCATGTAAAAGAACCAAAACACCTCTATGAGGGGGGTAGGGTTACCCTGTCCTAGATTTTGACATGATATAGGTTGCACTATTTCAAGCAAATGGTTTCATAACATCTTGTACTTGTGGCATCCTATCCTAATTTGGAATAGTCACTAGAGCATACTATATGCATTAGGTCAAATAGTCACAGAGGGTACCTCAGCAAGACTACCTAATATACATCTTACACCTAACACCAAGAAGTGAAAGGAGGATCAAACGGTACAGCGGTAATCCAGATCCAAGAGTTGTGTTCCCAACATGGCAGAGCCCATGACTGGTCAGCCTTTTGGCAAGCTTTTTAGGCAAGCCTCCGGCAAACCATCTAGGAATAATAGATGGCAAACACAGGGACTTAAGCGCAGCAATGCAAATGCAATGCAAAGAACATATGAGTGTAGATAAAATTTCACATCATGAAGTTTGAGTCAAGTTCTCTAAATCCCCAGCAGAGTCGCCAGAAACTGTAGCTCGGATTTTTGTGCTCCCTTTTGGAAGAATGAATAGCCTGTATAGTTCAGTCTCCACTTGTGGTTATGAATCTGATTTCACAAGTACAATGTGAAATAGTGAAAATACAAAAAGAGTCCAAATCCAGCAATTCTTTTTTAGAAAAAAATCAATGTTTGAATTAAATGCCAAAAATGGACTGTTTTGCTAGATTTCAGAGTCGTCACCTAAATATTTTTGAAAAATTTAGGAAATCCATGACTCGTGCCAAAGGCCATTAGTCCGTCGTCACCAAAGTGTCTTGGTTCGGGAAGTTAGGTATAAGAGGGAAAGTTCATTAATTGAGCACCCCACTCACCCAATCAAAGATCGGCCTCTACTAATCATGATGTGATTCTTATGTACAACATATGTTCTTATTCTATTTTTAACATACAAGTTGTCATGACCCAAACCCGGCCCTATGGGTTTAGCATCGTAACCGGCCAGTAATCTGTGATTACCAAAGGCCTGCTTAACAGTAACGACAGTAATACAAAGTAAGGGGTTGGCGGAAGCCAAACAGTAAGTAAAAGATGTCCAATGTGCTGTGAAAATTTGAATGGAAAAGGACTTCTATGGACTAGTCCACATTCATAACCAAAAACACATATACATATTAGATACATGTCACATACTGTTAGGGATCCAATCCCTTTACCATAACTATACAGTCAAAAGTCTGAAACATTCATTGCAAAACAGGGACAAAAGGGTGAGTCTGAAACACCCCAAAACAGCCTTGGCTTGAACGGACTTGGAACCTCGAAGTGAGGCACAATGGTTGGCTTGACAAAATGAGAGCTTAAATTGATGCTCCTAGCTTCGGTCCGGTGTCTGGCCACCTACATACATATATAACAGTGAGCTAAAGCCCAGTGAATAACAACTGTGTAAAGGGGTTAAGAATGAATGTCTTTTCATTAATTAAAATAGTCATTTGCATTAGTAAATCAATTATTCAATTAGTGGCTCATATTTCATGCCATATCAATCATTTAGAAATCATAACAGTCATACGTGGTACGTCCAATAGTAAAACAGTACAGTAGGTCTTAATAGACCGAACAGTCAGTTGATGGCCATCAAAACAGTAAACAGTAGTAGTTCCAAACATTGGAACTGATAGAGATCTTTGTAATAGTAGCAGTAACAGTAACAGTAACAGTAAGTTGCTATGGATGCCACGAGTACAGTTTACAAATAGGACAAATATTCATTCAGTAAACAATATCATTTCAGAAAGCAGTACAATCAATCGTTTAGAAATAATTATAATTGAACGTATCTTTACAACATTGTTACTCATAGATTACTGGGCTATAGACAGGCTAATCAGCGTCCTCGAGTGCCAACCCTACATAGTTGCAGAACGAACACACACTAAGTTACACACTAGGGAATAATAACTTAGCCCCTTAACTTGACTTGACTTGGTGTGGTTCTATAACATTATCCTCATTAAGACGCCTTAAACATGGCCTAGGAATGCCTAGGATAGAATGAGGATGCAAAAATTGTACTTTAAAACTCTTTTCAAAATTTGCTGAAAATAAGGGTCTCGCTCGAGTGTGGCTTTCCCCGCTCGAGCGAGCTTACCAAAACAGAGAGGTCGCTTGAGCGTAGACTCCGTCGCTTAAGTAGTCTGCAAAAACATGAAAAGTACTGGTTGCTGAAATTCTCCACTCGATGCTCGCTCGAGCGTGAGACACAATTCCTCGCTCGAGCGTAGGTCTCGTTGCTCGAGCGTGCGTCTGCACACGCAAAGAACCTGAGAGCTTGCAATCTACGCTCGAGCCAGCATTCCGTCGCTCGAGCGGAGCTCTGAACACAAAGGTGGTCGCTTGAGCGTGGAAGCCAAAATCTGGGTTTTCCAAATTTGCTTCCAAAGCTCAAACCAAGAATCAAATATATCAAAACTCAACCTTTTGGGCCAATTTTCTGGAAAACACTAAGAAACTCATAATACAACATGTTTTGAAGATCATTTTATAAAATCAAAGCCCAAGAGTATGCCAATTGAACACAAATTTCAATGAAACTTAAAGAATAATGCAAGAACATAACATGCATGAGTTCCTATGAACTCTAATGCTCCAAAACATGATCAAATGCAAGATTGAGCTCAAAATCATGGTGAATTCATGGACCACAACTAAAATATGAACATGCATGTGGGAATTTCATGGAAAGCAATCTCAAAATTCTATGGTATGGACATGCATGCATGAATTCACTCTCAAAACAACACTTTAAGCCAATTCTTGACCCAAATCACTAATTTCCCATGAACCATGCATGTAACAACTTAAATTCATAATTAAAAGAATGAATTTCCTACCTCAAGTCTTGAATTCCAAGTATGCTAGCTCAATTTTGCAAATTCTCTTCAATTCCTCTAATTTTCCAAGCTAAATCTAGATGAACTCAATTTCCCCTAGTCTCCCTCTCTCTCACGGTTTTGGTCTAGAGGAGATGGTAAAATGATAGTGCCAAACATGAAATCAACTAATGGCTTAGAAAGTGCCCACTAATGGCAACAATGTAATAAACTCAAGCTAATGTAACTTAACTTTATTTATTCTTATTTAATCATTCCAAATTGAATTTTAATTAAATCTACCATAAAATCCCATAAATCCTAATTAGCATATAACACTAATCACTTTCTGAATCGGCCGCCGATAAGGCTTTCAATTCGCAGTTCGAAATCAAAACATGAACAGATCATTTAATGACAAACAGATGGCAATGCAATTAAAGCAATACACTCATGCAATCAATTCAGGAATTCACCTTAATCAATTACTTATCATGCTTAATCACAATTTGACGTTAATCAGAGGTGAGGGTTTTCACACAAGTATAAACTAATTTTGCAAACACTGGAACACTTGAATCATGTTTGTTTTGAAAAGAAAAATATTTTGAATATGTACCACTTAAAAAAAAAGTGATCGCATATGAACATTATTCAAATTATTCAAATTTAAGCAAATAACCTTCATCCACAGGCATTCAAGCAGTTAACAATTAAGCATTTAGCCTCATGGTAGTATGTTTGATATGACAGCAATCACACTTATGCAATATGCTAAAGCATAAAAACTTAATTTGTACTCCAAGTCAAAAGAGGAACTAGTTAGAAAAATGTATGATCTTAACTATGTAATATTGCTAATGTAACACATACGATATGCAATTAATAAGCTTGGCTACTAACATGGCATGCGAGTCAATTCAAGGCATGTGATAACGCACATATTCAAGCAAAGAGTTTGAATTTGACATTTGAATAACATGATGAGCCGAACTTTTATGCATGTAAAATGAATGGATGCAAGTCATAGAAATGCTAATTTAAAAATATGATGTCCCTAGACTAACCATTATAAGCAGATAAATAAAAAGGAGAAAGAAAGGAGGTTGGAAGACATACAACTTATTACATATTTGTCCTCACGAAGGAGGGTTCGAATGTCCAAGTGTCCGAATAAATAATTATTACAAATCCGAATGAATAATAACTAAAAGGGGCTGTCTAATTTATTACAACAAATATACAATGATTGCGCGATGCTCCATAGGAATCACTCTGTGTGCCTTGCTGGGATTTGTTCTGTTTCACCTTATCATTGCTGTTAACTAAAAGTGTATTCTTTGCAATTTATTGGAGCCTTGCCGACCCAAAACGAGACTCAATCAAGCCCCAAATAAATCCAATACTTTGTTTTCTTGTAGAAATCTATTTTTTTTGTACATGAGCTGAAACAGTGCAGACAGGGTATTCCTAGCCATGTTTGTCTCTTCTACCCTTCTCTATCATAGAAATTACTCAAGAGAGGAGCGAACTCAGTTCTCAAACCCTCTATGGTTGCAAGTTGATTTGCAAGATGATTTTGGACACGATAGGACAAAGATCAATAAATGTAATGCATAACAACCACCCCTTCCTTTTATCATGAAATGAATTCAAGAAGAGAAGAAGAGACGCTTCAAGGTTCATAAAATTATCATGAATTGATGTAAGACAAGCTTTGACACAATAGACTCTGGCATAACGTCAGGCCGTAAAGACACTTCAAGATTCATCAAAACATCATGAATTGATGTAAGACAAGCCTTGATACAATAAACTCGGTATAACGTTCAACCGAATTCAATCAATCATATTGGTTCTTTATGTCGGTTGATTCATTTTAAACTCAATTTTATTAGTCTCTTTTATATTACCTTTCCTTTTCTTTAATCCATTAAGTCCACGGTGATATTTACATCCACTAAGTCCGAAACACATTAAAGGGAAACAAGTGTCGACATAACCCGAGGAAATAAACCTTATTTTATTCAGGGGAAATTACAAAGGAAGAGTCAAACTTATTTACAAGTTAAGGATTTCAAGTCAAACCCAAGATGCGCAACAAGGACTAGTCAAACTCAGAAGAGTGATAATGACTTAGAAAAACCCAAAGTGAATGATAATGACTTGAAATCCAAACTTGATAATTAGTGATAATAACGCTTTCCTTGGTGATTTCCAAGGGTCCATTAGTCCCTTAAAAGTAAACACGCTAGTGATAAAAAGAAATAAAAAATAAAAGATTGGCTTTAGTATAAGAAAGATGTATGCCTTTGGTAATGAACCTCTGAAGAGATTAAACCATTAAGCATGAAAAAGTTTTATGCCTTTGGTAATGAACCTCGAAGAGATTAAATCATTAAGTATGGAAAAAAAATTTCTTTCTTATACTTGAATAACAACCTTAATTTTTCACAACTTTTTAATCAAAATAATCAAAGAATGGAGGGAGGTTACAAAGATGATTATGCGAAGTTGATTAATTGATTATTACAAAACAAACATAATATACAAAGCAAAATTATTGAAATAAATTAAACAGCCCCTAAATAGCATAAAATAGTGTTGAAATTAAGCTATAGAAGGTGCACAATCATAAAGAGATTAAAGCTAGTAAACAAATGTAAAGAAGGGTGGCTAATCCCCCCTACTTTTATAACTTCAAATCACATATTTTGGATGTTGAAAAACAGCCCCAAAACAGTCCCAAATCAGCCCCAAAATGATGGTAAAAATTAGAGAAAGCAAGTGGGAAATACAAGGATTTAAGCTAAGAATAAGGTTCAAGCAAGGGTGATTAACCCCTCCACCTTTGGGTAGCTTTTAATCACAAGTTTCAGCCCTTAAAATAGTCCTAAAACAATATGAAAACACAAGAAAAAGATGAACAAAGATTGAAATGAAAGTGAGGAAGCTTTACCTCTTGTAGAGAAGGTGTTCTTGTTGTAAACCAAACTTGATTCCAAAGCACCCTCAAGTTTGAGTTATGATTTTCAATTCTCAAATCAAGTTCCAAGTTCAAGCTCTTGTTTG
Source organism: Camellia granthamiana (assembly GCA_036172215.1). Taxonomy (NCBI): domain Eukaryota; kingdom Viridiplantae; phylum Streptophyta; class Magnoliopsida; order Ericales; family Theaceae; genus Camellia; species Camellia granthamiana. The sequence goes on from CM069915.1 coordinate 100,248,204, forward strand.
GTATGTATGGATGATATGAGAGCTTCAAGGCTTATGGAAGAACAAGATGGATGATAGCTTTGATCGTTTCTAACTCTTGATATTTCTAACTCACTTGATATTGATTTTGTTCTAACCTTTGATCTTGTTGTCTAACACTTTATATATATATATATATCTCTAACCAAATTCTATATTGTTTTTTTCAACCTCCTCACAACAGTCCAAACCTTGCTATTTATAGGCCTCGAGCAGCTCTGATCAAAATATCAGCAAAATTGGGCAGCTGGCAGAACACTACTGAAACTGCCTGAAAAGTCAAGAGGTCCAGCCGAATGTTTGTGTCTACGGCCGGATGTCACTGAGGTCTGGCCGGACTTCAGTGTATTTCCACTATTTCTTACTTTCAAGTTCAATACAGGTTGGTACAAGGTGCAATACTGAAATTTTGGGGTAGAAATTCAGTGGGTATAGCAAGTTGGAATTGTTTAGAGCTCGAACTCGAATTTCATTATTAAGAATTCAAACTACTAACTCAACGTAATTGTCATCGTCGAGTGCTCGGAATAAAGTGCCTAAGTCTTACGAGCAGTCAAAACTGGGGTGTCTACAGAGGGCAACGGTGGCTTGTTCTCAGGGCTAGGGCTAAGGAAGAGGGCAGCCGCCCATGTGTTAACAGTGTGGGCAGGCGGGGCACCTGAAGAGATTTTGCCCACAGTAGGGTGGAACATCTGGTGCGTCTGGTTCGAGGCAGACACCGAGTCACTGTAGACGCGTTCCCGGGAACTCTCTGATATTCGTGCGTGTGAAGGCGGCGCGAATCTCGTTTTGTTTTGAGCTACTACAGTTCGGACTCAATGTCACGGTTTTGAATCTAATCTCGCAAAGTGCAATGTAAGACCGATAAATCACCAATGAGTCCAAATTCGGCAAATCGTCTTTGGAAAATTGATTTTAATAAAGAAGTGCCAAACATAGACTACTTTGCCGGATACAGAGTCGCCACCTAAATATTTTATTTTGGGGGAAATTTAGGAAACCCTGACTCGTGCCGAAGGCCACGTGTCCGTCATCACCAAAGTTGCCTCGGCTCGGGAACTTGGGTACGAGAGGGGAAGGTCATGTAATGAGCACCCCCGCTCGCCCGATCAAAAGATTAGCCTGTACTAAGCATGATATTTTTTTTTTGAAAACACATGTGCTCTTATTCTGGTTAATTAGCTAATCTTATTACGTGATGCACACAGCAAACAAGTATAGACTAGATCGCCTAATTTGGAACAAAACATTGCATGTTCGTTTGTTTGAAAACGGTTTGAAGTTTGCTACTCGCAAGTAGGCTAAAAATGCGATTTTCAATGAATTGTTCCAATTCAAGTAATCCAACCTTCGCCCACAGGCATTTAGGCAGTTATATCAAATAAGCAGTTAGCCTCATGGCAGGCATGCTTTCACGGCAATATTAACACACATGCAGTATGCTAAAGCGTAAACACTCACAGTATACTCCGAGCCAAAACAAAGAACTAGTTAGAAATCATGAATGATCCTAGTTCATGTTAAGATGGCTAATGCAACACATACTAGAATGCAACTAAAATAGGCTCGGCTATTCTAAGATGGCATGTGAAATGCAACTTGATAACATGTTGTTGAACACGTATTCAAGTAAATGTATTGAAAATACAATGCAGTTAGTATGATGCGCCGAGCCTGGTGCATGCAATACAGATGAATAAATGCACGCATGCGAGCATAAGGTATGTTAAACGAAATATGTCCTAAAACTAATCATCGTAAGCGGTTAAGTAAAAGGGAGAAAGAAATGGGGGTTGGAAGACATGCATTACACACACGCACGCTTATTACAACAGTTGGCCCTCTCGAGGGAGAGTCCGAATAAAAAGCTAACTAGCTAATCTAAGCTAATTAAACTACTTATTACAAAATAAACTAATTAATTAATCCTAGTTAACTAATTATTACAAAACAAATTGAAATAGCTAAATGCATTAACTATTGAAATACAGAACAAATGCTTAATCTAGCTAAGTAAAGAAGCTAAATAAAGCAGTAAAACAAGAGGTTCTCAGAGGGAGAAGACTGGATGCATGCTCGGTCGCCTCGTTCGGAAATCCCTCGCGATGCCCCAATTTGCCTCTATTTGCAATTGTTTCCAGAACACTGCACAAAGCTCCAGAAAGCTGAAACTCCATCATGGAAACCTATGGGAGGGCTGCCGACCAGTTGTTGAGGAGAAGGAGACCACCTGCCGACCACTTTCTGTGCTGAAAACTAGAAAAAGTGGTCGGCCAGCTAGTAATACTGGTCGGCCGACCAGTTGTTGCTGCTGAATTCCAGTTTGCTGCAACAGAGAGCAAGAAAGGGCACGACAATGTATTTGCAAGATATGTGTGCACAACCACCCTCCCTATCATGTCATGAACTCAAGGGAGTGCGGTTCTCGACCCTCGGGCCACCAATCGCGCATTTCAATGCATGATGGCCGAGAGGCAAAGTTGCACAATTGAATATGAAAATGAATGCACAAGTAAACACATAAGGCCTAGAACTCTATCATGTATGATCAAAAGCGTCGGCGACCGAGAATTGAGGCACGTTTCGTCACTTCAAGTATGAAACGCCCCTCGTTTCCCGTGTTTGGACTAACACCTATTCCAAACACAATGCAACACATAACATGGCATACACAATGCGACTCAAGCATGCAAGCATGGAATGCAACTTGAGCATGCAAACATGCAATACAATACAAGCATGCAAATATGCAATATGACTTAAACATGCAATATGAATAGCATGCAAACATGAGAATAAAAGCTAGCATACGCAATGCAAATGACAACTAGCATACACAATGCGATGAACTTGGCACACACAAATGCAATGAACAATATGGCATACTCAATGCAATGTGACCTATGCATGCAAACAACATGGCATATACAATGCTAAATGAATCATGTGAACAATATGGCATACTCAATGCACAATGGCATGCATGCTCAATGCAAAGCAACTTAAGATCTTAAATACAATGTAATGCATGCATGCACAATGCAATGTAACAAGGGCAACTTATCAATGCTAGCGACATGCATACTCAATGCAAAGGACTACTTGGCATACACAATGCAAAGAACTACATGGCATGCACAATGTAATGAACCACATGGCATACTCAATGCTCAATGGACTTAAACCAAGATGGGCAGACCTCAGCCATGCCGAAAATAGAGGCCATAACACCAAAACAAAGGCACCAAAAGACAAGGCATGCATGCACAATGCATTGGCCAACCAACTAGGCCTAAGAGCACGACTCTCAAGAGTGCTCAAGGAGTGATAAACATGGAAGTGTGACAACACTAAATGCACTAAAATAAGGTATGAAATGATGCCAAATCATTCAAACAACACAAGCATAGCATGCAAACATCCTAAAGCATGAAGCTAGTAAAGAGGACTACAAAGGGGGCCTGCAATACATGGCAAATATGCATGAACCAACCATGGACAGAGCTGAAATAGGTCAAAACAATGACCAAAATATGCTAAGATGGAGGCTCAAAGACCTAGGCAAGATGGCATACATGCTAGGCCATAAGTAAGGCAACAATGCACAACATTCAAAGGCACTTAAAGAGTGAATGAAGTGGGAACATGGCAATGCTATAAGCTCTAAAATGAAGTATTAAATGATGTCCTTTCCCTCTCAGACGAAGTGTCCATTTAGGGTACCCTGGATGGGCCGGTGCACCAACTCATAAGGCTTCCCGGCTCGCTTTGCCCTGGCTCTTCCGGCCATCTCCTTGTCTTTCCTCACCCAGTCCTCTTTGGTAGGCAGGTAACCTAAGCCAAAGGTATGTGGGTTATGCAACACTTCGACCGATGCCGCAACGCCTTTCCGGCCACTGCGCCCTAATCCCATCCCGGGGATATGCTGGAGCTTGTTCATGAGGTACACAGACTGCGCACTGACATATATCCCCTCATCATCAGCTAAAATGCTCTGTACAACCCGAGCCTTAGCTAGGGTGAACCCTGACAGAAACACATCCTTCGTGCCATGTTTGATCTCCAGAACCGGTGTAGACACCTCTGGCGGCAGATGGATTGAAGAATTCCCTAAAACAATGGCCACCCCCTTCCCGTGGGGGTACTTCAGCATCTGATGCAGGGTGCAAGAGACTGCCTTCACCTGGTGCTGCCACGGTCGCCCTAAGAGTAAGTTGAAGGTTACGAGAACGTCCAAAACATGAAAGTCAACATCGTGTTTTCCTGGACCAACCTGAGTCTGAACCTGCACAGTCCCCATCACTTCTCTGCTGGTATTGTCATATGCCCAAATCACCTGGGCAGTGGGTACAAAGTCAGCGGGCTTCAACCCGATTGCATATGTTGCCCTTAACGGGCACACGTTGATAGCAGATCTTGTGTCAACAAGAACCACTGGTATCTATTTATCTCTACACTCCACAGAGATGAAGAGTGGTTTGTTATGATTTGCGCCCTCAGGCGGCAGTTTTTTGTCAGTGAAGGTTAGCGTCGGGGAAGCTCTCCCAGAAAAACCAACCCTACCAGCTGTTCAGGCGTGGTGTCAATTGAAAGTTTGGCTCTGTCCATTGCAGAAAGGACAACCTATCTATGAACTCTTGAGGCCATAAGCAGTCCCTCGATGGAGATGTCTGCTTGTATCTTCTTATGCTGTTTCAGCATAGCCTCCTCCTCGAGTAACTTTTCTTTTTACTTCTCTGCCTCCCTGTCCTTCCCGGATGCCTCTGGTTGATCCAAGTGTGGGGGCTTGAAGTACTGCCCACTTCTGGTCATGTGGTCCACCTCTCTAATATACTAGGTATCATCCGGCTGGTTGCTCCCCCAATCTTCATTTGTGTGGGCGAGACATAGGTCGTCATCTTCCCACCACATCCCGTCAGCCATCGACAAGCAACTATCTGGTTCTGTTAAAACTGTTCCTGTGTGCACAGCACATTCCGTTCCCGTGCTCACAGCACATTTAGTCCCCACAGGGGCTTTGGCCTTTCTAACCCTCTCCAGATCTTCAATCTTCTCTTGCTCAAACTATTTTAGTGCAGCCTGCTGCTCAGTATCCTCTGTACTCAAAGTGCTTTGATCCCGAGCAAAATTCTTAACACCGGTGCTCTCCGGCGGTTCATTTTGATCTCCGGCCATTCCGGCCACTATTGATGTCCCCGTGTCTGACGGACCCCGTTCTGGCTGAGGCTGTTCAATAACATCCGGCTCGTTACTGAGCAACCTAGTAACCTCTGCTGACCCTTCCATGTCGAACCAGTTGACAGTCACGTCCCCTGAATCCTGTTCTTCAAAGAATTACAGATTTGTAATGTCCTCCTCTAGTTCTGCCAGGTCATCTAGCCCTTAATTAGGTCCATCCTCTCGAGCTACATAGATCTTTGCCCCAACCGGGAGCTCTACTCTTGGTCTAGACTGATCCATTGAAATAATGTAACCGCTCGGGTTGTACACAAAATTCGCAGACCCCTCAAGCTCTGACTGATCATTCCCGTCTGCCTCAACAGTCGACCCAATTCTATCTTCGATAGTCACCCCCACGAGTTCAGGTTGGGTTTGGGAGATGTCCAACATGCACAAGTCAGTGCTGTCAGGAATGAACACCTCTGGCTTGGGTAGGTGGGAAGAGGTGATATATATGCTAGGGTCATATGACACATCCCCAGTTTGGATGAAGTTGATGCGTTTGGGAGGTGGAGCTTGGTTACGTGGTGGGAGTGGGTTGGTTGTGACATTCGATTTCTCCGGAGGCACGATTACCCTATTGTCAATGAGATCCTGAATCTCATGACGCAATCGAAAGCACTGGTCGGTTTCGTGACCATGCTGTTGGTGATAGGCACAATACTTCGCCGGGTTATGGGAAGGAGGAAGTTTTTCTGGTAAGGGCTGCGGCTCTAGGGGTTTCAAGTGCCCTTTCTTGATCAAAACCCCCAAAGCCTTAGACAAAGGCATGTATAGTGGAGTGAAGGTTCTTTGGCCTCTGGGAGCATATCTGGCTATTTGTGAACTACTTCCGGACACACCGGTAAAGGGTGTAGCTGCAAGGGTTTTGGGAGGGGTGGTGGTGACCATTCCCACATCTGAAGATCTGGCAGCTATAGCACTGCTTGTGCTTGCATTCGTACTACGGTTGAATGCCCTCTTGGGCTGCTCTCTCTCAGGGTCAATCAGACCTTGTTTCATTGCGTCCTCGATCTGCACCCCAATCTCATGTAAATCTGCAAAGGTGGGTAGGGGGAGAATGATCATCTTTTGCATGAGCTTGGGCTGGAGGTTGCGCACAACCATCCGAATCTGATCTTTGTCAACGGGCCTGATGGTCATCATTGAGACTTTAGCCCTCCAGCGGGTCACAAAATCGGAGAAGCTCTCCTTTGGTTCTTGCCTAGTGGTCTCAAGATCACGAGTTGTGACCTCGATCTGTGTATTGTAAGAGTATTGAGCTATGAAGGCCTCAGCCATCTCCTCCCAACTTCTCTTAACGGAGTCTTCTAGTTTTGCATACTAGATGGCTGCTACACCCGACAGGGTTTAGCCAAACAGGGAAAGCTTCTGTAATCTGGTAAGGCCCACTGGCCTTAAGATGTTTGAAAACAGCCGCAGGTGCACCATAGGATCTCCAGACCTATCAAAACGGTCGATGTGTGGCATTTTAAACCGGTCCAGCAGAGTCACGGCCGAATCAGTATACCCATCCTCTATATCCGGAATGGATTTCACACCTTGGGACTTCTTGAAAAGCTTTTCTAGCTTGCTCACTTTTAGCGCCGTTGGATCCACCTCGAACTCAAACGGTGAATCAACTAGGTTGGTGGGCGCTTTGGATAGTTGGGGTAGGATTGGGGGCGAAGCTGGCCCTGTTGGAACGTCCGTATTTTCCTGGACATTTGGCGCCTCCCCGAGTATTGGAACTCTGGGTGGGGGAAAAGGTGTGTGTGAAGCAGATGCCCCGGTTTGCCGCTGTAGTTTGGTAATTAACTCTGCCTATTGGGTCACTACCTCGGCTTGACGTGCAAACACTTCTGCCTGACGGGCAGCATCCTGCTGCATTGCTTTCATACTTTCCTGGAGCTGATGCATAATCTCTTCTAAACCTGCCATATGGTCTTGATCTAACTGAACAACCAGTATATCTGACTCTGCAGTAAAAACTGAGACCTCACCCTGACTGTTTAAGGACCGTTGATCTGGCAACCTCTGTATTGATACACTGCGCCTTCTTGACCTTCACCTAGCAACTAGGGATAAATAAATAAACACTACTTGTTTGTCTATCAGATCCCTGGATCGATTAAGTCTTCGACCTCTAACCCAGAGTGCTCGGGGAATATCTGCTTGGTCGGATGCAATTGTGCTAAACTACCTTGCAAAAAGATAAATAAAGCATAATAAGGAAACAAACAACCCGAACATGTAGTGTGCTATGTTATGAGCAAGATAAATTAAAGACAACACGCAGTTGGAAAACACAAGCTGAAATAACTGTTCTCAACCACTGATCACTGTTCCCTAAATTACTGCCCCAAAACTAATATCTGATACCCTCAGGTAAAACTGATTCTCCAAACACTGATGCCCGTAGGCCTGATACCCAGACTTGCAAACTGATACGTGCATTCCTGTAGAGACACACTCTAAAAGCACATAACAAGCAAATGAGAGCCAAAACACCCCTATGGTGGGGTAGGGTTTCCCTGTCCTATTTTGTCAGGAGCTAGGGTTTCACTACGCACACAGCGGTTTCAAAACAACCTACAATCGGGTAAGCAACCTGTCCTAGTTTGGAATAGTCACTATGGATTCCGACATGCACTGGGTCAAATGGTCAAAAAGGGTGCCCCGGTAACAACCGGGGTTTGTGTTCCCATCGTGGTAGAGCCTGTAACCGGTCAACCTTATGGCACACAGCCTCAGGCTAACCATTCAGGAATAGCAGACGGCGAACACGGTAACTTAGGCGCACTAATGCAAATGCAATGCAAAGAAACACATAAGTGTAGTCAAAACAAGATATCATGAGTTCGAGTCAAGTTCTCTAAACTCCCCAGCAGAGTCGCCAGAAACTGTAGATGCGTTCCCGGAACTCTCCGATATCCGCGCGTGCGAAGGCGGCGCGAATCTCGTTTTGTTCTGAGCTACTGCAGTTCGGACTCAATGTCACGGTTCTGAATCTAATCTCGCAAAGTGCAATGCAAGACCGATAAATCACCAAAGAGTCCAAATCCAGCAAATCGTCTTTGGAAAACTGATTTTAATAAAGAAGTGCCAAACATGGACTGCTTTGCCAGATACAGAGTCACCACCTAAATATTTTATTTTGGGGGAAATTTAGGAAACCCTGACTCGTGCCGAAGGCCACGTGTCCGTCATCAACAAAGTTGCCTCGGCTCGGGAACTTGGGTACGAAAGGGGAAGGTCATGTAATGAGCACCCCCGCTCGCCCGATCAAAAGATCGGCCTGTACTACGCATGATATTTTTTTTTTGAAAACATATGTGCTCTTATTCCGGTTAATTAGCTAATCTTACTACGTGATGCGCACAGCAAACAAGTATAAACTAGATCGCCTAATTTGGAACAAAACATTGCATGTTCGTTTCTTTGAAAACGGTTTGAAGTTTGCTACTTGCAAGTAGGTTAAAAATGCGGATTTCAATGAATTGTTCCAATTCAAGTAATCCAACCTTCACCCACAGGCATTCAGGCAGTTATATCAAATAAGCAGTTAGCCTCATGGCAAGCATGCTTTCATGGCAACATTAACACACATGCAGTATGCTAAAGCGTAAACACTCACAGTGTACTCCGAGCCAAAACAAAGAACTAGTTAGAAATCATGCATGATCCTAGTTCATGTTAAGATGGCTAATGCAACACATGCGAGAACGCAACTAAAATAGGCTCGGCTATTCTAAGATGGCATGTGAAATGCAACTTGATAACATGCTGTTGAACACGTATTCAAGTAAATGTATTGAAAATACAATGCAGTTAGTATGATGCGCCGAGCCCGGTGCATACAATACAGATGAATGAATGCACGCATGCGAGCATAAGGTATGCTAAACGAAATATGCCCTAAAACTAACCATCGTAAGCGGTTAAGTAAAAGGGAGAAAGAAATGGGGGTTGGAAGACATGCATCACACGCACGCACGCTAATTACAATAGTTGGCCCTCTCGAGGGAGAGTTCAAATAAGAAGCTAACTAGCTAATCTAAGCTAATTAAACTACTTATTACAAAACAAACTAATTAATTAATCCTAGTTAACTAATTATTACAAAATAAATTGAAATAACTAAACGCATTAACTATTGAAGTACAAAACGAATGCTTAATCTAGCTACGTAAAGAAGCTAAATAAAGCAGTAAAACAAGAGGTTCTCAGAGGGAGAAGACTGGATGCATGCTCGGTCGCCTCGTTCGGAAATCTGTCGCGATGCCCCAATTTGCCTCTGTTTGCAATTGTTTCCAGAACACTGCACAAAGCTCCAGAAAGCTGAAACTCCATCATGGGAACCTGTGGGAGGGCTGCCGACCAGTTGTTGAGGAAGGAGACCACCTGCCGACCACTTTCTGTGCTGAAAACCAGAAAAGTGGTCAGCTAGCTAGTAATACTGGTCGGCCGACTAGTTGTTGCTGCTGAATTCTAGTTTGCTACAACAGAGAGCAAGAAAGGGCATGGCAATGTATTTGCAAGATATGTGTGCACAACCACCCTTCCTATCATGTCATGAACTCAAGGGAGTGCGGTTCTCGACCCTCGGGCCACCAATCGCGCATTTCAATGCATGATGGCCGAGAGGTGAAGTTGCACAATTCAATATGAAAATGAATGCACAAGTAAACACATAAGGCCTAGAACTCTATCATGTATGATCAAGAGTGTCGGCGACCGAGAATTGAGGCACGTTTCACACTTCAAGTATAAAACGCCCCTCGTTTCCCGTGTTTGGACTAACACCTATTCCAAACACAATGCAACACATAACATGGCATACACAATGCGACTCAAGCATGCAAGCATGGAATGCAACTTGAGCATGCAAACACACAATACACTACAAGCATGCAAATATGCAATATGACTTAAACATGCAAACATGCAATATGAATAGCATGCAAACATGAGAATAAAAGCTAGCATACGCAATGCAAATGACAACTAGCATACACAATGAGATGAACATGGCACATACAAATGCAATGAACAATATGGCATACTCAATGCAATGTGACCTAAGCATGCAAACAACATGGCATATACAATGCTAAATGAATCATGCGAACAATATGGCATACTCAATGCACAATGGCATGCATGCTCAATGCAAAGCAACTTAAGATCTTAAATACAATGTAATGCATGCATGCACAATGCAATGCAACAAGGGCAACTTATCAATGCTAGCGACATGCATACTCAATGCAAAGGACTACTTGGCATACACAATGCAAAGAACTACATGGCATGCACAATGTAATGAACCACATGGCATACTTAATGCTCAATGGACTTAAACCAAGATGGACAGACCTCAGCCATGCCCAAAATAGAGGCCATAACACCAAAACAAAGGCACCAAAAGACAAGGCATGCATGCACAATGCATTGGCCAACCAACTAGGCCTACGAGCACGACTCTCAAGAGTGCTCAAGGAGTGATAAACATGGAAGTGTGACAACACTAAATGCACTGAAATAAGGTATGAAATGATGCCAAATCATTCAAACAACACAAGCATAGCATGCAAACATCCTAAAGCATGAAGCTAGTAAAGAGGGACTACAAAGGGGGCATGCAATACATGGCAAATATGCATGAACCAACCATGGACAGAGCTGAAATAGGTCAAAACAATGATCAAAACATGCTAAGATGGAGGCTCAAAGACCTAGGCAAGATGGCATACATGCTAGGCCATAAGTAAGGCAACAATGCACAACATTCAAAGGCACTTAAAGAGTGAATGAAGTGGGAACATGGCAATGCTATTAGCTCTGAAATGGTATTAAATGAAGTCAAATCATCTAAATAGCTCAAAGATAGCATGTATGAGTCAACAAAACACAAAGCTAGCAAGGCCAATTGCACTACAGCTATACAAAGCATGAAGGATATGGCAAAGGCAACCCAAAAACAGTCCTAGAATATGTCAAAATGATACTAAAACATGCATGGAATGAAGCCAAAACAAGCTATCATGAAGAGCATAGGGCATGATGCATACAAGGCAAATAAAGTGGATTACACTACACCTATTAAGACCAAGCATGGAATGACTTAACCAACAAAAATTAGAGTTATATCATGGCAAGATAACCCCAAAAACACATTGAAATGATGGCTCGCAAGCTAAGGCATGAAGGCATACGCAATGATTCATGTTAAGGCATAAATGGGCAAACCCTCCAACGCATTGAATGAGTGACAAATGCAAGTGCATGACCATGAAAAATGGGCTAAAATCACATAACAAATGATGCCAAATCATTCAAATAGTCCAAGTAAAGCATGCTAGTGGACTTGACACGCAAAGCTAACAAGCTAGATTGAACCATGGCTATACAAAGCAAGTCATGCATGGCCAAAAACAACACAAATCAGAACTAAATCATGGTAAAACATGGACAAAAGCTTCTTAGAGTTAAGCCTAAAGCATGCTAGAATGACATGTTAAAGCATGATGCATGTTAGGCTATTTCGTGGAATTGCACTACAAGTGCATGGAGCATGCAAGAGGTGACCAAACCAAATCCTAAAAGAGGTATGACATGGAAAAACATCACCAAAAACATGCTGAAATGGAAACAAAACAAGCTAGAATGACATGCTACTTCATGAAGCATATAAGACTAGTTTGTGTGATTTACACTACAAGTGTATTAGGCATGCATGGAGTAACAAAACCAAGTAAAAACAGTGGCATGTCACAGAAAAATGACCCCAAACTACATGCTAAGATATGGCCAAGATAAACTTAACAAACATGCTTACACATGAGGCATTTAAGACAAGTATTGAAGACACAAGGAGAGGGGATGACCCTCTCCTTTTTTGGGACCTCAAAACACCACTTCCACCACTAAAATTCCTCTAGATTTCAGTGGTGAGAAGGTCAAAATAAGGTGGTCCCAAAGGCTTAAAAAGAAGGCACAAAAGCAAGGCCAAACAAGGCCTAAGAGGGGGTAAACAACCCCAAACACAAAAATGACCTCAAACAAAGATCTTAAGGACCAAAAATTAGAACTTTTTGTAGTTAAGAGTTAAGCTTAAAACAGCATGCAAAAGGGTCCAAAAGCTTAAGCAAGAATGGGGGTTTAAAAGGTTAAAGGCTCACCCTTGAAGACCACCTTCAAAGCTACAACTTCAGCAACTTTTTCCAACCAAAACCAGTCCAAAAGCTTGAAAAATAGCCTCAAGGGACCTCAGCTCCAAGAGTATGGTGTTTGAGTGTGTGTTTGTGTGTTAAAGTGTGGTAAAACTACACTTTTAAGGCACAAAATCAAGAACAAGAGCAAATATAGAGACAAAGCAATATGTATAACTCTCAAGGCAATTTTTCTGAACCTAGAGGAGGGATGAGGAGTCTCCCTCTTATAGAGAACAAAAACTAAAACTTCTAGGAGAAGCTAAGGCTCAAGGCCATCCCTCTATACACGTGTATGGAGGATGGTCTCAGTGCCTTCCAATTGTGCCAGCTGGAGGAAAATATCTCCAAAAAGCTGACAAAAAGCAGCTGACCACTTAAAGTGGTCAGCCGACCACTTTAAGTGGTCTCCCAGAACAAAAACTGGTCGGCCATGGTGGGAGAGGGTCCAGAGCATGAAAACAAGCAAATGGTGTGGGGGCCGACCACTTTTGATGGTTTAAAGATTAGAGAGACCAGTTGTCAAACCAGAAAACTAGTTGGCAGGAGGAGAAGTGGTCTCCAAGGGGAAATACTGGTCTCCCACCCTTGTACCACCTTCCAAACAAGGAAAACAAGGTTTGTACCAAAAACAAACGCAAAACGGATGCAAGACGAAAGTTCGGGAGGCAAAGCGCGCAGCCAGGAGCCTCGAAAACTAGCTGACAAGCACCAAAAGTGGTTCATGACCACAAAAGTGGTCTCTCGGACCACAGTGGGCCTCTAAGCCAAGGAAACAAGGTGTGGTTCAAAAACCACACCAAACGGAGAACGTTAAGCGGTCCCAAGACAAGGCACACGGCCGAAGGCTCCGAAAACTAGAAACTAGGCTCTGAAAATCAGAAACTAGTCTCCAAATGGGAAAATTGGCCTATGACCACAAAAGGTGGCCTACGACCACAAAGAGATGTTCTACAAGACCTCTCCTTCCCTCAGGCAAGGAAAACAAGGCTTGGTCCGCAAACCGAGCCGAAACACAAAGAGTTCAGAGGCCCGGAGGCAAGGCACTCAACCGAAACTCCAGAAACTCAAAACGAGCACAACATGCACTATCACCGAGCGCTCAATCGATGACGTCTGAGTCTTAAGGTTGGTCAAAAATAGGGTGTCTATAGTCACCAGCCTACACAGTTAGCACAGGCCTCTAGGGCTAATCAGGGAGCCTCTTCGACTCAGTCAGTATATCAGACTAATGCTTTGAGTATAGCGATCCTGGTTTTGACCTGAATCTTGTGGTATTTTGGACTCAGGTTTAATGCTTTCATATTGTTGTTTACCTCTTTCTTCCCTTGTATATCTTCGAAGTTGGCTTTTGGGTTGTAGTTGTGTGTTGGAACAGGTTGGGTACCTGTTTTTTCAAACCTTTGTTGCCTAGATTTTGGCTCCTCCACTTGAGCGGATATAATTACGCTCGAGCGGGGCTTCATGATTTTTTTTCCTTCGTTCGAGCGGCCATTCTTGCGCTCGAGCGGGACTTGTAAACTCTTAGTACTTTGTAGGTCTGCAAAACTACTGGGAAAGTGTTTTCTACGCTCGAGCGAGTAGGCGCTCGAGCGGCCTTTCCTGTGCTCAAGTGTTGGTTTGTTGTCTCCAAAACTTCTGGTTGTGTGTTTTCAACGCTCGAGCGGTGAGCGTTCGTTGTGTCTTGGCGCTCGAGCGGAACAACTTTTTTGTGTCTGACGCTCGAGTGTCAACTCTTCCGCTCGAGCGGTAGATTGCGAAAGTGACATTTTATATCACTTTTTCATTCATTTCTCTCTCCAAAACTTTCCTAAAACCTAGATCTTGACTCTCTCTCTCTAAAATACTCCCTTTCTCTACATTTTGGCCTAGATCCTTTGGGTTTCCTACCCTAGTGTCTTTGAGAAAAAGTTAAAACATCTCAAGATCTACACTTTGATTCGAATAGAGTTGGATTTTGGCATTTTTGAGGTTTGTCCCTTGCTTTGCTTGGTCTTCTCTTCTTCAGGTAGGGATTTTTTACACTTTAATATGGTTTTTAACACTTTAATATGGTTTTTAACTTAGTTATTTGTCGTTGTATAACGATGGTGGGATTTAGGGGTAATGTGAACAAACCTACGGTTTGGGTATAAAATGGAAAGAGGGGTTTTTGGTGAATGAGAAGAAAATGATTGTGGGGTTTGAAAATGATATTGTATGATGTCAAAATTGTTGATTTTGGTACTTGGTTGATATTTAGGAAAAGATGGAGTTTGCCCTAAAATGATTATGATATCTATTTGTATAAATAAATGAAATTGGTGTTGTAAACATGAAATTGAACGAGTATTGAAATAAATGGTGGAATTGAGTGGATGACACGCCTCATCTTTAGGAATTTTGAATAATTTATCTGTCTTGAGATTATATATCCATTTAGAAATATCTATATTGGGCTATCAGTGGAAGATAGTTATGATTGTTTTAGAAATTGCATGAGGATTAGGTGAATTAAAACTAATCCATGGTTGGTTATCACTGAATATGATCATGTTGTAAACACATTGCATATGTATGATTATTTGGGAGAAGAAATGGGATGTACTCCATGTGTGATTATATGTTTAAATGCATTGCATATGTATTATTGTTTGAGAGGAGAAAGGAGATGGACTCCACTGTTTGGCAGGAAAAAGGGGATGGACTCCATTATAATTAAGTTGGCCGGAGTGTCCTGGGTGAAAGTCCCGAAATTTATACATGGGTGCCGATCCCGCGGATGAAATTTTCATAAAATGGCAGTTTGAAGTGTTTGTGTGTTAATGATATGATTGTAGAGCCATTGAGTTGTAGTCTCATTTGGGTTATCGAAGGAATAATGAAATTGGTTCATGTATTGAAATAAGTTGAAGGAAAATAAAAAGAAATATAGATTTGATATTCTATGACTATATAAATCGTGAATGTTTTATTCCTAGCATTGTATATGCACCTTGCACTCATATCTTTGTTAAATCTCATATATTGTGTTAGATTATTCCTGCTGGGTTGTGGCTCACCCTATTCCTGAACAACATTTTCAGGTAATGATGGTATGCCTCCACGAAGGCAATAGCATTGGAGAGACTTTTGAGAAGCAAGAGCTTCTTCGTTTTGTTTCACTTTTCACTTTTTGTTTCACTTTATGATAAACTCTTTTGTACTATTAACTTTATGAAATGAAAGAACGTTACACTTTGATTCATGTAGTTATTTAGTTATATTTTGGTTGAATTTATGGTTATATTTTGGGGGCGTTACACCGAGGGGTGAGCAGGTTGAGTAGAGACCTATGGGGTGTGTGTATGCTGTCAAGGCGCCAAATCTTGTACCTGCTCCTTCTGTAGTGAGAGGTTCCTTCTTGTTTTGCAATTCAGTTACTAATGTGTTGATTGATACTGGTGCATCCCATTCTTTTATTTCATCTGCGTTTGTATTGGTTTTGGGGTTGGAGTTGGCACAGTTAGCATCTCCTATTTGTGTAGAGTCACTTATTGGTGGTGAGGTTATCTTGAAACAGGGATGTCGGGGTTGTGACATCGAGGTTGCCGATCATCGATTACCTTTTGCATTTGTATTGCTTGACATGTTTAGTTTGATGTTCTTTTGGATATGGACTGGTTATCGTCATACTGGGCTGTTATAGACTGTTACCGTCAGAGGGTTACTGTATGCACCTTGAGCGGTGATTGCTTTTATTTCTTGGGGGACCGGGTGGATAGAATCGTATCACTGGTGTACAATCAGCGTAGGCGGAGTGAACTTAGTTGTCTTCTTGCTAGCTTCTTGGGTAGTGAGTGTGATGAAATCCGGGTTAAGTTGCCAAGGGTGGTTTGTGAATACCCAGATGTCTTTCCTGACAATTTTACTAGTTTACCACCTCATCGGGAGATCGAGTACTCTATTGATTTAGTGCCTGGCACGGCACCAATCTCTATGGCTCCGTATAGGTTTACACCTGTTGAGTTGAGTGAGTTGAACATTCAACTCCAGGAACTGCTGGATAAGGGTTTTATACGCCCTAGTATTTCACCTTGAGGAGCACCGGCTCTCTTTGCTAAAAAGAAAGATGGAGCGTTACGACTTTGTATCGATTACCGGAAGTTGAACCGGGTAACTATTAAGAACAAGTATCCAATGCCTCGTATAGATGATCTGTTTGATCAATTAAAAGGGACTTGTTGTTTCTCTAAGATAGACTTGAGGTCGGGTTATCATCAGTTGAAGGTAAGGGAGGAGGATATCCCAAAGACGGCGATATAGCCATTACGAGTTTCTAGTGATGTCTTTTGGGCTAACCAATGCTCCAGCTGTGTTTATGGATTTGATAAACCGGATTTTTTGCGAGTTCCTAGATCGTTTTGTGGTCGTCTTTGTAGAAGACATCTTAATTTATTCACCCTCCGAGGAGGAACACGGAGAACACTTTTCTAGTGCTACTTGAATTACTTAGAGCCCATAAGTTGTATGCTAAGTTTGGGAAGTGTGAGTTATGGCTGAAAGAGGTTAAGTTCTTAGGCCATATGGTATCCAAAGAAGGCATGTTTGTGGATTCACCCAAGATAGAAACAGTGCAAGATTGGGCACAACCTAAGAATACTTTTGAGATTCGTAGTTTCCTGGGGTTGGCCGGGTATTATCGAAGATTGGTGAAAGATTTCTCTAGATTAGCTTCACCATTAACTAGACTGACAAGGAAAGGGGTTAAGTTTGTGTGGAATGAGATCTGTGAGGAGTCATTTCAAGAACTCAAGGTTAGACTTACCACTGTTCTAGTTTTGATTATTCCGGAGAAGGGTTTGCACTATTCAGTATATTGTGATGCTTCATTGGAAGGTTTGGGTTGTGTATTGATGCAAGAATGGAAAGTAGTGGCCTACGGCTCGTTGCAGTTGAAAACACACGAGAGAAATTACCCCACTCATGACCTAGAGTTAGCAGCGTGATTTTTGCCTTAAAGATTTGGAGGCACTATCTATATGGTAAAAAAATTGAGGTGTTTTCTGATCACAAGAGCCTGAAGTATCTGTTTACACAAAAGGACTTGAATTTGAGGCAGAGAAGGTGATGGAATTCATAGAGGATTACGATTTCGAGTTGCATTATCATCCGGGAAAGACCAACATTGTGGCCGACGCTTTGAGTAGGAAATCAATTAGCAGTGTAGCTTGTATCGCCATTCGGGAATGGGAAATGTTGGGTACTCTTAGTGAGTTTGACTTGCATCTTGGTGAATCCATTGAGTCTACAGCCTTATTTTCAGTAGCTGCACAACCTACACTTGTGAACTGAGTATTAGAAGCGCAAAGGGATGACCTTGAGCTAGAATCCCTCTGAGAGAAGATTTCCAGTAGGAAAGTAAAAAGAGGCTTGACTGTGTATCTCGACTAGAGTGTGAGATACTGAGACCATTTGTTTGTGCTAGAGTTCTTGCCGAGAAGAAGTACTTCGAGAGTTTCACCATTTACGCCTTACGGTGCATCCGGGAGGCACAAAGATGTACCATGACCTTAGTCGCCAGTTTTGGTGGAGGGGTATGAAGAAGGACGTGGCTGTGTTCGTATCGAAATGCCTTAACTTGTCAGCAAGTGAAGGCCGAGCATTAGAGGCTAGCAGGTTTGTTGCAACCTTTACCTATTGCCGAGTAGAAGTGGGAGCATGTTATGATGGAGTTTATTGTGGGCCTTCTGAGGACTCAACGGAGTAGTGATGCCATTTGGGTGGTAGTTGACCGGTTAACCAAGTCTTGCGCATTTCATACGTATGCGTGAGTGATTCGGTAGATCATCTTGCTGATCTGTATATTAGGGACATAGTGAGGTTGCACGGAGTCTCTGTGACGATTGTTTCGAATAGGGGATCCATGTTTTACAGCTCGTTTGTGACAGAGCTTGCAGAGTGCCTTGGCACTAGATTGACCTTTAGTACTTGCATATCACCCTCAGACTAATGGACAGTCCAAGCGTACTATTCAGATCCTTGAGGATATGCTTCGAGATTGTATCCTTGATTTTAAGGGGTCGTGGGAGAGGCACTTGCCCTTAGTAGAGTTTTCCTATAATAACAACTTCCAATCGAGTATTGGTGTGGCACCATTTGAGGCCTTGTATGGCCGATCGTGTAGATCTCCAGTGTATTGGCTGAGGTGGGCAATGCACCTTTGTTGGGCCCATAGTTGGTTCAAGAAACGACAAAGAAAGTTGCACTTATCCGTAAGAGGTTGGTTACGGCCCAGAGTCACCAAAAGACTTATGCCGACCGTAGGAGGAGATCCTTGTCTTTTGAGGTGGGAGACCATGTATTCTTAAAAATATCACCTAGGCAGGGTTTGATGAGATTTGGGAAGAGTGGGAAGTTGTCCAAGTTGTCCCCTCGATTTATTGGACCTTTTGAGATTCTTGAGCGGATCGGAGAGGTTGCTTACCGTTTGGCGTTACCACCATAACTTTCCGGGGGTTCATGACGTATTTCATATCAGTATGCTTCGGAAATATGAGCCAGATCCATCGCACGTGTTGGATTGGACCGACTTAGAGGTAGATGGGGATGCCTTGTATGGGAAGAGACTGATGAGAGTCTTGGATAGGCAGGACCAAGTCTTGAGAGGCAAGACAATTCCCTTGGTTAAGGTATTTTGGAAACATCACGGAGTTGAGGAAGCAACTTGGGAACGTGAATTGGAAGTCCGAGAGAAATATCCGGACTTATTTGTTGATGTTTGATTTTATATTGAAATCTTCATTTTGTTAATGAAATGTAAAGGCATTGTATATGTTATGGATATCTTGGAAACATGGATTCGATATAAACATTGCATATGTTTTGAGAATAAGGAATATCATGTGTGTTGTATCATTTTTGAAAACATTACATATGTTGTATAAGTTTTGAATGTTGTAAATGCTTTGGGAACATGTAGTTTACACTTTCAATGTGAGTCTTAGGTATCGAGTCAATAAGAATAGATGACCGAAGAATGGGTCATGGTGATGAACTTGTAAGAATAACATTGTTGTGAATGGTTTAATTATTATTTTGAGATTGGTTTGTAATTTCGAGAACGAAATTCCTTAAGGGGGGAGGTTATAGCGATTCCGGTTTTGACCCGTCATTTGTCATGTTCCAAACTTGGGTTTGTGTGGTTTTGAAAGGTTTTTCATATCTTGTTTCCCTTGTCTCTCCCTATTTTGGTTATCGGGTTATGGTTGTGTGTTTGGAAAAGGTTGGTTGCTTGTTTTTCTAAACCTTTGTTGCCTAGATTTTTTGCTCCTTTGCTCGAGCAGCCATTCCTACGCTCGAGCGGGCTTTGTAATTTTGCTCCTCCACTCAAGTGGCACTTTTCCTGCTCGAGCGAGTTTTGCAAACTCTCAGTACTTTGCAGGTCTGTAAAACGACTGGGAGAGTGTTTTCTACACTCGAGCGACGTTTCTTATGTTCGAGCGGCCTTTCTTGCACTCGAGCATTGATCTATTGTCTGCAAAACTACTAGATGTGTGTTTTCTATGCTCGAGCGGTGAACGTTCGTTGTGTCTTGGCGCTCAAGTGGCATTCATCTCGCTCGAGCGGAACAACTTTTTTTTTGTGTCTGACGCTCGAGCGTCAACTCTTTCGCTCGGGCGAACTGTGCGTCTATCAGATCGCGAAAATGACATTTTCTATCCCTTTTTCATTCTTCTCTCTCTCTAAAACTTTTCAAAAACCTAGATCTTGACTCTCTCTCTCTCTCTAAAATACTCTCTCTCTCTCTCTCTCTACATTTTGGCCTAGATCCTTTGGGTTTTCTACTCTAGTGCCTTTGAGAAAAAGTTAGAGCATTCCAAGAGCTTCATTTTGATCCGATTGGAACATGGTCTCGGCATTGTTGAGGGTTCTACTTTGCTTTTCTTGGTCTTCTCTTCTTGAGGTAGGGGTTTTTCTACACTCTTATATAGTTTTTAACTTAGTTATTTGTCATTATGTAATAATGGTGAGATTTGGGAGTAGTTTAAGCAAAAACCTAGGGTTTTGGTGTGAAATGGAAAGAGGGTTTTTGGTGAATCTGAAATAAATGATTATGGGGTTTAAACATGAAGTCATGTTGTGTCAAAATGGTGGATTTTGATATTTGGGTTGATATTTGGAAAATGGGAGTTTTGCCCTAATTAGATCAACTAGTTATTTTGTATAAATAATTGAAACATTGAAAATGTGAAGTTGGAGGATTATTGATATGAATGGTGGAATTGGATATGTATTATCTCACATCTTTGGAAATTTTGAATAAACTATCTGTCTTGAGATTGAATATCTGTTTAGAAATAACTATATTGGGCTATCGGTGGAGAATAGTTATGATTGTCATAGAAATTGCATGAGGATTAGGTGAATTAAAGCTAATTCATTGTTGGTTATTATTGAATATGATCATGTTTTAAATAAATTGTATATGTATGTTTGTTTGGGAGGAGAAAATTGATGCATTCAATTGTTTGGGAGGAGAAAGGGGATGGACTCCATTGAAATTTTATACTTTGGTGCCGATCCCGCGAACGAAATATCCGTAAAATGACATATTAAAATTATACATGGGTGTCGATCACGCAAACGAAATATTCGTAAAATGGCAGATTGAAGTGTGTATGCGTGTTTTGTATAATTGGAAAACCATTGAGTTGTAGTCTCAGTTTGGTTATTGAAAGATAATGGTCATGACTCATGAATTGAGAAGAATAAATGAATTGAAGGAAAATAGATCAAGAATTGAATTTGGTACCTTGTGAATATATGAATTTATGAATGTTTTACCACAGGCATTGTATATGCACATTGTACTTATATCTCTGCTAAACCTCATATATTGTGTTAGATTATTCCTACTTGGCTGTGGCTTACCTTATTTGGGAAAAACATTTTCAAGTGTTGGTGACATGCCTTTGCCAAGACAATAGCTTGGAGGGACTTTTGGGAGCAAGAGCTTCTTTATTTTGATTGTGTATTTTTGTATAGCCAAGAGCTTTATTTGTAAGAGCTAGTGTCACTTTTATTGTAACCAAGTCAAGGCCTGGAAAGGTGTAACCCTATAGGGCATTTATTTATGTTAAACTCTTTTGTATCATTAATTCTATGAAATGAAAGAACATTGTACTTTGATTCATGCTGTCATCTATATATATTTTTGGGTTATACTTATTGTATATTTTTGGGGGTGTTGCAGGATGGGGGATTAATATCTGCCCCCATTGCCCCCTATTGCCATCGCTAGGTGCAATGGTTAATTTCGTGACTTTTTTGCTAAAATTTTATGTTTTCAAATGAGGCTTAAGACTCCTTCAATTTTTAGCAAATATCAATTTACCTTTCATATCTATGAACATGTACATATTAACTTCCTTAACTATAAAATCCTAGAAATACACCCCTTCTAGAGGTGGCTTGAAGGAGCTATACACTGGCTGAAAATGTTACATTTTCATAAATAAGAAGGGTAAAGTGATATTAGCTAGGGTAAATTACATTGACCTCCCCTAAGATTTGAAAAAATATAGTAAACGTCACAAGTTTGACATAATTACACTAGGCTCCCTTCAAGTTTTAATTCATATAACACTTAGCTCTCTTTTTATCAAAAATTCGTTAGTCGTATGAATAAAAAATGATCTAATTATCTCTTTTATATTTAAATGTATATTTTACCTTGCATATTTTTGAGTTTTCGTATTATCTGTATTAGTTTTGATTTCTTTAACTTTACTAAAAGGGAAGTTAGTGTAATTATGCCAAAACTGTGAGATTTGGTATATTTTCTTCAAACCTCAAGAGAGGTCAATGTAATTTACCATATTCACTAATAGTTGAGGGGTCTTGGTATAAGTAACCCAAATTTTTATTAAAAACTCTACCAAAAGGTTGTAATAATAATATTTTTGAAATAATAAGTTTTTTTTTTCTGAAATAAATATATTAGTGAAAGGTAGAATTCAATACATTTTTAGTCAACTTATAGGCTGATTCAATTACATTCCTCGAAACTTTAGTAATACTAAGAAAGTTAAACTTGGTACTAATACTCCTAGTATCATTAATAACATTAAGTATGTTCCAATTTGCAATTGCCATTCAAAATATCAAGCAAAACTTAGCAAAACTTGGCTACCTAATAGAATGGATATTGTAGTCAGATTATTTGCTTTTGCCCACTTGATGGCCTCTGTGGGAGCCCAAAAAATATCAACTCACTTAGGTCCAACCCAAACAAGTCTTAAGAATGGGCCAAGACCAACAAGAAAGCCTACCAAACAAATATCTACCAAGCAAATATCATACATCTATAAAAGGAATGGATCTCATAGATGGTAGCGAGGGCCTCATCTCTGCAACACAAGCACACTAACACTTTAAATTCTTCTTCTACTTTCTTTGATTCAAGTTGCTAATTTTATCATTGGAGTGTCCCCAGCCAAAAACCCCAGTTGGGTGGTGCAGACTATGTTTATCATTGCAGATCTAAGGGACTAAGCTAATTTCTTCGTTGGATATCTTCAACAATCCATGTGAGAGGATTTTGGGTCTTATAGCCTCCATGCAAGCTTGAGTCTTTGTTGCTTAAGAAGATGGAAAATAGAGTTACATCACTTCCTGATTAATGATTCATTCCTTGCTGTATAACAGATCTTTTCCATAGTCAAATAATCAATGAATACACCTGCAAACCTTAAGAGTTAGTAGTATTATGCATGAGTATACAAGACCTACTATGTAACCTAGTGGGGTTTAATGCAATAACTGAAAGCTAGGATGGTTGATGAAGATTCTTCCTAACAGATGCAGACAAATCTTGCACTAATTTCACTGCTTGTATTAGGTTCATTAAGTTATGCTTAAATTCTATACTATTTCTCTGAAGTCATATAACCTACAATACAATTATGGACTGAATGAGAAGGTTATTATCCTTAATATACTCCACCTATTGGCGAAACCACTCTTTAAAACTCAAAGGTTCCTCAGACGAGAAATCTAAACTGTGGGGGCTGAGAAGATGATTACCAAGAATGGAAAACAGTACATCCAAGCCCATTTTAGATGAGCCGAATAAAACCCAAGCTCATCAGACGTTGGGCCATTACGGAGTATACACAGCAATAGGGAGAATATGTCGAGTAAAGGGTACTTGAACTATAAGGTCGAGCTGAGTGTATCGGGAAATTCGGCTTCACTAGGTCAGACAAATCTGGATTGACTTCCACACAATTGGCGCCATCTATGGGAATACTCAAACTCATCCATGGAGAGCCCAAACCAAGGTCCTCCAGTCACTGGAGTTGATAATATTACACTAGGAGCAATTTTAGGCCCAAAAGAAACCTCTGCAAGGCGATCTTTGAATTTTGACTCGCTAACCTCATTTCAGCCTTCAACATCCGCAGAGGATGCTATGCAAACATTAATGAGTTGGATGCAACATAGCGAAAGCATCTCGAAGACATGGTAGTGGAAAACGAGCGTCTGCGTTAGGAGTTGGCAAAGTCCCAACAATTACCACCTCTTCGTGAACGTGGTCAATCACCAAGAGTGTAGAAAAGGTGACAACATCAGTCTCGAAGGCACGGTAGCAGTACGTTAGATTCTTCCTAGGAAAAACCTAGAAAGCAAGGTCGAGCAGATGCATCTAGCTCATCAGATAGGGGAAGTCCTCTGCAAGAGCGTCATAGATGAAAAAAGAGAGACGATAATTTAGATTCAAAGGACAAGCATGATCCTTTCGTACGATGTATTACCAAGGCCGTTTTACGTAAGAAGTTTAAAGCACCATCGTTTACTCTTTACGATGGAAAGTTGGACCCCATGGATCACGTTCGTTATTACAAGCAAGCAATGACACTACATGCAAACGACGAGGCATTCATGTGCCGGATATTCCTTAGTAGCCTGGGACCACTCGCCATCAAATAGTATTACAAGCTTGAGTTGGCTTCAATTAAGAGTTTTCATTAACTCCAAAAATCTTTCAGGGCTAGGTTCATCACCAACGAGACCCAGTCGAAACAAGAAGACTCACTATGGGCAATGAAAATCAAGACTAACGAAACCTTGCGTGAGTATTCGGCGTGCTATTGGGAGTGCTTTAATTTAGTGGGTGATGATTTCAATGATTCCATGGCAATTAGAGCCTTCAAGATGGGATTGTATCCCGATAGCTTGCTCAGGAGTTCACTGACTTGAAAACCTCCCAAGATAGTTTGGGCTTTAATGAAAAAGGTAGAAAAGTATTGCAAAGTGGAAGACGATGCAATACAAGTTAAAGCTAGACTGCAAGCTACAAAAATGATAACACCTATCCTGGTACAGCCACTGACTATTGCACCACCAGACAGAACCCCACTAAGGAGGAGCCTAGAGCCAAGAGGTTGATCAAGAAGGGAAAACCCCTGAGATTCGCGCCAACAAAACAAGCAATACCAGGTAGAAAATAGGCACTCTAGGCGGTCAAATAAGAAATACACCGAGTTATCCGAGTAGATCAATAAGATTGTGCCAAAAATCTAACAATTGGCTTTCTACAAATGGCACACCAAGATGGCTGGGCCCTCTGATATGATACAACAAGACCTGAAATGCGACTATCACAAGGACCATGGGCACACGACCAACAAATGTTACGCCTTGAAGAATCATGTAGAAGACCTGGTCCGAAGTGGCCGATTAACTAAATAACTCCCCAAAAAGGCTAACCCACCAGGTATACTTGTTGTACGTCCCGATTTACCTCCACTTGGGGTAATCCATGTGATATATAGCTTACTCCCATCAAACGAGGTGAATACGATCCAGTTGTAACAATCTTCCTAACTTAGTTCCGAGCCCAGTATATCATGCAAACGACAGCGATTGTCAAATAAAATTAGTTTCTCCGATGACGATCTTGAAAGAGTCACTATGCCTTATGATGACGCCCTCGTTATCAAGTTGCAAGTAAATAAGTTCACCATTGGGTGTATCTTGGTTGACCAGGGGAGCACCTCCGAGATAATGTACTATAAAACGTTTTTCAAACTCGGCTTTAAGGATGTAGATCTCATGCCAGCCGATTACCTCCTTTTTGGTTTCAATGCCAATTTGGAATACCCCCTGGGCAAGATCATGTTATCGGTGCAGGCAGGCACCAAGACATTAGAGGTTAAATTCTTAGTCGTTAAGCTCTCATCACCTTACAATATAATCATGGGCCGAACATGGCTCCACGCAATACAGGCCATACCGAGTACTTACCACTAGCTCCTTCGATATCTGACTCAATTTGGCGTCGAGCAGATCTACAGTTCATAGAAATCGGCAAAGGATTGTTATCTCATTGCCGTTGAGAAGAGGCCAAAGGAATTGGAAGTGAATTTAATTGAAGTTTCGAATCAAGAGTGTCTGGAGGATGTTGGAAAACTTTGGCTGAGAAAGTAACAGAGGTTTTGAACTGAGTACAAATCAGTGATGACCTTGACCAATTCTTTTAAGTCGAAACAAGTCTAAATGTCGTCGAGCGACAAGAGTTGGTTTCCTTCCTTTTTGGCAGCATCGACGTTTTCTCTTGGTCACTGTACGACATGCCAAGGGTAGATCCCAACATAGCTATGCATAGCTGTAGACGCGCCCCAAGGGCCTCATGCTACAGTTCAGACTCAAATGTCACGGTTCTGAATCTAGTCTCGCAAAGTGCAATGCGAGACCGATAAATCACCAAAGAGTCCAAATCCGGAAAATCGTTTTGGAGAACTGATTTTTGTAAAGAAGTACCAAACATGGACTGCTTTGCCAGATACAGAGTCGCCACCTAAATATTTTATTTTTTGGGAAATTTAGGAAACCCTGACTCGTGCCTAAAGCCATGTGTCCGTCATCACTAAAGTTGCCTCAACTCGGGAACTTGGGTACGATTGGGGAAGGTCAGCTATGAGCACCCCTGCTCGCCCGATCAAAGATCGGCCATTACTAAACATGATATCTCGTTTTTGAAAACACATGCATTCTTATTCCAGTTAATTAGCTAGAATTACCATGTGATGCGCACAGCAAAAACAAGTATAGACTAGATCGCCTAATTTGGAACAAAGCATTGCATATCCATTTGTTTGGAAAATGGTTTGAAGTTTGCTACTCGTAAGTAGGCTAAAATGCAGATTTCAATGAATTGTTCCAATTCAAGCAATCCAACCTTCACCCACGGGCATTCAGGCAGTTAAACACTTAAGCAAATAGCCTCATGGCAAGCATGCTTTTATGGCAATCAATGACACACATGTAGTATGCTAAAGACTAAAAGCTTACCTAGTACTCCGAGCCAAAACAAGAGCTAGTTAGAAATCAATGCATGATCCTAGTTTATGTTGAGATGGCTAATGCAACACATGCAAAATGCAACTAGAAATAGGCTCGGCTATTCTAAGATGGCATAGAAAATGCGACATTTGATAACATGTATTCAAATTGGAATTGAAGTAAAATGCGATTAGTATGATGCGCCGAGCCCGGTGCATGCAAGATAGATGAATGTATGCAAACATACAAAGCATAAGGATGCTAGACAGATGAATGGATGCAAACATGCGAGCATAAGTATGCTAATTGGAACATGACCTAGAACTAACCATTGAAAGCGGTTAAGTAAAAGGGAAAAAGAAATGGAGGTTGGAAGACATGCACACACGCACGCACATTTATTACAAAATTGGCCCTCTCGACGGAGGGTCCGAATAAATAATACATGCCAACTAATTAACTAACTAACAAGCTAATTAATTATTACATAACCGAATTGAATAACTAGCTACAACTAATTATTACAAAACTTAATTAATTAACAAATTAATTAATTATTACAAATTGATGCTAACTAACAAGTAAGCATGAAAATAAGCTGCTCCAGCTCTGTTCGAAGAAAAAGAGGATGCATGCTCGGATGCCGCCCCGAAAAGCTCTCCGGTTGCTCTCTTGAGGCTCTGTCTGCAGGGTGTCCTTGAGACCTTGCTGCTGGAACTTACTAAAAACATGCTGGGGAGTGCATCAGTGGCCTGCCGGCCATGGAGAGATGCTGCCGACCACCTGCCGACCAAAGATGGCACACTGCTGGCCAAGAATGAAGGACTGTCGGCCATCTACAAGGCACTGTCGGCCACTGATATGCTGGGACACCAAGCTGCAGCAGAGCACAAAATAGAGAAAATGGAGGGTCTCCCAAGGGTATGTACGCACTATGCCACCCCATATCACCTCGAAACATCAAGGGGGAGGCATAGTCGGATCCACGACCATCAATCACGCATCCCGATGCATGATGGCCAAAGATCTAACTTGTGCAAATCAATATGAAATGAATGCACAAATAAACACATAAAGCCTAAAACTCTATCATGGATCATCAAAAGCGTCGGCGAGACACGTCTCATCACTTGAAGTATGAAACGTTCCTTGTTTCTCGTGCTTGGATTAACACTTAATCCAAACAACAATGCAATGCAAGGAGGGCAACCATGCAATATGTCCTAAGCATGCAAAATGCAACTACATGGCATACTCAATGCTACCTTGAACATGCAATCATGCAAAATAACTTAAGCATGCAAAATGCAGTGTAATAAACATGCAACAACATGTAATGGAACTAGCATGTGACAACATGCAAAGATGGAGCAAGCATATAACAATATGCAAGATAAGCATGCAACAACATGCAAGGATGGTCTTAAACCAAGATGGGCAGACCTCAACTATGCCCAAATCAGTGGCGCAAAGGTGCTGAATTGATGGTACAAAATGCTAGACAAGCATGCATGCCAATGGGCCCAAGAATTAAGGCATAAAGATGCAACTCCTACGCACACTTGAGGAGTAAAAAGCATGCAAGTATGACAATACTACATGCTCTGAAATGATGTTAGGAATGATGCCAAATCACACACATAACACAAGCATGGCATGCATGAAGCTCAAAAGCTAAGAACTAGCAAAGGGACTTAAGCCATGGCCATACAAAGCTAGCCCCAAAGGGCTAAGGGAACCTAAAACAGTCCCAAGGCAGGTCCAAACAAGACCAAAAACAAACTCGAAGCTAGCCAACACAAGCTAGAACACAAGGCCAAAAACATGGAGCATGCAAGGCTACAAAAGAGGCAATGCACTACACCTATTGAAACCAAACATGGCATGACTTGGAAAATATAAAACAGAGTTACATCATGGTATAACAAGACCAAAAATGCACTAATATGATGACCCAAAGGCCTAGGCTTAATGGCATGCACAAAAGTTCATTCTTGAGGCGTAAAGAGCCAAGGCTCCAAGGCATTAAAAGCATGTCAAATGCAAGTGTATGACCACATTTCATGGACTAAAATAACATTTAGAACGATGGCAAAGCATGCAAACATCACATGTATGGCATGGTAAGGGCCTCAAAACCCAAGGCTAGCCTAAGCATTTGTACTATAACTATACAAAGCATAAGTGATATGGCCATGGCAGCCCAAAATAGTCCTAGAACAGCCCAAAACAAGAATAAAATCATACTGGAGCAAAGCCAAAATTTGCTAGGATGATGAGTCAAAACATTATGCACATAAAGCTAGTAAGCAAGATTTGTTCTACAAGTATATAGAGCATGCAAAGGATGACCAAACCAGCTATGACAGAGTCATGACATGGCAAAACATCACCAAAAACATACTGAAATGGACTCAACATAAGCTAGGATAACATGCTAAAGCAAGAAGCATATAAAGCTAGTTTATGAGATTTACACTACAAGTGTATTATACATGCATAGAGTGACAAAACCAACCCAAAACAGATCTAAGGTATGGTGAAACATCACCAAAAACCTACTGAAATGGACTCAACACAAGCTAGGCAAACATGCTACTTTGATGAGCTACAAATGGGATTACACTACACATACAAGATGCATGCAAAAGGTGACCAAACCAGCCATGGACAGAGCCAAGGAATGTCCTAAAAGTCACAAAAAAGGGCCTGAACCAAGCCTCAAAAGTACAGAGAGGCATGCTCCTTTGGAAGGCCAAAAATGCAAGCAAACAAAAGCCAAAAGAGAGGGGGTCACCCCCTCTGATTTAAGGCCTCAAAACCACATGCCTACCACTAAAAATCCACTGGGTTTCAGTGGTTAGAAGGCCAAACCAAGGCTAGCTCGAAGGCCCTAAGGCATGGCTCAAAACAAGGCCAACAAGAATGTTGAAGACCCTCAACAGCCAAAAGACCTTAAACAACCACCAAAAGCACTTAAAAAAAAAGACCTTTTTCAGTTGAAAGCAAGGCCTAAAACAATATGAAAGGATGGCCAAAATGAAGTATAAAAAAGTGCTAAAAAGGGGAAAAAGCTCACCCTTGAAGACCAACTTCGAAACTAACAACCTCAGGGGCCAAAAACTCACTTTCAAAGCTCAAGTAACCTTCCCAAGAACCTTAGTCCAATGGTGGTGGTGTATCTCTAAGTGTTGTAGTGTAAAAGTGCAAGAAAAAATAGACTAGACCACAACAATATAGAGAGAGAGTAAGAAATATAGAGAGAGAGAGCTATATTCCTTCTAAAATGGCTGAACCTCTGCTAAAAAGAGAGGCTCTCCCCTTAGATAGAGGGAAAACAATGCAAAGCTTCTTCAAGAAGCTTGGCAAGAGCTTCATCCCTCCATATACATGTATGGAGGGGAGATGAAAGGATTCCAGCTGGCTCAAAAGATCTGGAGTGAAACCTGCTGAGACAGGGGTTCTGCCGGCCATCAGTGATGGCCGGCAGTGGCTCATTGATGGCCGGCAGGCTCAATCAATGGCTGACAGCAACAATGTGAAGGCCGGCAGGTCCAAAAGGTGGCCAGCAGTGCACCAAGACAAACATTCTGAAAGGACCAAGCCATGGTCCAAGAATGGGGCAGAAAGGCTACAGGGTTTGGAAAGCTCAAACCTGTGACATTCCACCGCGAAAGTTGAATACCCGATGAGCAATCGAACTTGTGGCTGGATGTACCTGCAAGCACAACCGAGTCTTGAGGATCGTCAAAAATGGGGTGTCTACAGTTGCCCTACTTTGACAGAACTCGAAAGTCACAAAGTGATGGGAGTGAGTGTCAAAGCCCAGAGACGACCCATTTTTAATAAGGCCGAAGACTCAGGCAGACATTCAATATGAGCATGCAGAGATGCGCCCGTAGGCCGGGGCAAAATGGAAATGACATACAAGATGCGATAGCATAACTTATGATTATGCAAAGAAAAACTGTAATGAAGCAATTATATACAATAAATGCGACATTTTAAGCAAGTGAATAACAGTCCTACATATTTCAACAGAAAGAATGTAAGAAAATTATGCAATTCTCACCACGTCTCTCGTGGAGTGCATACAATACCGTCCGGTTCATCTGGTCGTGCCAACTTCCAAATGAACCGTACATACAATATCGTGTTTATAAAGGAAAGAAACTCAACAGGTACAATATCGGTAGAATCATGCATAACAATGCAAGTGAAAAGTGCATGACAGTGCCAGTAGAGCATGCGTGACAGCGCAAGTTAAAGAGAAGTGTGTGACAGTGCAGGATAGAGGTGTGTGCGTGACAGCGCAAGTAAAGATAGTAAAACATGCGTAACAGTGCAAAGAAACTATGCGTAACAGTGCAAGATAGAACAAGTAAGACATGCGTAACAACGCAAGTAAAACATGCGTAACAGTACAAGTAAAACAAGTAAGACATGCATAACAGCGCAGGTAAAGCATGCGTAACAACGCAAGTTAAAAGAGATAAAACATGCGTAACAGCACAGGTTAAAGAGATAAACATACGTAACAGCGCAGGTTAATAAGAAGAAGAGCATGCGTAACAGCACAAGTTAAAACATGCATAACAGCGCAAGTAAAGAAGATAAATGCGTAACAGCGCACATAACCTGCGTGACAGCGCAAATTAAAGAAAATAAATGCGCAACAACGCAAGTTAAGATAATAAGTGCGTAGCAGTGCACACAACCTGTGTAACAGCGCAAGATAAGATAATAAGTGCGTAACAGCGCACATAACCTGCGTAATAGCGCAAGTTAAGAAAATAAGTGTGTCACAGAGCACATAACCTGCGTAACAGCGCAGGTTAAGATGATAAGTGCGTAACAGCGCACATAATCTGCGTAACAGTGGAAGTTAAGATGATGAGTGCGTAACAACGCACATAACCTGCGTAACAGCGCGAGTTAAGATGATAGGTGCGTAACAGCGCAAGTTAAGATAATGAGTGCGTAACAGCGTACATAACCTACGTAACAGCGCAAGTAGAGAAAATAAGTGTGTAACAGTGCAAGTTAAGAAAATAAGTGCGTAACAGCGCACATAACCTGCGTAACAACGCAAGTTAAGAAAATAAGTGCGTAACAGCGTACATAACCTACGTAACAGCGCAAGTAGAGAAAATGAGTGCGTAACAGCGCACATAACCTGCGTAATAGCGCAAGTTAAGAAAATAACTGCGTAACAGCGCACATAACCTGCGTAACAGTGCAAGTTAAGATAATAAGTGTGTAACAGCGCACATAACCTGCGTAACAGCGCAAGTTAAGATAAGGGGTAATGCGAGATGCAAAACAATGCAGATTTGATGAGATGTAAAACAATGCAGATTTGATGAGATGCAAAACAATGCAGGTTTAATGAGATGCAAAACAATGCAGGTTTAAACTGGATGCAAGACAATGCAACTATAAACTAGATGCAAGACAATGCAAATATGAACTAGATGCAAAACAATGCAAATATAAACTAGATGCAAGACAATGCAAATATGAACTAGATGCAAGACAATGCAAATTAAATTAGATGCAAGACAATGCAAATATAAACTAGATGCAAGACAATGTAAATATAAAGAATGGGTGTTTAATTTAATAAGCAAATGCTAGGTGACAACAACAACAAAAAAAACAAACAAAAACATGCTTAATGAAGACATCTTGAAAAAGGACTTCCGGTTTACTTCCCGAAAGGTTTGTGATGCGTCAAAAAGGATACACCTTGTGCGCGTTGATGGGCGACGACCACCGTACATTGAGGACATGATTCCCGGGTTTCCACGGAGGCGTTTTGAATCAAATTTTGAGCATTCCTCGGGATTGTTGGAACCCAGGGACACATACCAAGACAAAATAGGCAGAGGAAGCTGGTGGAGGACTGCTGGCCATCAGGGAGAGTCGCCGGCTGCTGCCGGCCATTATTGGCCACTGCCGGCCATCGATAGAGTTGTGCCGGCCATCGGTGGCAGATTCAGGCGAAATGGTCTTTTCGGCCATGGGTCTTTAAATAGGCCCAAAATTAACCCATTTCCTCACAAACCCTTGCATAGAAATCATTTCCCTTGCCCTCTACGTGTGCCTTCTCTCTAGATTCGCGCGTTTTATGCGTTTCCCAACACCCTAAACAACCTTGAATCGTTAAAATTCCTTTACTCTCTTCGATTTGAACCGATCAGAAATTGCATCTGAGGCCTCTTTCATCATTTCCCGTATTCAAGGATCATTTCCCTCGAACTTCTCTCGAGGTTAGTTCACTGTCCCCGGGTTTTCAACTTTTCTTGAATTTTCTCTCTCTTAGGGTTTGATTTGTTCAAAACTTCATCATTTGCTCATTTTTGCATCTATCTCAGATGGCTGACGATGTCCCACATGATGAGGGCTTCCTCGCACTTCCTCCAGTAGAGTTGGCCGCAGACTTTGCGACTGAGCCAAAGGTCGAGCATCAGCCTTTACCATTGAGCACACGTCCTTTTGACCCCGCGAGGTATCATCCGGAGACTCACATTATACCAGTGGCGGGAGGCATCCACACTTTTATTGATTTTGATGAGGACGTGCCAGACGACCTCTTGCTGAGGGAGCCGATGTCTCACTTATCGGCCATTACTGTGGAGGTACGAACTCTGCTTTTCTGCAGTATTACTTTCAACTATTTTCATTTCTTGCATTGTTTCGATCTGATCGCATCACATGCTTTGACCTGATTGTATTTCATACATTATTGCTCTGCATTGAACTGTACTTCGCGCATCACTGCCCTATATGTACTGTATACGAGCGCACCTCAGGCGTCACTATTCTAAATTCAACTGTATCTTCGATACACCACTGATTTGCATGCAACTGTATTTTCAATACATCACTGATATGATCTGAACTGCATTTTCAATACATCGCTGATCTGTCTTGAATTGTATTTTTAATACATCGCTAGCCTGTCTTGAACTGTATTTTCCATAGGATGGATCCCGCTCCTTTCGAGGTTATGGTGCTAGAACTGCTCGGGATTGGTATGATGTACTTCCCGCGAGGGTCCGCCGAATCATCGACGAGACCGGCTTTGGCGTATTTTGCTGCAGCTTGACACGGGTTACAGCAAGTCGCCCTCTCCTAGAGGCTCTTGTGGAGAGGTGGTGGGACACCACCAACTCTTTCCACTTCTCCACGGCGGGAGAGATGACCATGACTCCTTTCGACTTCGCCATGATCACTGGCCTGGGCGTAGGAGGTGATCTGATTCCCCTTGATCCCGACATGGGAGAGTGGGTGGCTGCATGGGACACATTCCTTGGAGCACGTCCGCCTACTCTTCGAGCAGGCATGGTTAGATACACTTGGTTCGAGGAGCACTACAGAGGGGAGGATCCCGATACTGATGAGGAGGTAGAGCAGTACGCCAGGGGCTTCCTCTTATTCCTTTTCGGTACCACCTTGTTTTTAAACAGGTGGAATACCGTAGGTTTATACTTCTTGGGCGCTCTGGTGGTACTCTAGCGAGTCCGTTTCTACGACTGGGGCGCGGCCGGCCTCACCACTCTTTATGGATACATGAGCTCCACCTCTCGGATGTGTGGGAGGTTGATCGGCGGCTACTGGCGAGCTTGGAAGGTACACAACTTAGTTTTCCCTTTTCATTGTTTTACTCAGCATTTGTACTTTTGCTTTGTTCGACACTTGTACTTTCTGTATTTTCTGTATCTGCTCTTGCACTGTATACTTTCTGCTTTGCATTTTTTGTACATCATACATGCTGCACACTACATACCATACACTGCACACACAGGATCTAATGTCCGCTCTAGGCCTGCATTCGTTATGCACTGTACTGCGTTCTGCTTTCTGCATGTTCAACAATATGTTCATACACTGTACTGATCACATCTTTCTAACAGCTGTGGGTATACGCATACTTTCTGACACTTGCTCCAGTGCCTGCGGAGGAGACCCCAGCAATAGTCCCATTCTCTGACGTAGACGACGGTCCGCTCTGTCGTAGGACCCGAGAGAGCTTCATGTTCTTTCGGTAGTATTTCGACACGGTCATGGTGCATGAGGTAAGTCTGCAATAAGATTTTTTCAATTAACTCGATGCACCCACCTTAGTTATTTGACAACTGATCATCTTGTTTATTCTCTTTTCTTAGATCGCGTGGCAGCCATGGGATGCTATCCCGTCAGGACTCCGAGATCAGTACCACACTGCTCGAACTATGTCTCAGTTCCACATTCTCTTTAAGGGCCCGACCTGTCGCGCCTGGTTTTTGAGTGAGCGCTTCGTGCGTCAGACCTTGGGGTTGCCTGCTCCATTTGTACCGATGGCACCTCCACCATTGATGAGGGAGACACTTATGTTGTCCACCGACCAGGTGATTCAGTTCATGGTAGGGCTGGAGACAGATTTCTTCCACGCCAAGGGTGACTACGCAGCCTTTATTCGGACGCATCTGATGACACCTTTGACTGGTGTCCGAGGAGGAGAGGGAGCGAGGGCTCCAGCTGCGAGAGGGAGAGGTGGAGCGACCAGGTCTCGTAGGAGAAGAGGTCCTGAGGGGAGGCAGGGTACTGCATGGCCCTGTAGACGTCCCCGAACGCCCCGGGAGGATAACTCCCGTTCGGTTCATATTTGGGCCTACTACAGTTCGAACTCTAATTATCACGGTTCTAAATCTGAACCGAAGAGTCCAAATCCGGCAAATCGTTTTTGAAAACAGATTTTTTGTAAAGAAGTGCCAAACATGGACTGTTTTGCCAGATACAGAGTCGCCACCTAAATATTTTATTTTGGGGGAATTTAGGAAACCCTGACTTGTTTGCCTAAGGCCACGTGTCCGTCATCACCAAAGTTGCCTCGGCTCGGGAACTTGGGTACGATTGGGGAATGTCAGCTATGAGCACCCCCGCTCGCCCAATCCGAAGATCGGCCTCTACTAACCATGATATCTAGTTTTGAAAACATTATGCGTTCTTATTCCGGTTATTAGCCTAGATTTACTATGTGATGCGCGCTGCAAAACAAGTATAGACTGGATTGCCTAAATTGGAACAACACATTTCATGTTTGTTTTGAAAATGGTTTGCTACTCGTAAGTAGGCTAAAATGCAGATGTTGCCACCTTCAGGTGGGCTCAGAAAACATGGTTTTGCCACTATCTAGTGGGCTTAAAACTCACAATTTTAATTTATTCCAATTCAGGCAATTCAACCTCCACCCACAGGCATTCAAGCAGTTACATCACATAAGCATGTAGTCACATGGTAAGTATGCTGTTATGTTAACATTCACACACATGTGGCATGCTAAAGCATAAAAGCTTACCTAATACTCCAAGCCAAAACAGAAACTAGTTAGTAATCAAATGCATGATCCTAGTTCATGTTAAGATGGCTAATGCAACACATACAAAATGCAACTAGAATAAGCTCGGCTAATCTAAGAATGGCATGTGAAATGCGACAACTCGATACACGTATTCAAGTTGGAATGGAAATACTATGCAATTAGTATGACGCGTCGAGCCCGGTGCATGCAATACAGATGAATGAATGCAAAACATGCGAGCATAAGGATGCTAATTTAAACATGCCCTTATCTAACCACTGAAAGCGGATAAATAAAAGGGAGAAAGACGTGGGGTTGGAAAACATACACACACTCACGCACACTTATTACACAATTGCCCTCGCTCGGAGGGTCCGAATAAATATTACAGTCCGAATAAATAATACTAAACTAATTATTACAGAACTTCTAATTTAAATAACAAATTAAATGCAGAGGGAAGGTGGCCGCAGCCCTGCTTCGGAATGCGTAGATGATGCATGCTTGAATCTGTCTCGCCCGGAAACTCGTGCCATGCCACTGTTGCCTCTATTTACACTGCCTTGCTCTTCAGAAGACTGTGAAAATTCTTGGGGCACTTTTGAACCACTTCCTGATCACTCTGGAATACCACCGGCCAATGCAAGGCACCACCGGCCATGAGCATGTGGTAATCGGCCAAATGTTGGACCACCGGCCAGCCACTGATGGCCGGTCGGCACTGTATATGGCCGGCCGGCCATTGCTTCCTGCAGAATCCTGTTTTTGACAGCAGCAGACGGCAGACAGTGTATGGCAAGGAAATTCAAAGCAATGTGTGCATGGCCACTCTTCCAATCATGCTATGGACTCATGGAAGTGTGACCCTCGGTCCTCGGGCCACCAATCACGCATTTCAATGCATGATGGCCTAAGGCACCAAGTTTGCAACTCAATGTAAATGCATGCAACAAACAAATGAATGCTAACACCCTATCATGTTGAGATCAAAGGTATTGGCGACCGAGGATTGAGGCGCGTTATGTCACTTTAAGTACAAACGCACCCCATTCCTTACGCTTAGTTTGACACCCCAAACCAAGCAAAATGTAATGCAATGCATGTATACAAAATGGCTCAATCATGCAAATGAAACTAAGGTACAAGCCATGCCAAATGTAATGTAACATAAGCATGCAAGCTAAGTTAATGCAACATAAACATACCAAATATGCAACAAGTGTATGATATGCAACCAGTTAAACACTATGTAAACATGCAAGTATGATACAATGCAAGCATGAAACCAAAACAATGCAACATGATCATGCAATGGTGGACCTAAGACCCAAAGAGCAGACCTCAGCCCACTCCCAAAACAGTGACAAAAAACGCCCGAAATGGTGGACAAATGCTCATGCAAGCATGCACACCAATAGGCCCAAGACAAGGAGCATTCTACTACAACTACCCCAAACACTTATGGCATGGACTTTTCAATACAAAACAGAGTTTTAACATGCAAAATGAGCTCCCAAAACCCACTATTATGGCAGCTTAAAGCTTTAAACACATAGCCATGCACAATGACCCATTCCTAGACATGAAAGACCAATTCTTCAAGACATGAAAGGGATAATGAATGCAAGCATACGAGCATGGATTAGGGACTGAAATGGCATGGTAAGTGATTCCAAATCACTGGAATAGCCTAGCCAATGCATGCTAATGACACACACACCCGATGCCAACATGCTAGAATGCAAAGGGGCCATACAAAGCATATCAAATACAACCAAACCAACACCTAACAGACCTCAAGTATGATAAATCATGACAAAAAGCTTCACAAAGCTAGGCAAAAATATGCAAGCATGATGGTCTAATGGCTAGATGCATTTCTAGGCAAAATGAGGAAATACAAAGCAAGTATATCAAGCATGAAAGGGGCCATTAATCCGACCACAAACAGAGACATAATATGACCCAATAACATAGAAAAACCTCTGAAAGGGAGCCAAAGACAACTACTCATGCATGCTACCATTATGAGCCAAGAACATGGACAAAAGAGAGAACAAGGGAGAGGGGTGTCCCTCCCCTATACAAGACCTCAAAACCTCTTCTTCACCACTAAAAATCCACTGGATTTCAGTGGTGAGAAGGCCAATACACGAGAGTAACCAAAGCTTAACAATGGAAGTACAAAAGGGGCCAAACAAGGCCTAAGAGAGGGAGGTCGACCCCCAACACCAAAACAACCTTAATGAAGTATCTTAAGCATGCAAATACAAGACTTTTTTCAGTTATACACAAAGTCAAAAAAAATAAGCAAGATAGGAAAAAGTCTAGTGCAAGATTGGGGAATCTAAAGTAAAAGAGTTACCCTTGAAGAACCCTTGGTGAACAGCAAGTACAGCCTCCTTCTTTTGATCAAAACCAGTCCAAAACCTCAAGAACAAACCCTCAAAGCCTCTCAAAGTCGAAGTATGGTGTAGTAGTGTGTGTTTGTGTACAAAACTAAGGAAAGAATGCACTTTAAGACCCTCAAACACACACAAATGATGAGAGAGAGGGAGATATAGAGAGAGAAGGTATAACTCAGATGTATATATGTATATTGCTCTGGTTTTTGCTAAACCAAGACAAAGGAGGGGATGGGTTTCTTTTATAGACAAAGGCAAGGCTCCAAGCTTCTCAAAGAAGCTAAGTGAAAGGGTCAAAGGTACCAAGCTTCCAATGGAAGCTAAGCTGAGGGTGCAAGCTTCTTGAGGAAGCCAAGACAAGGGATCAAAGCTTCCTCAAGAAGCTTTAAGCAAAGGGTGCAACAAAAAGGGGTCAAAGGTGAAAAACAGCCACACATATGCACGGGGGCAGGTCTGGTGCATTCCAGCTGGCACAGCTGGCATGCGCCATGCCTGGAAAAGGTAAAAAGGTGGCACCGGCCAGAAAAGGAATCCACCGGCCAAACATATAGTCGGCCGGCCACACCAAAGGCCGACCGGCCAATGGTATATTTCACCAATGGCCGGTAGCCTCAAAACACGGCCGGTGGCCTCAAGCCATGGCCGGTGGGTGTCAGGGGTAGCTAACAAGCTACTTTCTACCCTTGGAAACAAAAACACAAGTGTTTGGTGCAAAACCAAACACAGAACAGTCGAGTTGAGAGATCCTGAAGCAAGGTGCGCAGCCGAGACTTCCGGGAACTCAAAGCGAAACACGAACATAGGTAATCACCAAGTGTTCCATCAGTAACGTCCAAGTCTTGAGGACGGTCAAAAATGGGGTGTCTACAGGCCCGTACTGCCTGCTACTATGACATGCCGAGGGCGGGCTAGAGAGACTTACCAGATTCCCTTCGCTCCTCCTCCAGCTGGTCATGAGCTTGTCGGAGTTTACGGCTTGACCCCGGCATGTCCTATACTTTTCATTTTGCATAGTCATTTCATTTCATTTGATATCCCGCAGAATACTAATGACTTTAACATTTTTGCAGGCTCCCATTGAGTACACTCGTCAGTCTCTGGAGATGACGGCTTCGGTGATGAGGATGCTGCAGACGAGCATGGACCTGCTCAGTATTTACAGTATTCCGGTGAGTTCTTGCAAACCATACTTCATGCCACATAGTCTTTTCTCGACACACCATCATTTGCACAGTTGCACACTACACTGATTTGATACATTGCTCCCATACACCGCTCACGGTACACATTCACTGCAAATCATTCACTGCTCACAGCACATTATTCTTAGCATTTGATACATCTTGATTACTAATGCATTTTGGCAGATTGCCCTTTTTCAGTTCCTTTCTTGACACCAGGCGCATCCGGCACCTCAGCAGAAGCAGGGGCGGGT
Source organism: Camellia granthamiana (assembly GCA_036172215.1). Classification (NCBI taxonomy): domain Eukaryota; kingdom Viridiplantae; phylum Streptophyta; class Magnoliopsida; order Ericales; family Theaceae; genus Camellia; species Camellia granthamiana. Next base: position 100,288,128 of record CM069915.1, read on the forward strand.
CCTTCAGCACCTCCCCGAGCAGCAGGGGAAGCGGGACGAGGGACTAGTTCACGAGGGCCTGCCCCAGATGATGATGAGTCTGACGACGAGGCAGTGAGTCCGCGGTCAGAGTCGTCTCAAGATGGAGATAGAGCTGGGGATGGTTCGAGTTCGGAGTCAGGTGCTGACGGTGGCGATGTTCCAGAATCCTCTCGGTCGAGAAAGAGGACGAGGAGGACTTCTCAGTTTTGAGGCGACTGGCGCCGATCCAGACATTTTCCTGATTCAGACGTCGCTCTTTTTTTTTGCTTTATTTTTCTTTTTACTAGTAGTTTTGCACATTGTACTGCGTCAGGCAGATTTACTTTTTTTAAACTATGCTCTTTTGTAAAAAGAATCTATGATGGAATGAAAGCAGTCTTTTGTTGAAAAAGTGTTTCATTTGTACATTCTATACATCGCATCGCATCACTTTACATAACAATGTAAATGAGATCGAACTTTTGTTTTGAAAACCAAACACTCGAATTGCACTAATCAGGTAGTGAACCGACTAATAACAAAACAACTCGATAAGCAAAACAAAGCCTTAACAAGTTTACAACTCGATAAGCAAATTACAACAACTCGATAAGTGAGAGGAGAATGATTACAACTCGATAAAATAAAGAAAAACGAAGACTAGAACAAAAACAAATGTCTTGAACAAGACACAACAGGACAAAAACAAGACCTTAAAAGACACGAGTAACAGGACTTCTCTGCAGCAAACAACTGGGTTTTCAACAAGAGGGTTAGTGAGAATAAGGGAGGTGATGCCGGCCATTGATGGAGTCCTACCGGCCATCAGTGTGCCACTGCTGGCCACTAATGAGCCACTGCCGGCCATCGATGGCAGATTCTCTGAAATGTCGACATCTGTCCTCCACTCACTGCCTTATCTTCTATATGAGTTCCAGCTTCGGGATTCTCTTCATTTCAGCTCAAATTTGCACCAAATGGAAGCATTCCTTGCTCAAAACCTCACAAATTGGATTGCCAACTTAGATGGCTTGAAAAAGCTTAATTCCTGGGATTTTGGCATAAATGCACTATTTACGTTGGGTCACACCCCGCTGCGTTTCCCGTTCCTTTATGCCGCGGCAAGATTTTGGAATCCGGTGACACACGCCTTTAGCTTGGGCGGGCAAGCGATGTGTCCCACTTTCGAAGACTTCCAAGCTCTAATGGAATCCGAGCGCGACGAAGAAATCTTGCCACAATTTCGCTTTGGCCACGCCCAAGCCTTGGGACGGATGCGTGGGCTCACTTTGCATGATGCTCAATCATTGATTCATGATAGAGAGTTAGACATTCCGAGCTTGGTTTGTCGGTTTTCTGATGCCGGTGACCGCGGCGACCATCATTGGCAAGGTTATCGGCGACATGCGCTTTGCTTGTGCATGTTATCTCATCTCTTACTTGCCCTAGGCTCCGGTTGGTTTAGCACTCGTTTGATTGAAGTTGCTGAGGGCTTGAGGGAGGGCAAAAGCTGCATCGCCATGACGCTAGCTGAGACATTGATGGGTTTGGATGCTTTTCATCGTCGGGAGACGGCTAGATTGGCAGGGAGCCCACTACTGTTGCAGGTAATGTTTCCCACCCCATCTTGCATATGTTTCTCATATCACTCGGCCCTCAAACTGGGTTTTTCTCTCAAAACCCTTTTTCTTACTTTTCTCTCAACGTTCACCTCTCTATTATTTAATCTCTCATTTTTCATCCCTCCCCAGATATGGTTGATGGACAAATTGAAGATTGTGGACTCCTACTCCACATATTCAGCTCGCAGCTATTTCTTCCGGCGACGTCTAGTCGATGCCCCGGATGAGGGATGGTGGTTCAATTGGATGTATAGCTTGTCCGCTACAGACATTGCTTGGCGTTGTCCTTGGCTTAATCTACCAGCAATGAGTTACAGTATGACCCATCAGCCCGGGATTCAATTGGTTGGCCTAACACACTGCGTGTTCTACTTTCCGTTCCAATTCCGGCGCCAGTTCGGACATGATCAGACTTGCCCGGAGGAGGGGATAGAGTACCCTGCTACATTTCCGGTCCGAGTCACGCAGCTAGCTCGGTATGCCACAGCCTGGAGGACAAGAGAGCTTCTGGCTCCTGCTCCTGCTTTCAGCTGCACCCTTTCTGATGAGTGCCTAGATTGGCTCAATGAAGAGGCACAGATAGGGCCCATTTTGGCGTCAAAGGCTTCCACAAGCTCTGGGAGGGGATGCAGGAACACCTGATTATGCCCCGGATTTATTTTGCTTTATTAGTACTTTCAAGTTTTCTTTTGAATGTAATAAAAAGTGACTTCAATTTGTATTCAAGAGTAAGAGAATTCTGTATTGAAATCAATGAAATTGAAGGTTGTGGGTACTGAAAATTCTCCGTTTGGTCCAAAAATGGTCTAAGTTGTAAAAAGATTAATTTGAACAAAATCAACTTTTATTAAAACTTTTCAAAACCATTTTCGATATGGATCAGAATTGGACACGAACGAGATCTATCACTGAGATGTACAACCCCGGATCCTAGCAACTAGAAAGTTGCCCCTAGTCTGAATAGCACTGCACTGGAGATCACAACCGAGCTCTTGAATGCTGAACAAAGATGACCAAACATGATCACATGGACAAAGTTGATCAAGGAAGTGTTTATGGCTGGACTTCAGGATGAAGTTGCCTACGTATCCCAAAGATGGGAATCAAGCCTTACGTAGTTCGGCTTGGGTTCACTCGAGTATTTACTCTCTCCTTTTGCGCTCTAACTTTTGCCAAGACTGCCCTTTGCGAGTTTTCAACCTTGCGAGCTCAGTTTTTGTAATTCCAAATTTTTCATGCTCAAACTTTTGCCTAGGTCACCCTTTCGGGTTTTCGGCCTAGCGAGCCACTCAGGGGTAATATTTCTTCAACTTGTCTATGTTGATCGGTTGGGAGAACTCTAGGCCATCTAGGTCTATCAGAACGACAGCTCCACCTGACCAAATAAACTTGGTGATGTAAGGACCAGTCCAATCAAGTCGGAACTTGCCCCTAGGATCATGGATGGGAGCTCGGTTGTCTTTGAGTACTAAATCCCCTTCTTTCAAATTCCTGGACTTAATTATAGACGTCCCCGAACGTCCCGGGAGGGAATCCCCCGTTTTGTTCATTGGGTTCACTACAGTTCAGGACTTAAATGTCACGGTCCTATATCTAATCTCGCAGAGTGCAATGCAAGACCGATGAATCATCAAGGAGTCCAAATCCGGCAAATCGTTTTTGAAAACAGATTTTTTTGAAAGAAGTGCCAAACATGGACTGCTTTGCCAGATATAGAGTCGCCACCTAAATTTTTTTTTTTTTTTTGGGGAATTTAGGAAACCCTGACTCGTTGCCTAAGGCCACGTGTCCGTCATCACCAAAGTTGCCTCGGCTCGGGAACTTAGGTACGATTAGGGAAGGTCACTTCGTGAGCACCCCCGCTCGCCCGATCAAAGATCGGCCTCTACTAACCATGATATTGAGTTTTGAAAACATTATGTGCTCTTATTCCGGTTGTTAGCCTAGAATTACTATGTGATGCACACAGCATAGAAGTATAGACTGGATCGCCTGAGTTTGAACAGAACATTTCATGTTTGTTTTTTAAAGCGGTTTGTTACTCGCAAGTAGATTAAAATGCGGATTTTGCCACCCTCAAGTGGGCTTAGAAAACATGGTGATTTGCCACTATCTAGTGGGCTTAAAACTCGCAATCAATGAATTGTTCAAATTCAGATAATCCAACCTCCACCCACAGGCATTTAGGCAGTTATATCACATAAGCACATAGCCTCATGGTAAAGCATGCTATCATGGCAACACTCACACGCATGCAAGGATGCTAAAGCATAAAAACTTTCCGAGTACTCCAAGCCAAAACAGAAACTAGTTAGTAATCAATGCATGATCCTAGTTCATGTTAAGATGGCTAATGCAACACATACAAAATGCAACTAAGATAGGCTCGGCTATTCTAAACATGGCATATGAAATGCAACAGATAACATGTATTCAACTTGGGATTGAAATACAATGCAATTACTATGATGCGCCGAACCCAGTGCATGCAATACAGATGAATGAATGCGCGCATGCATAGCATAAGGTATGCTAATTTAAATATGCCCTAATACTAACCATTGAAAGCAGGTAAATAAAAGGGAGAAAGAAGTGGGGGTTGGAAGACATACACACACTCACACACACTTATTACACAATTGCCCTCGCTCGGAGGGTTCGAAAGAATAATACAAGCCAAATAATGAATCAACTATCCTAGCTAATTAATTATTACAAAACTTCTAATTAATTAACAAATTAATCACAAAAAAAAAAGCCTAATATATGAAACTAAAGAGACTGTCGTGGCTCTGCCTCAGAATACGCGAATGATGCATGCTCGATTTGCCTTGCTCGGAAACCCGTTACCATGCCACTGTTGCCTCTATTTGCACTGTTCTGCACCTCTGAGGGATATGAAAATTCTTGAGGCACCTCTGAACCATTCCCTGATCATTTTGGAATGCCACCAGCCAATGAAAAGCACCACCGACCATGTAAATGTGATCATCAACCATAAATTGGGTCACCGACTGGACTCTGATGGTCGGTCGGCACTGAAAGTGGCCGGCCGGCCATCTATTCCTGCAGAATCCTGTTTTTGCTGCAACAGTGAACAGACAGTGCATAGCAAGGAAATTTCAAAGCAATGTATGCATGGCCACACTTCCTATCATGTTATGGACTCAAGGGAGTGTGGCCCTTAGTCCTCGGGCCACCAATCACGCATCTCGATGCATGATGGCCAAAGGCACCAAGTTTGCCAATCAATGTAAATGAATGCAACAAAATGAATGAATGCTTCACGCCTTATCATGTTAAGATCAAGGGCATCGGCGACCGAGAATCGAGACGTGTTTCGTCACTTCGAGTACGAACACACCTCACTCCTCAAGTTTGGTTTGACACCTCAAACCAAACGAAATGCAATGCATGCATGCCCTATACAATGCAAAGTAATGCAACTAGTGCAATGTGAGGATGCTAACTTAATGCAATGTAATGCTACCTAAACATGCAAGTTAAGCTAATACAATATGAACATGTCAAGCATACAATGAGGTTATGTGATGTAACTAGTTAGATATCATGCAATGTACTAAGCATGCAAACATGATGTAATGCAAATATGCAACAATACTCAAAGGCAACTTGTCAAACATGCAATTAAATACAAAGATGGACTTAAACCGAAATTGGGAGACCTCAGCCCATCCCAAAACAGTGGCCAAAATGATGGGTGAAGGCAACAAAAATGCAAAGCAAACAAGCTTACTAATTGGTCCATTACTTAGACCACAATGCACAACCTTCAAGCATGAGTGAAATGCGATGAATATGAGAATATGGCATTATAGTAAACTCTGAAATCTCATGAGGAGTGATGCCAGCTCAAACAAAACATGCAAGTAAGGCATGCAATAGGGCTCCAAACTTGAGGCCAACAAGGGGGTTCAAACCATAGCTATGACAACCAAACCCCAAAGGACCAAAATGACTTAAAACAATCCTAGGGCATTCCAAAATAAGACTAGAACATGCATGGAACATGGTCAAAGCATGCCAAGAAATGGGCCCAAAACAAAGGGGATTCAAGGCTACAAAGAGGGCACTCTACTACAACCACCCCAACCACATATGGCATGGACTAATCAATGCAAAACAGAGTTTTAACATATAAAAAGGAGCCCCAAAACCCGCTGATATGGCAACCTAAAGCCTCAAACACATAGGCATGCACAATGACTCATTTTAAGGCACAAAAGAGCATCTCTTCAAAGCATGGAAAAGATGATGAATGCAAGCATACAAACATGGATTATGGACTGAAATAGCATGGGAAATGATTCCAAATCACTGAAACAACCCAACTAAAGCATGCTAATGACTCACACACTCAAGGCTCACAAGCCAAAATGCATGGTGGCTATATCAAACATGGCAAACATGATCAAATCAGTACCCAACAGACCTTAAGCATGATGAAATATGACCAAAATCTTCATGAAGTCAAGCTAGAACATGCAAGCATGGAGGGGCAAATGCATGGCACATGTTATGACAATAAAGGAGATTACTAGACAAGTGCATGATGCATGTAATGGACCATCAATCCGACCAAAAACAGAGGTATAATGTGACCAAATAATACCCAAAAACCTCTGAAATGGAGCTAAGTAAAGCTAAGCATGCATGCTACCCTTATGAGCCAAAAACATGAACAAATGAGACACAAAGGGAGAGGGGTGTCCCTCCCCTATACAAGACTTCAAGACCCCTTCACCACCACTGAAAATCCACTAGATTTCAATGGTGAGAAGGCCAATACACAAAAGGTTCCAAAGCTCAACAAAGAAGGCACAAAAGGGGCCAAACAAGGCCTAAGAGGGGGAGGTCGACCCCCAACACCAAAATGACCTTAATGAAACATCTTAAACAGCAAAAAATAGAACTTTTATCAGTTATACACAAAGCTCAAAACAGTATGCAAAGTGGGTTAAAAGCTAGTGCAAGAATGGGGAATATAAAGTAACTATGCTCACTCTTGAAGAACACTTGAAGAACAGCAACCTCAGGCCCCTTTTCTGATCAAAACCAGCTTAAAAGTTCTAAGAACAACCTCCCAACACCTCCATAGCCAAGATATGGTGTAATACTAGGTGCCTTAGTGCAAAACTAAGAACAAAACACCCTTTTAGGCCCTCTAACACACACAAATGAAGAGAGAGAGGGAGATATAGAGAGAGAAAGTTGTATATATCATATATCTCTGGCTTTTGCTGAACCTCTTCAAAGGAGAGGGAAGGCTCTCTTTTATAGAGCAAGATAAAGACCTAAGCTTCTTAAAGAAGCTAAACAAAAGGGGTCAAGGGGGTCAAGCTTCTCAAGGAAGCTAAAGCAAAGGGTGCAAGCATCTTGAGGAAGCTAAGACAAAGGTCTAAGCTTCCTCAAGAAGCTTGAGCAAAGGGTGCAAGCTTCTCCAAGAAGCTTAGAACAAAAAGGGTGCAAAGGGTGCAAGTCCCCTATACACGTGTATGGAGGACAGATATGTGTGCTCCAGCTGGCATAGCTGGCATGCACAATGCCTAAAAAAGGCAAAAAAGAAGCCCCGGCCAGAAAATATGGCCGATTGACCAAATTAAGGGCCGGCCGACCACCAAAAGTGCCGACCGGCCATCATCAATGGCCGGTGGCAAGAGAACATGGCTGATGCCATCATGTCTTGGCCGGTGGGATCCGGGGATGGCTGACAAGCCATTCTCTGCCCTCAGAAGCAAAAACCACAAGTGTTTGGTGCACAACCCAACACAAAACAGTCCACTTAAGAGATCCTGAGGCAAGGCGCGCGGCCGAGACCTCCGGGAACTCAAAACGAACACGAACAGGGATGATCATCGAGTGTTCAAACGATGATGTTCAAGTCTTGAGGACGGTCAAAAATGGGGTGTCTACATTAATCTTCTTGTTGAAAGCCCGGGCGATTCGGCGTTGATAACCCTGAACATGGTACAGTGCTTTCAGCCTTCTTTCATCAAACAGCATGAGTTCTTCAAATCTGCTCTGCTGCCAATCTGCCTCAGCTATCTGACACTCAGCCAATACTCGCAAAGATGGAACCTCAACTTCAATAGGTAGAACTGCCTCCATTCCGTAGACCAAGTAATACGGAGTCGCTCTAGTAGAAGTTCTAATTGAAGTCCGGCAGCCCCACAGAGCAAATGGCAACTTATCTGGCCAGTCCCGGTAGGTTTCCACCATCTTCTGTAAAATGTGTTTGATGTTCTTGTTGGTGGCCTCAACTGCTCCGTTGGTCTGTGGCCGGTATGTAGATGACTTGTGAAAAGCGACGTTGTACTTGTCCAACAAGTCAATCACTTCCTTTTTGAAGTGGGAACCATTATCTGAAATAATCTCGTTCGGGATCCCGTAGCGACAGATGATATTGTTCCTGATGAACTTGGCAACATGTGATGCCTTCAACACCGCATAAGATTGGGCTTCGACCCACTTCGTGAAATAGTCTATCGCGACTAGAATGAACTCATGCCCATTGGACCCTTTCGGAGTGACAGCTCCAATCACATCTATCCCTCAGACTGAAAACGGCCATGGCGAAGTCATGTTGTACAGCTTAGACAGCAAAATGTTCATGCGGTTTGCATGGATCTGGCATTTATGGCATCGCCGAACAAAGCCAATACAATCCTCCTCCATGGTGGACCAGTAGTAACCTTGTCTAAGGATTTTCCGGGCTAGCATCACCCCGTTCATGTGTGCTCCGCACTCTCCTCCATGGATGGCCTCCATTAGGCGCTTTGATTCTTCAGCATCAACACACAGCTTATGCATTCCCAGATAACCTCTCTTATACAGTTTACCCCCACAGATGATAAACTGAGCAGCCATTCTTCGTATTGCCCTCTTATCTTTGGTGTTTGCCCCTGGTGGATACGCCTCTTTCTCCAAGAAGTTCCAGACATTGTAATACCAGGGGTTCTCATCTTGAACCTCATCTATGGCAAGAATTAGCTCGTAGGCTGATACAAATTTCTGGTCAATGATGATCGGATGCATCCGGACTCCAAAAGGGATGTCTATCATAGGTGATAGAGTGCTAGTGAATCTGCGAACCTGTTGTTCTCTCTTAACAGATGAGCGAAGTTCAGCTTCTCAAACCGAGGAATGAGCAAGTCCAAGGTCTGGTGGTAACTTCTCATCTTTTCTTCTTTGACTTTCCAATCCCCTTTAGCCTGAGATACAACAAGGTTCGAGTCCCCGATGACATCCAACCGTTTTGCCCCTAGTTCTAGGGCAGCTTCTAAACCAGCAATGCATACCTCGTATTCTGTTTCATTGTTTGATACTTTGAAACGGAGTTTGAATGCTAGAGGGATGTGGGAATTGTCGGGCGCTATCAGTAACACTCCTATCCCATACCCGTATTGGTTTGATGCTCCATCAAAGTACATCATCCAAAATTCTTCTTCGATGTGCAGGATGGCCTCGTCTGGGAACAGGTACTCAACTGCTTCATCTCCTTCAACTGGGTGATCGGCAAGGAACTCTGCTACCGCTCTCCCCTTTACTGACATGGCGTCACATACTTCAGATCGAATTCGGAAAGCAGAAGCAACCAACATGCTAGCCTATCTGTAACTGCCGGTTTCTCGAAGAGATATTTAATGGGATCCAATCTCGAAACCAGTATTACAGAGTGAGCTAACAGGTAGTGCTGCAGCTTCCTGGTAGCCCATACCAAGGCCAAACAAGCCTTCTCCAGCGGAGTATAGCGGGTCTCGTATTCCAGCATTTTCTTGCTCAGATAGCAAATAGCCCTTTCCACTTTGTCCTCAGACTCTTGTGCAAACATGCAGCCCATTGTAGTCTCAGTCACTGAAAGATACAAAATCAACGGTTTCCCCGGCTCAAGCAGTGACAACACAGGTGGGTTTTGTAAGTATTGCTTAATCTGTTCAAAAGCAGCTTGGCATCGGCCGTCTAATTGGAACTTCGTTCCTTTCTTCAGGAGACCAAAGAGTGGTTCACAAGTCAAGGTTAATTTTGAGATAAACCATCTTATGAATTGCACTTTACCTAGAAAGCCTCGCACCTCCTTTTCAGTCCTTGGTGGTGGCATTTCTAAGATGGCCTTGATTTTGGAAGGGTCAACTTCGATGCCCCTTTGTGTGATCAAGAACCCCAGCATTTTTCCTACCGTAACACCAAACGTACACTTCTGAGGATTCAGCCGCAACTGGAATTCTCTGATCCTTTGGAAGAACTTTTGTAAGGCAGTGTAGTGGCCCTCTCTTTCCTTGGACTTGACAATCATGCCGTCCACGTACACCTCAACCTCTTTGTGGATCATGTCATGCAATATCGTGGTCGCAGCTCGTTGATATGTAGCTCCAGCATTCTTCAGCCCAAATGGCATTACCCTATAACAATAGGTCCCCCACGGGGTGGTAAAGGCAGTCTTCTCCCGGTCTTCAGGTGCCATTACAATCTAATTGTAGCCTGAAAAGCCATCAATGAACGAAAGCAATGCATGCCCCACAGTAAAATCCACTAACTCATCGATATGCGGCAGAGGAAAGTTGTCCTTCGGACTGGCTTTATTCAAATCCCTAAAATCCACACATACCCGAATTCTGTCGTCCTTCTTCGGCACTGGAACTATGTTGGCCAACCAAGTTGGGTATTCGGATACCAGCAGAAACCCTGCATCAATTTGCTTAGTGACCTCTTCTTTAATCTTGATAGCCCAGTTAGGGTGAATTCTTCTGAGTTTCTGCTTGACAAGTCGGGCCTCTGGGTCGAGAGGGATCCAGTGCTGTACAATCTCAGGATCGATTCCAGGCATGTCTTCGTAGGACCACGCGAAAACATCTTTGAAGTCTTTTAATAAAGCGACTAAGCGCTCGCGCTCCTCTGAAGACAACGTGGACCCGATCTGGACCAGCTGCGGGTCCTTCTCAGTACCAACATTAATTTGGGTGATTTCATCAACCAGCGGTTTTACAAACCTCTCCTGCTCTTGTTCAAGCAAATATTTCAAAACCGAAGGAATTTCTTCCTCGTCGTTTTCATCGAAATTTTGAAAGTCCTGATTAATACAATAAATCAAAGGCACAGAAAAGCACTCAGAAGCCACAGTTATTCCGTTCTCATTAATCACTTCATCTAGTCCATCTGATTCTTCTGTTACAACAGACTCAAAAGAGAAAGAAAAAGACGACCTAGACAGGACTGTGGCATCCGGGTTATCACCCCCAAGAATACCGGACTCAGCCTCAGACGAGCTGGAACCTGATTCTGACTCTCCGGACGCAGTGGAATCAGATTTCGGCTCATTACCTGAGTCAGTGCTGCTCGATAAGAATCCCTCCTCGTACTGCCAGACGAGGGAGGGTGCGACGGATGCATCCAAAATGTTTGAGGGTGGGCTCGCAGCCATTTCATTCCTGATCATAGACACTGAGAGGTCATTCCCCAAGCACTCATGTACGATTGGAGGATCTGAAAGTAGACAAGCCAGTGCTACCCCCATTTCAATCTTGGTGTTCTCGGAATCCATTTCCTTACACTGTTTAATCTCAGCTGATGGGTATGTCTGCTCCTCGACCTTATCATCCTTGGATAATTGTAAGTCGAAGAAGATCTCAAACCCTGGCAAGCGCCTCTTCTCTGCGTTCAGCCATGGCTCTGGGAAGCCACAGAATGGAGAGTCTTCCCCCTCCCGAACGAAGCGTCCATTTAGGGTGCCCTGAATAGGCCGATGCATCAAATCAAAACGCTTCCCGGTCTGCTTGGCTCTGGTTCTGCCAGCCATTTCTTTGCCTTTCCTTACCCAGTCCTCTTTGGTAGGCAGATAGCCTAAGCCAAAGGTATGCAGGTTGTACGGCACTTCGGCCGATACTGCAATGCCTTTCTGGCCACTTCTTCCTAGTCCCATCCCGGGGAGGTGCTGGAGTTTGTTCATGAGGTACACTGATTGTGCGCTGATATACAATCCCTCATCAATAGCTAAGATGTTCTGAACGACCTAGGCCTTGGCTAAGGTGAATCCCGATAGGAACACATCCTCCGTGCCATGCTAGATTTCTAAAACCGGCGTGGACACCTCTGGTGGCGGATGAATTGACGAATTCCCAAAAACAATAGCTACCCCCTTCCCGTGGGGATATTTCAACATCTGATACAGGGTGGAAGAGACCGCCCTCGCCTGGTGCAGCCACGGCCGTACTAGGAGTAGATTGAATCAAAGACATGAAGATCAACATCATGTTGTCCTGGACCAACTTTGGCCTGAATCTGCACAATCCCCTTCACCTCTCTGCTTGTATTGTCGTAGGCCCTTATCACTTGGGTAGTTGGCACGAAGTCTGCGGGCTTCAACCTGATTGCATATGCTATCCTCGACGGGCACACGTTAATGACGAATCCCGTGTCGACAAGAACCACCGGTATCCACTTGTCTCTACACTCCACAGAGATGTAGAGTGGTTTGTTGTGATCCGAGCCCTCAGGCGGCAGTTCCTTGTCAGGAAAGGTCAACGTTGGGGAAGCTCCTCCCAGAAAGACCAGCCCTACTAGCTGTTCAGGTGTGGTATCTATTGAGAGTTTGGCCTTGTCCATTGCCGAAAGGACAGCCTGTCTATGAACTCGTGAAGCCATAAGCAGTCCCCAGATGGAGATGTCTGCCTGTATCTTCTTCAGCTATTTCAGCACAGCCTCTTCCTCGAGTAACTTTTCTTTTTGTTTCTCTACCTCCTTGTCTTTCCCAGACGCTTCTGGTTGATCTATGTGCGGGGGCTTAAAATATCGCCCGCTCCTAGTCATGTGGTCTACTTCACCCACATACCAGGTATCATCTAGCTGGCTTTGTCCCCAGTCGTCATCTGTGTGGGCAAGACGTAGGTCGTCATCTTCCCACCACATGCCATCGGCAACCGACAGGCACCTGTCCGGCTCCGTTACAACTATTCATGTACCCATAGTACCTTCCGTTCCCGTGCCCACAACACGTTTTGTCCCCTCAGGGGCTTTGGCTTTCCTGACTCTTTCAGAATCCTCGGTCATTTCTCGCTCGAACTGTTTCAGTGCGGCTTGCTGTTCAATGTCCTCTATACTCGAAATGCTCTGGTCCTGAGCAAAATTATTATCACCGGTGCTCTCCGGTGGTGCATTTTGATTCCCGACCCTTTCGGCCATTGTTGATGTCTCCGTCCCTGGTGGACTCTGCTCTAACTAAGGTTGTTCCACAACATCTGGTTGGTCGTCAAGCCATCCAGCAGTTTCTGCTGACCCATCAAACCAATTGACTGTCACGTCCCCTGAATCCTGCTCTTTAAAGAACTGCAGATTTACAAGGTCTTCTTCCAGATCCACTAGGTCATCTAGCCCTTGATCAGGTCCATCCTTTCGTGCTACACAAATCTCTGCCCTTACTGGCAATTCCACATTCGGCCTAGCCTGGCCTACTGATGTAATGTAACCGCTCGATTGAAACTCGCAGACCCCTCAAGTTTTGACTGCTCATCCTCGTCTGTCCTCACAGTTGACCCAGTTCCATCTCTGATAGTTACCACCACCCTTTCTGGTTGGGTTTGGGAGATGTCCAATACGCACAAGTCAGTGTTGTCAGGAATGAACACCTCTGGCTTGGGTAGGTGAGAAGAGGTGATATATATGCTGGGGTCGTATGACACAACCCCAGTTTGGATTAGATTAATGTGTTTGGGAGGTGGAGCTTGGTTATGTGGTGGGAGAGGGTTGGTTGTGACATTCAGTTTTTTCGGGGGCATGATCACCCTGTTGTCGATGAGATCCTGAATCTCATGACGTAATCGAAAGCACTGGTCGGTGTCATGACCATGCTACTGGTGATAGGCGCAGTACTTGGCCGGGTTATGGAAAGCAGGGAGTCTGTCTGGTAGCGGCCGCGGCTCTAGGGGCTTTAAGTGCCCTTTCCTGATCAAAACCCCCAGAGCTTTGGACGGGGGCATGTATAGTGGGGTGAAGGTTCTTTGGCTTCAGGGGGAATACTTGGTTGTTTGTGAGCTACTTCCGGACGCACCGGTGAATGGCGTAGCTGCAAGGGTTCTCGGGGTGGTGGTGGTGACCATTCCCACATCTGAAGATCTGCCAGCTGTAGCACTGCTTGTGCCTGCATTCGAACTGCGGTTGAATGCCCTCTTGGGCTGCTCTCGGTCTTGGTCAATCAGACCCTGTTTCATAGCATCCTCGATCTGCACCCCTATCTCGTGTAGGTGTGCAAAGGTGGGGAGGGGGAGAACGATCATCTTCTGCATAAGCTTGGGCTGGAGGTTGCGCACGACCATCCCTATTTGATCTTTGTCAGCTGGCCTGATGGTCATCATCGAGGCCTTGGCCCTCCACCGGGTTACAAAATCGGAGAAACTCTCCTTCGGCTCCTGCCTGGTTGTTTCAAGATCATGGGTCGTAATCTCGATTTGTGTATTGTATGAGTATTGAGCTATGAAGGCCTCGGCCATCTCCTCTCAACTCCTCTTGACGGAATCTTCCAATTTTGCATACCAAATGGCCGATACACCTGACAAGGTCCGACCAAACAAGGAAAGCTTCTATAATCTAGAGACGCTCATCGGCCTTAGAATGTCTGAAAATAGCCGCAAATGCACCATAGGGTCCCCCGACCCGTCAAAGCGGTCAATATGTGGTATCTTAAAACGGTCCGGTAGCATCACGGCCGAGTCGGTGTACCCATCCTCAATATCCGGAATAGAATGAACCCCTTGAGACTTCTTGAACAGCTTTTCAAGCTTGCTTACTTTCAGTGTTGTGGGGTCCGTCTCGAACTCAAAGGGAGAATCCCGTAGGTTGGTAGGTGTTTTGGACAGCTGGGGTAGAACTGAGGGCGGAGCCGGCCCGATTGGAATGTCCGTATCATCCTGGACGTTAGTTGTCTCCCCGAGTATGGGAACTCTTAGTGGGAGAGGAACCTGGTGTGAAGTAGATGCTCCAGTTTGCTGCTGTAGCCTAGTGATTAATTCTGCCTGTTGGGTCATGACCGCGGCCTGTTGTTTGGCAGATTCTGCTTGATGGGCAGCGTCCTGCTGCATAGTTTTCATGCTTTCTTGGAGGTGACGCACCATCTCCTCTAAGCATGCCATATTGTACGGATCTATCTGAATAATCGGTATATCTGTCCCTGCAATAGAAACTAAGACCTCAGTCTGACTATTCACTAATGGGATAGACCACTGATCTGGCGATCGCTGTACTGATACACTGTGCCTGGCTGACCTTCGCCTGGTAACCAGGGGTAAAGAAAGAAACAATGCTTTTCTGTCTACCAGATCCTTGGATCGATTAAGTCTACGACCTCTAACCCAGAGTGCTCGGGGAATATCTACCTGGTCGGATGCAATTGTGCTAAACTACCTTGCAAAAAGATAAATAAAGCATAATAAGGAAATAATGAACAGAAAAACGAACATAACAGCTCAAATAAATACAACACACAGTTGGCACACGCAAGCTGAAAGAACTGTCCTTAACCACTGATCACTGGTTCCCAAATCACTTCCCCAAAACTGAATCTGATACCCGCAGATATGACTAATTCTCAAAATACTGATACTGATGCCCGCAGGCCTGATACCTAGACTTGCAAATTGATACGCGCATTCCTGTAGAGGCCAACTCTAAAAGCACATAGCAAACAAATGAGAGCCAAAACACCCCTATGTTAGGGTACGGTTTCCCTGTCCTATCTTGTTAGGTGCTAGGGTTTCACTACGCACACAGCGGTTTCAAACAACCTATAATCGGGTAAGCAACCTGTCCTAGTTTGGAATAGTCACTATGGATTCCAATATGCACTAAGTCGAATGGTCAAAAGGGTGCCTCGGTAAAAACCGAGGTTTGTGTTCCCGTCGTGGCAAAGCCCGTAACTGGTCAGCCATATGGCACGCTTCTCAAAGCAAGCCTCCGGCAAACCGTTCAGGAATAGCATACAGAAAACACGGTGTCCTAGGCGCACCAATGCAAATGCAATGCAAAGAAACACATAAGTGTAGTCAAAACAAGATATCATGAGTTCGAGTCAAGTTCTCTAACTCCCCAGCAGAGTCGCCAGAAACTATAGATGCGCCCCGAGGGCCTCATGCTACAGTTCGGACTCAAATGTCACGGTTCTGAATCTAGTCTCGCAAAGTGCAATGCGAGACCGATAAATCACCAAAGAGTCCAAATCCGGCAAATCGTTTTGGAAAATTGATTTTTGTAAAGAAGTGCCAAACATGGACTGCTTTGCCAGATACAGAGTCGCCACCTAAATATTTTATTTTTGGAGAAATTTAGGAAACCCTGACTCGTGCCTAAGGCCACGTGTCCGTCATCACAAAAGTTGCCTCGGCTCGGGAACTTGGGTATAATTGGGGAAGGTCAGCTATGAGCATCCCTGCTCGCCCGATCAAAGATCGACCACTACTAAACATGATATCTTGTTTTTGAAAACACATGCGTTCTTATTCCGGTTAATTAGCCAGAATTACCATGTGATGCGCATAGTAAAAACAAACAAGTATAGACTAGATCGCCTAATTTGGAACAAAGCATTGCATACCCATTTGTTTGGAAAATGGTTTGAAGTTTGCTACTCATAAGTAGGCTAAAATGCAGATTTCAATGAATTGTTCCAATTCAAGCAATCCAACCTTCACCCACAGGCATTCAGGCAGTTAAACACTTAAGCAAATAGCCTCATGGCAAGCATGCTTTCATGGCAATCAATGACACACATGTAGTATGCTAAAGCGTAAAAGCTTACCTAGTACTCCGAGCCAAAACAAGAGCTAGTTAGAAATCAATGCATGATCCTAGTTCATGTTGAGATGGCTAATGCAACACATGCAAAATGCAACTAGAAATAGGCTCGGCTATTCTATGATGGCATAGAAAATGCGACATTTGATAACATGTATTCAAATTGGAATTGAAGTACAATGCGGTTAGTATGATGCGCCGAGCCCGGTGCATGCAAGATAGATGAATGTATGCAAACATGCAAAGCATAAGGATGCTAGACAGATGAATGGATGAAAACATGCAAGCATAAGTATGCTAATTGGAACATGACCTAGAACTAACCATTGAAAGCGGTTAAGTAAAAGGGAAAAAGAAATGGAGGTTGGAAGACATGCACACACGCACGCACATTTATTACAAAATTGGCCCTCCCGACGGAGGGTCCGAATAAATAATACATGCCAACTAATTAACTAACTAACAAGTTAATTAATTATTACATAACCGAATTGAATAACTAGCTACAACTAATTATTACAAAACTTAATTAATTAACAAATTAATTAATTATTACAAATTGATGCTAACTAACAAGTAAGCATGAAAATAAGCTGCTCCAGCTCTGTTCGAAGAAGAAGAGGATGCATGCTCAGATGCCACCCTGAAAAGCTCTCTGGTTGCTCTCTTGAGGCTCTGTCTGCAGGGTGTCCTTGAGACCTTGCTGCTGGAACTTACCAAAAACATGCTGGGGAGTGCATCAGTGGCTTGCCAGCCATGGAGAGATGCTGCCGACCACCTGCCAACCAAAGATGGCACACTGCCGGCCAAGAATGAAGGACTGCCGACCATCTATAAGGCACTGCCGGCCACTGATGTGCTGGGACACCAAGCTGCAGCAGAGCACAAAATAAAGAAAATGGAGGGTCTCCTAAGGGTATGTACGCACTATGCCACCCCATATCACCTCGAAACATCAAGGGGGAGGCATAGTCGGATCCACGACTATCAATCACGCATCCCGATGCATGATGGCCAAAGATCCAACTTGTGCAAATCAATATGAAATGAATACACAAATAAACACATAAAGCCTAAAACTCTATCATGGATCATCAAGAGCGTCGGCGAGACACGTCTCATCACTTGAAATATGAAACGTTCCTTGTTTCTCGTGCTCGGATTAACACTTAATCCAAACAACAATGCAATGCAATGCAAGGACGGCAACCATGCAATATGTCCTAAGCATGCAAAATGCAACTACATGGCATACTCAATGCTAACTTGAACATGCAATCATGCAAAATGACTTAAGCATGCAAAATGCAGTGTAATAAACATGTAACAACATGTAATGGAACTAGCATATGACAACATGCAAAGATGGAGCAAGCATATAACAATATGCAAGACAAGCATGCAACAACATGCAAGGATGGTCTTAAACCAAGATGGGCAGACCTCAACTATGCCCAAATCAGTGGCCAAAAGGTGCTGAATTGATGGTACAAAATGCTAGACAAGCATGCATGCCAATGGGCCCAAGAATTAAGGCATAAAGATGCAACTCCTACGCACACTTGAGGAGTGAAAAGCATGCAAGTATGACAATACTACATGCTCTGAAATGATGTTAGGAATGATGCTAAATCACACACATAACACAAGCATGTCATGCATGAAGCTCAAAAGCTAAGAACTAGCAAAGGGACTTAAGCCATGGCCATACAAAGCTATCCCCAAAGGGCTAAGGGAACCTAAAACAGTCCCAAGGTAGGTCCAAACAAGACCAAAAACAAACTCGAAGCTAGCCAACACAAGCTAGAACACAAGGCCAAAAACATGGAGCATGCAAGGCTACAAAAGAGGCAATGCACTACACCTATTGAAACCAAACATGGCATGACTTGGACAACAGAAAACAGAGTTACATCATGGTATAACAAGACCAAAAATGCATTGATATGATGACCCAAAGGCCTAGGCTTAGTGGCATGCACAAAAGTTCATTCTTGAGGCGTAAAGAGCCAAGGCTCCAAGGCATTAAAAGCATGTCAAATGCAAGTATATGACCACATTTCATGGACTGAAATAACATTTAGAACGATGGCAAAGCATGCAAACATCACATGTATGGCATAGTAGGGGCCTCAAAACCCAAGGCTAGCCTAAGCATTTATACTATAGCTATACAAAGCATAAGTGATATGGCCATGGCAGCCCAAAATAGTCCTAGAAAAGCCCAAAAAAAGAATAAAATCATGCTAGAGCAAAGCCAAAATATGCTAGGATGATGAGTCAAAACATCATGCTCATAAAGCTAGTAAGCAAGATTTGTTCTACAAGTATATGGAGCATGTAAAGGATGACCAAACCAGCTATGGACAGAGTCATGACATGGCAAAATATCACCAAAAACATGCTGAAATGGACTCAACATAAGCTAGGATAACATGCTAAAGCAAGAAGCATATAAAGTTAGTTTATGAGATTTGCACTACAAGTGTATTATACATGCATGGAGTGACAAAACCAACCCAAAACAGATCTAAGGTATGGTGAAACATCACCAAAAACCTACTGAAATGGACTCAACACAAGCTAGGCAAACATGCTACTTTGATGTGTTACAAATGGGATTACACTACACATACAAGATGCATGCAAAAGGTGACCAAACTAGCCATGGACAGAGCCAAGGCAGGTCCTAAAAGTCACAAAAAAGGGCCTGAACCAAGCCTCAAAAGTACAGAGAGGCATGCTCCTTTGGAAGGCCAAAAATGCAAGCAAACAAAAACTAAAAGAGAGGGGGTCACCCCCTCTGATTTGAGGCCTCAAAACCACATGCCTACCGCTAAAAATCCACTAAATTTCAGTGGTTAGAAGGCCAAACCAAGGCTAGCTCGAAGGCCCTAAGGCATGGCTCAAAACAAGGCCAAACAAGGCCAAACAAGGCCAACAAGAAGGTTGAAGACCCTCAACAGCCAAAAGACCTTAAACAACCACCAAAAGCACTTAAAAAAAAGACTTTTTTCAGTTGAAAGCAAGGCCTAAAACAATATGAAAGGATGGCCCAAATGAGGTACAAAAAAGTGCTAAAAAGGGGAAAAAACTCAACCTTGAAGATCAACTTCGAAACCAGCAACCTCAGGGGCCAAAAACTCACTTTCAAAGCTCAAGTAACCTTCCCAAGAACCTCAGTCCAATGGTAGTGGTGTATCTTTAAGTGTTGTAGTGTAAAAGTGCAAGAAAAAATGGACTAAACCATAACAATATAGAGAGAGAGTAAGAAATATATATATATATATAGAGAGAGAGAGAGAGCTATATCTCTTCTAAAATGGCTGAAACTCTGCTAAAGAGAGAGGCTCTCCCCTTATATAGAGGGAAAACAATGCAAAGCTTCTTCAAGAAGCTTGGCAAGAGCTTCATCCCTCCATACACGTGTATGGAGGGGAGATGAAAGGATTCCAACTGGCTCAAAAGATCTGGAGTGAAACCTGTTGAGACAGGGGTTCTGCCGGCCATCAGTGATGGCCAGCAGTGGCTCATTGATGGCCGGCAGGCTCAATCAATGGGCGACAGCAACAATGTGAAGGCCGGCAGTCCACCAAGACAAACATTCTGAAAGGACCAAGACATGGTCCAAGAATGGGGTAGAAAGGATACAGGGTTTGGAAAGCTCAAACCTGTGACGTTCCGCCGCGAAAGTTGAATACCCGATGAGCAATCGAACTTGTGGCTGGATGTACCTGCAAGCACAACCGAGTCTTGAGGACGATCAAAAATGAGGCGTCTACAATAGCCTGAATGTTGACCCCAAATTTAAGCTTGTTGTTCAACGAAGCCGTCGTTTAATTGCTGAGCATGCCGCAGCCATAACTGATGAAGTTGACAAGCTATTGGACGCTAGGGCAATTCGCGAAGTTACATACCCCATGTGGTTATCCAACACTGTCGTAGTCAAGAAGAAGACAGGATCGTGGTGTGTCTGCGTAGACTTTACTGATTTGAACCGTAGACTTTACTGATCTGAACGAGGCCAGCCCAAAGGATTGCTTTCCCTTACTTAGAATTGATCAACTGGCGGATACAACGGCCCAATATCAGCGCATGAGCTGCTTAGATGCTTACAAGGGTTATCATCAAATTGACATGAATCCACCTGACTAAGACAAAACGGCATTCCTCACTCCTAAGGGAACTTATTGTTACAAGGCCATGCCTTTTGGATTGAAAAATGCCGAGACAACATATCAGAGATTGGTCATTACCATGTTCAAAGATCAAATCAGCAAAACCATGGAAGTCTACATCGATGATATGGTGGTGAAATCTAAGGAAAAGAAAGCACACTTAGCTGATCTTGCTACCACTTTTGAAATTCTCCAGAAATACAAAATAAAGCTCAACGCCTCAAAATGTGCATTCAACATTGAGTTAGGCAAGTTACTTGGCTATATTTTCAATCATCGTGGAATCAAAGCTAACCCGAAACAAATTAAGGCCATCATGGAGCTTGCCTCACCAGGTATGGCCAAAGAAGTTCAGAAGCTAATGGGAATGGTTGCAGTATTGAACAGATTTATTAGTCGGTCCTTAGATCAGTATAGGCCATTATTCCAAACACTTCAACAGGGCAAACTATTTAAATGGACTCCAGAGTGCCAAACCGCTCTGGAAGGGTTGAAAGCCTATCTCAGTTCCATCCTGCTTCTGGCCACCCCCTGGCCAGGCAACTTGCTTATATCTGGCAGTATCCGATCGGGCAATAAGCGCCGTCTTGGTTAAAGAGGAACTCGGTGAGCAAAAGCTTATCTTTTATGTTAGTAAGGCAATGGTGGATGTCGAAACCTGATATCTACCCCTGGAGAAGTTAATCATAGCCATCGTAATAGCTGTCAAAAAGTTGATGCATTACTTTCAAGCGTATACCATTAAGGTTTCAACGGATCACCCCCCTCTGTTCAATCATCAGTAAAGTTCAATCATCGGGGTGAGTTTTCCAAATGGGCGTTGGAACTCGGCCAATATGACCTCGGTCAATACGACCTCCAGTTTTAACCAAGGACGGCTATTAAGGGACAGGTCCTGACCGATTTAGTTGTCGAGTTTACTACACCACAAGTCAAGCTAAATTAGGACCAGTCAGCTTCCTAGTCACAGCCGGAATGGAGAATGTATGTTGGCGATATCTGGCAGTTGTATTGCGATGGATTATCTAACCAGCATGGCAGTAGGGTAGGAATAGTTATTATGACCTTCGAAGGAGCAGTGGTAGAGCAGTCGGTCAAACTTGGATTTGATGCCTAAAATAATGAGGCCAAATACGAAGCCTTGTTTGTCGGCCTTAGAACCTCACTTCAAATGGGAACTAAACATATGAAAGTCTTTTGTGACTCAAAATTGGTCATAAACCAATTTCAGGGTGAGTATGCCGCTAGGAATGACCGCATGGCGGCCTAATAAGGATAGCCAACTCCTTGCTTATGCAATTTGACAGCCATGAATTGAATTAGCTTACTCGTGATCAGAATACCCATGCTAATGCTCTTGCCTACTTAGTGTCGACGGTAAACTCAGAAGTTAAGTGTACCATCAAAATGGGTTTTATTTTGGAGCTGAGTATCAGTGCCCCCGAGTATCTCGTTGTAAACACCATTGAAATGGGCCAAGTTTGGTGGATCCCATTGCAGCATTCCTTGCTTCGGATCAACTACTAAAGGATAAGAATGAAGCTCACAATCTACGGAATAAGGCTTTGAGATATTATCTGGATCCTCAAGGAAAACTTTATAAAAAAATCTATCTCTGGGCCTTACTTGGAATGTGTCCATCCGGTCACACAAGGGTATTGGTGGTCGACCATGCGTACTGACGTTGAGGATTTTGTTAAGAAATGCGAACAATGCTAGAAGTTCTCTCCACTAACACATTTGCCCACTGAAGAATTGAACTCCGTGACTAGTTTTTGGCCTTTTGCTCAAAGAGGCTTGGACATAGTTGGGCCACTGCCGAAAGCTCCAGGCAATGAGTGGTTTCTAATTGTTGTTACCAATTATTTCATAAAGTGAGTTGAAGTAGAACCATTAGCATATATACAGAATACAGATATCAAGGGATTTGTTTGGACGAATATCATCACTCGATTCGGCACACCCAGGGCGCTTATTTATAATAACGGTACTTAATTTGACTGTGACATCTACAGAGAGTTGTCTGACATGTATGGTATTCAGCCCTATTTTTCTTCACTAGCCTACTCGCAAAGTAACGGACAGACAGAAGCTTCCAACAAAGTAGTTCTGGATGGCATCAAGAAATGTTTAGAAAAATCCAATGACAAGTGGGTTGAGGAGTTACCGAGTGTATTGTAGGCCCATTGTATTGTGCCAAGACGTCCTACAGGGAAGACCCCATTTACCTTGTGTTTTGGCAACAAAGCTGTCATCCCCCTAGAGATTGGCCTACCAACCTTTCGATTGAGGGCCTTTGATACAGGCCGAAATAATACGATGCTAGCCTTGATATAGACTTACTTGAAGAATGCCGAGATCGGGCCCTTATGACTATAGCACGATATCAGCAGTAACTTGCTAAATCATACAATCAACGAGTACATCTTTACCGGTATACTCTTAGAGAGTTGGTCCTTAAAAAAGTACTCCCCGCTGCTAAGAATCCTATAAAGGATAAACTTGGACCTAATTGGGATAGCCCATACCAGATCGATTCCATCGCCGAGGCAGGGGCATATCGACTCTCAAACATGAATGTCAAAAAGTTACCCCGACCCTAGAATTTGACTCATCTCCGCAAATTCTATTATTAGTATTGAGGGTTATTTTGCTCGGCTTTTGTATATATTAGTACCTTGTATGCGTACAAAATCAATGTTATGAGATGTTATTTTGCTTGTTTATTTAATTCTAATTACTTTACTCTTATTCAGAAGTGACAATAGTAAAGTCTCCGAATTCAGAGCGCTTTTTGTGCTCGGCATGATGAGCTATCATCTAAGCCTCTGAATTCGGAGCGCTCTTTGCGCTCGACACAGAGAGCCATCATCTTAGCCTCCGAATTCAAAGCGTTCTTCATGCTCGGCATTTATGCTCAGCACAAAGAACCATCATCTAAGCTTCCGAATTCAGAGCGCTCTATGTGCTCGGCACGGAGAACCATCACCTAAGCCTCTAAATTTGAAGCACTCTTCGTGCTTAGCACGGAGAGCCAATAGTAAAGCCTCTAAATTCATAGTGCACTTTGTGCTTGGCACGAAGAGCCATCATCTAAGCCTCTAAATTCATGGAGAGCCATCATCTAAGCCTCCAAATTCATAGCGCTCTTCTTGCTCAGCACAGAGAGCCAGTAGTAAAGCCTCCGAATTTAGAGCGCTCTTTATACTCAGCACGAAGAGCCATTATCTAAGCCTCTGAATTCGAAGCGCTTTTCATACTCGGTACGGAGAACAAGCAGTAAAGCCTCCAAATTCAGAGCAATCTTTGTTTTCAGCACTAAGAGCCATCATTTATGCATCCGAATTCGAAACGCTCTTCATGCTCCACACAGAGAACTAGCAGTAAAGCTTCTGAATTTGAAGTGTTCTTCCTACTCTATACGGAGAGCTAGTATTAAAGCCTCCAATTCGGAGCACTCTTTGTGCTTAGCACAAAGAGCCATCATTTAAGCCATCGAATTCAGAGCACTTTTTGTGCTTGACACTGAGAGCCATTATCTAAGCCTCTGAATTTAGAGTGCTCTTTGTGCTCGACACAGAGAGCCAGCAATAAAGCCTCCGAATTTGAAGCGCTCTTCGTGTTTGGCACGAAGAGCCATCATCTAAGCCTCCAAATTCAAAGTGCTCTCCGTGCTCGGCACGGAGAGCTAGCAGTAAAGCCTCTAAATTATGAGTGCTCTTTGTGCTCGGCACGAAGAGCCATTATCTAAGCCTTTGAGTTCAGAGTGCTCTTTGTGCTCAGCACGAAGAGCCATCATCTAAACCTCCAAATTTGGAGCGCTCTTTGTGCTCGGCACGAAGAGCCATCATCTAAGCCTCCAAATTCGAAGCACCCTTCGTGTTCAGCTCAAAGGGCCATTAAGCCTTTGAATTCAAAGCATCATGTAAAGCATTATTTTCTAGTGAGATTTGGAGACATAACTAGCTTAGTGAAGGTAAACAAATGAAATTAATATTTTTGTTAAAAAAAATCATGATATTCATGTTACATTTCAGGAACATCGTTTTTTCTTAAGGCCGATTGGCATCCTAATTACATGGATAAAACCCGAAGAATTAAACTATTTATTACGTTGGATAGATCTGCTCAAGGTTCACGGCCTTCTCTTCATAATCCGTTTTTTCGACATCATAGGCTTCATACGGCATTACATAGCTCTGATAGAGCGATGAAGCAAAACCCACACTCATCGCTTGGAGAGCTTTTTTCCAACCATGTTTGAAACCTCGATTATCAAACTTTAGGGCCTCGTCGACATACTTCTCTATGGCCGACAACTCTCCATCTCCAAATGCTTTGGTCACCGCCGACTGCCCCTCTTTCGTCACCGTCTTCGTTGCCAGAAGCTCAGCTCTAAGCTTTTCCAGATCAGTCATTGCTTTTTTTAAAGCGACATCTGAAAGATTAGCCCCTTTTTTCGGTGGCGTGGTGAAGCAGGTCAACGTGTTTTGTTTTTTCCTCTTTAGTGTCGGTCCTCAGGCGCTCTTCATCGGCCCTTTTCACTTCAACCTCATCTTTTTTATCGCTATGGCCAATTCGGCAGCTACTGACTTTGCCTTACTATGCTCGGCCGACACTTCACCTTTCAGCTAGTTAATCAGCTTAACAATGTCATGGTGGCGATGGCCAATCTCCACAATCCACTCGGCCACCTACAAAAGAGAATACTTATATTAAGAAACCGATGAGGCTTTACTAACTTACACATTTGTTGAAATAAACTCACCAGAATAGCCGATTATACGGCCATAGCGATTGAGATGACATTCGGTTCGGCGCGGAACGCTGCCTTGTCCAAAGGCAATGTAATGGTTGTAGCCACACTTAGCACAACTGCAGGCTCCTTCACTGCCGATGGGCCCATAGGGAAAAGCGGCCCCTTGATTTTTGGTTGAATTGTAAGTGATGCCATCAGATCTAAAACGGGTGAGGCCCTTGGTCTCTTTTCAATTCGACCGACTGAGTGGACTCGGTGGGGCACTTGTCACCCTTTTGTTCAGCCACCATTTCTTCGATCAAGGGCTCAGGAGTTGGCTATGCCAACTCCATAGGAACGGGGGGTGCAGTTATCTCTTCAAGCTGGGTTGCCGCCAACAAGGGAGTGTCTTGATTGCTTCCAGCGGCTCCCGCATTCCTCGTCACTATCATCCTCTCGGCATTTCACTTCTTAGCAAGTTAGGCGAGCGAAAGAGACTCACCTATCATATCTTCAGCTCTGGACCCAGGAAGGTCGTCCAAACGAAAAAATATATCGGCCTCTTCTTGAGCACTTTCCAAGTCGGCTCGAGCAGAAGACGACACTAATTTTAAGCATTATTAATTGGATTCTTTACTTTCGATGATCTCGATAGTCGAATCAATACTTTGTTGCGCTTGCTCGACGCTTTCGTTATCTATGCCTTTACTTCGTTCGACACCTTGGTTGTTTTGTTCGACGCTTGCTTTGCTGCTTTCACTGTCTGCTACTTCAATGGTTCCCATGTCCCTCAAATTGACGAAACTGTCAAAAACCAAAGTCGTCAGCTGTTGTTCTCCTTCAGGAATGGAAATGTGATCGGCAACAGTGAAACTAGAATAGGATGGATCGCATTTGAGAAGAATGTGTAATATGGCCTTGCCTTTCGAGATTCTCTGGGTTAGTATACTCAAGAGTAGTCTTGACTTGGGCCAAGACAGCTTTGTCCTCTGAAGCGATCGACTTCTTCAGATCGTTACCTGTAAGGAAACAAAATTGTTAATACATTGAGAGTCGAATAAGATTAAAAATGACTGTTGAGTTACTCGGCCACCAGGTTCCCCTTTTTGTCTAGGAATCAGATCTGAAAGATCCTCATTCGCACCGAATTCCAAATTTCCACTCACTAGGACCATGACATTGTCCACCTTCTTATATAAGCTTGCAAGCATGGTCACCAGTTGGTGATCCGTATCCTTGGCCCTAAGAAAGAATCGTCCTAGCCGCCCAGATGATTTAGCAATGGCGTAACAATGCCGAATAGCAAGAATGCCCAGATTAATCCGCAATCAGCAGTTGAGTGCTATGATATCCATGATTATTCAGTAAAAATTGACATTCGATTTTGAGGAAATTAACCCCCAATAATGGAGAAAAGTTCGAAGAAACGGGTGTAGGGAAAATCGCACTCCATTTTCAGCAATGGCTAGCAATGGAAACACTATGATATCACTGTTCATCCTCTCCATATCCATTACTGTTTCTGCAACGAGCTTTATTTGAACGTCGTCGGGAATAGAATAATGATGGCAAAAAGCGGTGACTTTACTCTCAGAGAGTAAGGCTTTCAAATAGTTTGCCATGGAGATATTGAAGGGTGGACAGACCAAAAGCAAAAAAGGTGGACCGGTGGTGGAACAAAGTCAAAAGTTCAACCGAAAAAGCACAAAAAAAATGAAAATGAGGGTTCATAAGACTTACAAGATTAAAACGAGGAGTTTCTAAACAAATAAGGGCTGCCACAGTTATAATCAAGTGATAGAAATTGAAAGGGTGGAAGAATGAAGTCTTTTCAAAAGTAAAGGGAAGAGGCAGCGGATTTTTTGAATCACAATAAATAAAGAGCCAGAAAGCAAAGGGGCGGGAAACTTTACATATCCCCCATTGGGTTCCATCCATTGTGTCAGGTGTGATAGCGTGTCTATTACACGCTCGCTTTTCTAGGAACAAATTACGATTAGTGCAATACATCTGTATGAAGTTAGCCTAGCGGGAGCCGAGCACGAAGCCCATTCGGCATAAGAGTTATCCCGGTGCTGGGGGGGCAATTGTGAGGGTTGAGAAGATGATTACCAAGAATGGCAAATAGTATATCCAAGCCCATCTGAGATGGGCCGAATAAGACCCAATCCCATTAGACGTTGGGCCATTGCCAAGTATACACAGCAATAGAGAGAATATTCCAAGTAAAGGGTACATGAACCATAAGGTTGAGCCCAGTGTATCAGGAAATTCGGCTTCACCAGGTCAGATGAATCCAAATTGACCTTTCTTTTAAAAATAATCATTTAATAAGAATATGATAGGGAGATGGGCACTGACAAAGTAATGATGGAGGGCTAGGTTAAAAAGAGAAAATATCAAGAAGAATAATAACGATATAAAAAGAGAAGGGAAGCTCAAGAAGGAGGTATGTGAAAAAGAACCT
Organism: Camellia granthamiana; assembly: GCA_036172215.1. NCBI lineage: Eukaryota > Viridiplantae > Streptophyta > Magnoliopsida > Ericales > Theaceae > Camellia > Camellia granthamiana. Next base: position 100,315,929 of record CM069915.1, read on the forward strand.
TAACCTCAAGAAATTAAAAAACACTCACCTTCTTACAAAGACTAACTTGTCCGTCGGAGTGCTAATTCCGGCACCACCATCTAAAGTTTTATTTCTATTTCAGATGACAACTAGGAGGATTATCCAAGAGCTTGTTTGGATCAGTAGGAAAGAAAGTTTTAAGTAAATCAAGACTCCAATAATAGAGTTCATGATCAATAAAATGAGCAAAGGAAAGAGAAGTAAAATCCTGTTAGAGACCTCTTCCCTTAAGTGGATTGTCAATGGTCAGAATCTATTGAGTTTTGTGAGTTTTATGATTTAAAATGAATGAATACCCACCTATTTATAAAATATTAATTATAATTCTATATTATTTTAATTATAAAATAAAATAGATAAAAATATAAAAGATAAAAATAAAAATATATATACTTTTTTAGGGTTTAAATTAAAATATTTGTTAAAAATTAAATTTATTTTACCATTGAATTTTGTTGACGTTCCAAATTCAAAACTAATTTAGATGGTATGAAAACACAATAATATGCAAGGTAAAATGTACATTTTAATGTAAAAGAGATAATAATATCATTTTTAGTCATACAATAACAATTTTTTGATAAAACGAGGCCAACTATTATATGAATTAAAATATTAAGTAAGACCACTATAATTATGCCAAACTTGTGAGGTTGTACTTTTTTAAAAATCTTAACAGAGGTTAGTGTAATTTAACCAAATTAAAAAGAGGGGTACCCCCAATATGTGTAACATAATTTACTTTGGAACACCACTTTATGTGTAAATAAATAAATAAATATTTGACAAGGTTTGAACCTGTTTTTATTTTTTTATTTTTTTTTATTTTTTATTTTTAATGAGTATCTTAAAGGCATTGATCGACGCACACTTTGATAAAAAATATATATATATATACAACAATGATAATTGCTAACAAGTGTACATGTGGCATTATTAAGTATTAGGATTGATGTAAAAAAAAAATGCTTTAAAAATAAATGAAAATGCTTGAAAGGGTTACGGATTTAGTGAAAAGTGTATTGTAATAAGTTTAAAAAAATAGATATTTTTTTTATTACACCTTAATTGCATTTGTTAACCAGACTCTTTCAAGTTTATTATTAACAAATACTTTTAAAAAAATAATGCTAGGTATCATGAAAAAAATATCATGAAAGATTCTTCACCGTTAGATTACACATTGTTGGCTATATATTTTGTATAAGCCAATTACAATTCGACGCGTGGCAGAATAAGGGTAATACAGGAAGACTATTCAAATCTTCGATCCTGATCATACACGTGGCAGTTAGTATTGGTTATTACGAGATCTGAGTAGCATTGGATTAGCAAAGAGATGCAAAGTGATGTGGCTTCAACGGTTACTCACATTTAAATTCAAAATTAGAAGGGAAGCCTAACTGCAAGTGATAGCATAGTGGAGCTAATTATAAGGCAACATGGTTAGCGATCATGGAGGAGCAGTTCGATGGTTGGAAATGCAGTTCGATGGTCATCCTTGAGAAGTATAAATAGCAGAGAAGGCCCTAGAAAAAACCTCTAGACTCAGATCCAAAAAACCAATCTTATTCTACTTTATTTCCTTTCCAAATTTACATTTCCTGTTCTTTACATTTCTGTACTTTAAAATTCCTGCACTGCACTTCGTTCATAGGAGTAGTTTCAAATAGATTGTTGCTGTAAACCTCTATGAGGCTGAGTTTGGATCATTGTAAGTTTTTTCATTTTAATGAAATACTTCAATTGTTCTTCATTTAATTGTTATTTGCTTAATTCTCCTAAATCAAACCACCAGTAAAAGTCCTCTTCATTAAGGCTGAAAGAACTAAAACACAATCGTCTGATAATTGGTTGGCAATTAATTTTCTATAAGGATTGATTGATCCTTACTGGCATGCTCATAATTACAAAAGTAACCTTCGAAAGCCAAAAAGCCAACATATATTTTTGGCACACCCAGTGGGACTAATTGAAATGGCTAGACGTAGGAGACAAGGAGAAAATGAACGCTTGGAAGAAGGCGTGGAAGGAGAGGTAGAAATACATAAGCCAGAGGATAATGTGACAACACATCCTGTGGAGACACCTATTTTATCAGAACCTATGGTCAAACAAACCAGCACTTTGGAACAAGTACCACATGTTCAGAATATTGGACGAGGCCAAGGAATTGGACCATCCACTGTTCCATCTACTCAGCCAATGAATCCATGGGGTGGCCTAGTAGATGCCATGGGATAGCAGTTAATAAATACAATGGAAAGGTGGGCAACATCCTTTTTGGATCGAATGAATACCCACCAACCAACAAACATAAGACACACAGAAGATATTCCAAATGTCCCTTAGCAAAGATTGGCTAGAGATAAACAGCCTATGCAAATTAATGGACATTCTAATGGTCAAACTAGCAATCAAAACTATGAAATACCATCACCTCAGTCTTGGTATGAACCTATTTCCAGGCCTATGGCAAGTCAAAATGCATCAGTACTTAACAGTGAAGCCATGCAAGTTGGCGGATCTGGCCCAGTACAAGAGAATGGCATAAGAATGGCCCCAAATCCCATGTTCGAAACCATACCTGACACGAGGGGGTTCAGTAATTCCTTGTTCGAATTTATACCCGGAGGGTTAGAAGGTTTTCCTACAAATGGAAGAGACACAACACCAGTTCCAGCACCTTTCGCAAGGCAGGCTCAAAAGGGTTACCCACACCCCCAACAGCAACCGGCACCATAGGGACAACCAGTCCCAAATTTACCACCTTATGGACCAAGAGGACCCCAGGCACAAGGTTGTCCACCAAACCCTGTGTTTGTCCCTCCAGTAGTGGTTCAGCAGGCACAAAATATGGTCCCTAGGGACCAAATTGCTGATATTGTTAGAGAGATGTGTGGACCGATGGCTCGGGGGGTCCAGACTTCTGTGTACAGGAAACCGTACCCAGAATGGGTAGATAGGGTACATAAATACCCAAGAGGTTTCAGGATACCAGATTTTGCCCTTTTTTATGGGAATGGAAACTAGTCAACAGTGGAGCATATTGCTAGGTTTGCTGCTCAATGCGGTGAATTTACTAATAATGACTATATGAAGTTAAGATTATTCCCAAATTCTCTAACTGGGGGAGCATTTGTATGTTATATTAACCTTACACCTGGCTCTATCCAAACTTAGCAACAAATGGAAGAGGCATTTCATGCCCAATTCTTCCAATCGAAGCCAAAGGTTTCCATGGCAGACTTGGCAAGATTGAGTCAAAGGCCTGATGAGAAGGCTACTCAGTTTATTACCAGATTTAAAAAAGCACGAAACAAATGTAGGGTCATCCTACCAGAGCCAGAATTCGTGAGATTGGCTCAAAATGGCCTAGAGTTTAGGCTTCGAAGGAAGTTTAACTCAACTGAGTTCAGAGACTTGGTGGAACTAACTTATAAGGTGTCTAGGTATGAAGCATTACTAGAGGAGGAACAAGATCGAAATAATGCATCATACAAGACATATTATAGAGATCCTAATTATGAGATTGATGCAGCAGAGATTGTGGGGAAAGAACCTGTGATCTGTGAGGCATTAATTCATAAGGACACAATAATTGACTAGCAGTTTAAAAAGAAAGACCTTCATAGGAAATACTCTTTCGATTTAACGAAGGCAGATGACATTTTTGATCATTTGCTTGCGGCCAACTTCCTTAAGTTACCAAAAGGAGTCAAAATTCCATCTCTAGATGAACTTAAAGGAAAAGTATATTGTAAATGGCATAATTCTTGGTCTCACTCGACTAAAAACTGTATTGTTTTTCGAGATAGGATCCAAGAACAAATTCAGAAAGGAAGTTTAAAATTCCCAGCTAAAGCAGATAAAGCCATAGGGATCAACAGTAATCCATTTCCAGAAATTGGAGAGGTGGCAGCCAATGTCATTATGCCAGACTTCCAGAACTTGTCCTTGAAAGAATTGGAAGAAGTTAATGTGTAGATGCATGTTACCAACCAGACAACTATCAAGAAAGACACTGAAAATCTACCAGCTATTGGACAAGGTTTCTCACACCAAAAGGAAGACTCTGACGAAGAAGCATTGGATGATGATTCCTTAGAGGCAGCTGTAATGCAAAGGATGTGTCCCAGGTGCAGACTGAGCTACAAGTGGTTGAAAGGGCTTCCAATTGATGGGAAGCAGTATTACAAGGATGTGCAGAGGCATCCTAAACAAACTAATGCTTATAACAAAAAGCCATACCCAACTAGTGTTAGGCAGCAGCCATTAATGGTTGAGCCAACAGCTGATAGAATGCATTCTAAAGGCAAAAGGCCTTTATATGAGTCCAGGCCACCTAATTATTACAGAATGGAGAGCAGTCATTCTGAAAGGAGACTGGAGAAGGGTTCAGTTTATGGAATGAAAGCCAGAGATTGGCCCCCTAGACCAGCCTCACGCAGGATAGAAAGTGGCTACCTTCATCAAAGGTCTGAGTTAGGCCCAAAACGTGAAGTCAGAGCCAAGCGGTGGCCTTCACAGCCAGCTTCGAAGATGGCTTCGAAGGAGGAAAGAAACAGTTCAACAGCTGAGCCAGTAAGTTCGTGGGTAACTGGAGTTCCAGATTGGTTTGTGATGCAGAACAAACCTAGGGAAGTGTCTACCCAAAGAGATATTGTTGGAAACCAAGGTAGGATGGTCAAACCTCCTTTGGTGGCTCCAAACAATTGGGTATCGCTTAAACACCCAAAAACAAAGGAACCAGATATGGTCCCCGTAATTTCTAGATCACAACGGAGGAAGATTCAACGTAGGTACACTCAGTACCAAAAAGACCTGAAAGAAAGTGGAGAAAGCACTTCATTGATCCAGATAGAAGGAAAGAAGAATCCAAAGTCAGACCATACTCCAAAACCAACTCTACAAGACAAAATGGGTTGTAGTAGAGAACAATTGGCCGAAGTTCACTCTGAACTAAAAGCCAGAGAGAAGTCCAGTCTAGCAGGATTGGAGAAGGCTTTGATGGAGAGTGATAGCGAGACAGAAGAAGAAGTTGGCCTAGGCCAAAAGAAAGAAATGATTGAGGAACAAATGTTCGAAGCCTTCATGGCTAAACAGACGTTTTTGGTTGAAAAGCCAATTAAAAAAGACCATTTGAAGGAGTGTGTTAGTAATGAAGTGCCAGAATACAGCATGGAAGATGCTTCTGAAGTAACTGAACAAGGTGTCCAAGATGAGAAACAGGCACAGCCAGCCATCCAATTTGGCTCGTTTCCTCCAGTATCAGTGAATATGGTACACATACTACCGCATGAATTCCAAGCTGGGGATGAGAACCAAGAGGGTCAAGAAGTTGACCTAATCCCGGTCTCTAGTGAAGACTCACAAGTGAGTAGGGTGCAAGATGAATCCGGAATGGCTACCCTAATGAAAACTGAATACGAGAGTGAAAAAGAGGTGAGTATTAACCTCTCATATCCTTTTGAGTATCCCTCGAACTCTATGACACAGCATGTTGAGCCTTTGTATATCAAGGCCTTCTTCGATGGGATACAATTGAACCGAGTCTTGGTGGATAATGGGGCAGCAATGAATTTACTACCGAAATCTTCCTTGAAGAAACTAGGGAAAAGGAACCCCAGGTTAATCCCAACTAGCAAAACCATTGTTGGTTTCGCTGGAGACAAACAGATGGCTCAAGGAATTCTGTCCATCAACCTAAGTGTGGGAACCAGGGACTGCATGACGGCATTCTTCGTTATCGACAGCAATGCTAAGTACAATGCTTTACTTGGTAGAGATTGGATTTACACTAACAAGTGTGTGCCTTCCTCTTTGCATCAGAAAATAATGATGGCCTTGGGCAATGGAGAGACAGAGGAAATTGATGCAGATCCTTAACCTTTCATAGCCTGTGCAGACTTCGCAGAGGCCAAATTGTATATTGAAGGAGGGACACCACTCAGTATACTAAGAAAACCTGATGGCTCAGCCGAAGTGACGGCTGATGAGGAAGTGACACACCTGAAGCACTTAGTCCAGGAGAATGCTGATAAAGAGGTTGTCGTTAAGGATGACAATGACGCCTGGTTGTAGGCAAAGAAATGAAACCCAAGAAGCCAAGTCTTTGGCTCTAATTAAGTTCTCAATATTGGATGTAAAATCAATAGTCCAGAAAGTGCAAGAGCAAGAGAAAGAAGCCATAATAATTGGCTGCAAGTAGGAGCAGCAACAGGTCACAGTTTTGGCCCTTGATAAATACTGTGCATTGGACATTGAAACAAAAGTCCAGGAGATACAGGAAGAGGAAGCCTTATGGACAGACTTTATCTATGAGGAGGAGGGTAAAGATGTTAAATCAAAGAACTTGGAAGCAGAACAAAGCAAGGAGATTGCTTCGAAGGCAAAAGGAATCAAAGAAGGAGCTTGAGTAAATTCTCAAATACAAGACCCCTTAGAAGAAGTAAATTTAGGGGAAGGTTCTATATAACAGCCCATCTATATAAGTGTTTGGTTGAATGCTCTTGACAGGAACCAGTTGTTGGTTATTCTGAAGAAATATAAAGATTGTTTTGCATGGTCTTATAATGAACTACCAGGATTGGATAGGTCATTAGTAGAACATAGGCTCCCTATGAGGCCTAATTTCAAGCCATACAAGCAAAAACCAAGAAAAATGAGTCCAGAAGTGATTCAGAAAGTTAAAGAGGAAATTCTTAGGCTACTCAAGGCAGATTTTATTAGGACAGCCAGATATGTTGAATGGTTATCTAATATCGTGCCTGTAGTTAAGAAGAATGGTAAAATGAGAGTATGCATTGATTTCATAAACTTAAATCTAGCAACTCCAAAAGATGAGTATCCTATGCCTATAGTAGATTTGTTGGTAGATAGTTCAGCAGGGCATCAAATTTTATCAATGATAGATGGGCACTCTGGTTATAACCTAATCTGCATTGCAGAGGAGGATGTTCACAAGACAACATTCAGATGTCCTGGGAATATTGGCACCTTTGAATGGGTTAAAATGCCATTTGGCCTGAAGAATGCTAGGGCTACATATTAGAGGGCTATGAATACTATCTTTCATGACCTCATTGGAGGATATTTAGAGTGTTATATTGATGACATTATAGTGAAATCTCAATCCATGGAGGAGCATCTGTTTCACTTAGAAGCAGCTTTTGAAAGAATGAGAAAGTTTAAATTGAAACTCAATCCTCTTAAATGTGCTTTTGGCGTATCATCTGGAAACTTCTTGGGCTATGTAGTACATAAGAAAGAAATACAGATTGACCAGAATAAAGCCAAAGCCATCAAATCTAGACCTCCATCAAGTAAGAAAGAATTACAAAAGTTCCTTAGACCGATTAATTTTCTTCGAAGATTCATTTTTAATACTGCAGGGAAAACTAAAGTATTTTCTTCCTTGTTAAGGCTAAAAGATGAAGAGGAATTTGTGTGGACAGCAGAGCATCAAATTGCTTTCGAAGGAATCAAAGCCTACTTGGCTAACCCTCTAGTGTTGATGCCACCAAAGGGTGATAAGCCCTTGAAGTTGTACATAGCTACAGCAGAAGATTCATTGGGAGCTTTCTTAGCCCAAGACAATGAAGAAGGCAAGGAGCAAGCTCTTTATTACCTTAGTAGGTTTTTAAATTCTTGTGAATGTAAATACTCAGCTGTTGAAAAGTTGTGCCTTGCATTGTATTTTGCTACAATAAAATTAAGATACTATATTTTGCCTACAACTGTCTTGGTAATTGCAACCACAGATTTGGTTAAGTACATGTTATCTAGACCTATGTTGAGGGGAAGAATTGGCAAATGGATACTAGCCTTATTAGAATTTCATTTAGAATATGTTCCCCAAAAGGCAGTAAAAGGACAAGTTTTAGCTAATTTATTGGCAGACCATCCATCTCAAACAGAAAGCCAAGAGATAATGGAACTTGGTATGGCTAGTGTTGAACCATGGCAAATGTGGTTCGATGGATCAAAAGCCAATGGTCTAATTGGAATTGGTGTAGTAATTAAGTCACCACAAGGAATAGAAACCACGCATGGTTTCAGAGTAGATGAAATTACTTGCTCCAATAATCAAGCTGAATATGAAGCCTTAATAATGGGATTGGAAATTCTTATTGGATTACAAGTTCATGCAGTTGACATATTTGGAGATTCTCAATTGGTGGTTAACCAAGTGAAAGGGATTTTCAAATGTCAAAGTATAAGCATGTTGCCATACTATGTTGTTGCATTACATCTGCTTTCTCAATTTCAAATAGCAAATGTAACTCATGTCCCAAGATTCTTGAATAATAGAGCTAATGATGTGGCTCAAAAGCTTCAAATTTCAAGAGAAGGGATAATGCTCAAAGGGACATAAGCCAAACAACATATCAGAAATTAATACCACTCTTAAATAAAAGGAATATGGTCCTGGAAGTCAATCATAATGACTTACAAGGATAAGATTGGAGGCATCCAATAATGCAGTATCTGGCTGGCCCATCTTCAAAGGCCAGCAGAAAAATTAAATTGCAATCTATGCAATACATGATGTATGGTAATGCTCTCTACAAAAGAGAGGGAGATGATTTATTGCTGGAATGTTTAGGCCCAAAAGAAGCATTGACAGCTATGGCTGAGGTTCATGAAGGCATCTGTGGTGCTCATCAGCCTGGTGTGAAGATGAGATGGTTGCTTTGAAGGCATTCCTACTATTGGCCAACTATCCTTAAAGACTGCATAGAATATGCAAGAGGTTGCCAGGCATGTCAAAAGCATGGCACAATAAGGCATGTGCCCATAACTAACCTGCATGCAGTAATGAAGCCTTGGCCATTTAGAGGATGGGCCATGGATATGATGGGAAAAAATACACCTACCATCTTCGAAGCATCATTGTTTCATTTTAGTGGCCACTGATTACTTCACTAAGTGGGTCGAAGCTAAGCCATACAAGGCTGTAGACCAGACTTAAGTCATTGGATTCATTAAGGATTTAATCCATAGATTTGGTATCCCGCATACTATAACTGTTGATAATGGAACTGTATTTGATGGGAAAATGGTAAAGTCTTTTGTGGCAGATTTTGGAATTAGCCTTGTTAATTCCACCCCCTATTATACACAAGTCAATGGTCAAGCTGAATCATCCAATAAGTCCTTGAAAAAAGGAAAACAAAAGGTTGTGGAAAACAATCCTAGGGATTGGCATAACTTATTGCTGGATGTATTGTGGGCTTACAGAACTTCCCCAAGGTCAAGCACAGGAGTCACTCCTTATGCCTTAGTATATGGCCATGATGCAGTGTTACCTGTGGAAATTAATGTTAAGTCCTTGAGGGTAAGATGCCAAGACCAGTTAGATCTTGAGCAATATCATCAGAGTATGTGCTTGGAGTTAGAGAGCATAGATGAAGCTAGAATTCTGGCATTAAATAGCATTCTTTTCCAAGAGAAGAAAGCAGCCAAAAACTATAATAAAAAAGTCAAACACATTGGCTTTGATGAAGGTGATTTGGTATGGAAGACAATACTCCTAATAGGGATTAAAAGCCACAAGTTTGGCAAATGGTCACCTAACTGGGAAGGACCATATCAAGTTCATAGAGTCCTGCCTTTTGGAGCATACCATTTGAGAAATTTGAATGGATATGTACATTCCAAAAAGATTAATAGCAGGTATTTGAAGCCTTATTTTCCAACTATATGGGAAACACAAGGAATAGAATAAATGTTGAGTAAGAGAACATGAGAATATTCAAATAATAAATAAGAATTTTCTTTTCATAAAAAGTTGAATACATTTTGCCATAAATTGGCCCAAAAGTCATTACAATGTCTCAGCTGTTCTTTTACAATGGCCCTGTTTGGTAGAGCTGTGGGAAAGTGCTTATAGCTTATGCCTAAACAGCTTATAGCTTATAACTATGAACATAAGCTAATTTCTGACTTATAAATTAAGCATCTCCTGCCCCACTCAAAGAATAAGCTGATTTCTGACTTCCAAAAAACTATAAGCTATAAGCTATAAGCTAAACCAAACACATCAAAATAGCTTAAATTAAGCTGAAAGCTGAAATAAGCAGCTTTTAAGCTGAAAGCTGAAATAAGCAGCTTTTAAGCTACACCAAACAGGGCTAATAGATGTTCTATTCTTAAATGATGAGAACAACTGGATGGTTGTGGTCATTTACTGCTTTCGGTCAGCCAGTCCTTGATTGGTAATATGCAACTTGGTGTCGGTTCAGATTAAAGCCTGGTTAACTGCAGATAGCTCCTCCTCAAGTTGAGCTTTCTTCTCCAGTAGTTGAGTTCGAAAGTGGGAGACAGAAGAATGTTGTTCCTTTAGCTCTGATACTTCAGTATGTACTGTGGAAACAAAGCTCTGGTCTCTAACCAATTTCTCCTCTGCAGCCTTGGAAGCATGGCAAATGTTGATGTAAAAATCAATAGTGGCTGCTGCTTGAGATAAATGACTTGAGACAGTCATGTCGAATTGCTCAACGATTTTGCAACACTGAAGGAAGCCATTTCTTATTATAGACCTCTGTAAGGCCTCAAAAGGGATCCTCGAAAAGGATGTCAACAGCTCCAGGCAGTTGTCCAAGTCTATCAGAGGCGAAGAAGGCTTACTACTGGTGAAAGAGCTCTCAAAAATTTCTAGCAAGAAATCAGCTAGAACTAGTGGCTCAGTCTCATCATTAGCTATTGGAGAGGTGGAAGGTATGTCGAAGAGACTAGCTAGTCTCGCTTTGAAGATGTTTACCTCATCCATGGACATGAAGGGTGCAGAAAGAGCTTTAGTGGAAGGCACAAAGGACCGCATAGGGATAGGAGAAATGGGTGGAGCATCTTCAGCAGTTTCCATAGTTCTAGCCACCAATATGTCAAGGGAAGAGGGGCTGGAACTAGGCAGCGATAATAAACTATGAGTTGGAGAGCTGCCAGTAACCTCTATAGGGGAATCAGCTACCATCAAAAAATGAGCAGCAGCTGGAATTCCCTCAGGAGGAGGAGGAAAAGCAAGGCTCGAAAGAGAATTAAATTGAGATAAATCAAAAGTCAAATGAAGGAGATATGGAGTTAAGCCAGAAGGGAAAGGAGCAAGAATACTGGGCCTCAAGGAGGGTATAGAGAATGTAGGCTTAGGAAGTAGGAGTGTTATCTGAATAGACTTCACATTTTGCAATTGATTAACTTCAACTGAAACTGAGGGAGTCCTTATTGGAAGAATAGGCTCAGTAGTTGTTGTTGCAAAAGAAGAAGTACAAAATAATGTCAAGTCTTAATACCAAGAATTTGACAAAAGAATAAAAGAGCAGAGGCATGAAAGGAATTACCTGTTACAGAAGTGATAGCAACAATGGGAGAGCTACGAAGGGAATAGTGCTCAGTAATATGTTGCCTTCTTGCAGTTTCCCTTTGGATTGCATCAGCAACAACAGCTTCATCTCTTAATAATTGTTGCTGCCGTCTCTTCTCAGCTCTTTGAAAAACAATTATTTCTTTGGAATGTTCCTCCTCTACTACTTTGGCAGCCGCCTCATGAGAAGGGTCTTCGACTAAATCAGAAGGAGAGACAGTCATCTTCCTTCCTGTTCTTCTTGGTGATGGTATTTCCTGCTCTTTCTCAGTCTCTCTCTCTTCAATCTGGGATTCAGAATTTTCATGATGTGGGAGCCGAATAAATAGAAGGGTCGGAAGGGATGTATCCCAGAAGTCAGAGACTGTTTGGCTCCGTACTAATCAACTAAGATACCGAATACATTGAGATCACCGAATAGACGGGGAGATGTATGTAGGAATAAACAAAAGGATAATAAGTAAAAAGTGGGCTCTGGACCCGAGGTCCAAAGAATGAGTATAAATACAATAGCTTCAGATTTAGAAAGGTATGTAAGAATCACTTCACTAAACTTAGTAAACAAGCTTTCTTGAGTATAAGAACTGACTCGCCCGTCGGAGTGCTAACCCCGGCACCCCCGACCGGAGTGTTTATCTTTGCAGGTGACTAGCTGAGGATCAAGAGCGTCTCCCAGGATCGGAAGAGTATTTCCAGAACCACTTCCCCACAATTGGCGCCGTCTGTGGGAATACTCAAGTACATCCATGGAAGGCGTGATTCAAGATTCTCCGATAGCCACCGACGCGATCACACAGAGAGTCGACCTTACTCTGGCAAATATGCTCGAGAAGGAAATCATCGCTGCAAGACGTGCCTTGAATGTCGATTCACAAACGACTTCAGCACAAGAGACGATGCTAGCCATCATGGAATGAGCCAAAAAGACCAAACGCAGTTTAGACAACACCATCGCTGAGAACGAGGGCCTTCGCCGCGATCTGGCCTTGGAAATAGCAAAGTCCAAACAAACAGTGCGCTAGGTTTCTGAGCGACCCCCAAGGGCAGGCGATCTACGGTCTCGGGCCCGACAGCAAAACACCGACGCTCGTTGTGCTTCAGCCGATTACTTTGAAGAGTTGACAAAAGACGAACGTCTCTAGCGAAGTGTTCCGCATGATAACATCCATATGATATACAGCCTGCCGAAAGCCCCGGCCGTACATGCAATCCAGTCCCTCCCAGGCCCTCAGCAGCAACTCACGCCAGCAAAACGACCCCGAGAATCGCCAAGCATCACCTTCGACGACTCTGATTTGATCGGCGTAACACTCCCTCACATCGATCCATTGGTTGTCGCACTACGCGTAAACCGGTTCACCGTCGAACGCGTTCTTATAGACCAAGGCAGCACTTCAGAGGTCATGTATTATAAAACCTTTATCAAACTCGGGTTCACCGAATCGGACCTGATTCCGACCCCTTATCCACTATTCGGCTTCAATAACAACCCTGAATACCCACTGGGAAAGATCAACCTACCCATTCGAGCGGGTTCCAAAACGGTGGATGTAGAATTCCTGGTCGTCCGGCTGCCATCGCTGTACAATCTCATCATGGGGCGATCGTGGTTGCATACCTTACAGGCCGTCCCGAGCACCTACCATCAATTGTTACGTTTCCCAACAGAACACGGCATTGAGCAGATTCGCGGCTTCCAAAAATCGGCACAAGCATGTTACCTCCTGGCTGCCAAAATGCCAAAGGAATTGCAGGTAAACTCCATTGAGGTACCCAATCGGGAAATCCTGGATGACGTCGGGCAGCAGCCAAGCAAAAAGGCCATAGAAGGTTTAGACCGAGTTGACATCGATGGAAGCCTGGAAAAGTTCTTCATAATCGGCACCTCTTTAAACCAAGCCGATAGACAGCAGCTGATCTCCTTTCTACTCGCCAACCTCGACGTCTTTGCGTGGACTCCGTACGAGATGTCGGGTATAGACCCATCAGTTTCACAGCACCACCTGAACGTCGACCCCACATGCAAGCCCATCATTCAGAAAGGCCGTCGGTCTGCCACAGAGCACACTGCTGCCGTCATAGAAGAAGTCGACAGACTGCTTGACGCCGGGGTCAATTAGAGAAGTCACCTACCCCACGTGGCTCTCCAACACAGTGGTGGTGAAGAAGAAAAATGGAACTTGGCGAGTGTGTGTCGACTTCACAGATCTGAACAATAGCTTGCCCAATGGCTGCTTTCCCCTTACCTAGAATCGACCAACTCGTCGATGCAACGGCGCGCCACCAACGCATGAGTTTCCTCGATGCTTACAGAGGCTACCATCAGATCGCCATGCATCCGGATGACCAGGACAAAACTGCATTCCTCACCCCAAGAGGAACCTACTGCTACAAAGTTATGCCTTTTGGGCTGAAGAATGCAGGGGCAACTTACCAAAGACTAGTCACCGCTATGTTCAAAGAACAACTCGGCCACACTATGGAAGTCTACATCGACGATATGGTGGTCAAGTCCAAAGAAGAACAGGATCACATAGCCGATCTAGAGAAGACATTCGGCATCTTGCGCAAATACAGAATGAAACTGAACGCCTCCAAGTGCGCGTTTGGAATCAGCTCCGGCAAATCCCTGGGTTATATCGTCAACCACCGTGGAATCGAAGCCAACCCGAGGCAAGTCACAGCAATCTTGGAACTCGATTCCCCCCCGATCAGTGAAAGAAGTCCAAAAGTTGATGGGGATGGCCGCTGCACTCAATAGATTCATCAGTCGGTCAACAGACCGCTGCAGACAATTCTTCCAGACGCTACGTCAAGGCAAAGCTTTCGAATGGTCCGCCGAGTGCGAAGTAGCTTTCACACCGAGCTCAAGACTTACCTCCGGTCAGTGCCTCTCTTGACAACACCAGCTGCCGGTGACCCCCTCATTCTGTATCTGGCAGTCTCCGATAGGGCCGTCAGCGCCGTACTATTAAAAGAAGAGGAAGGGCAGCAACGGCCAGTGTATTATGTGAGCAAGGCAATGGTCGATGCCAAGACACGTTATCTTCCGCTGGAAAAACTCATCCTAGCCTTGGTCATGGCAGCAAGAAAACTGATGCATTACTTCCAGGGGCATAGCATTGGGGTGATAACAGATTATCCCCTCCGATCAGTACTACGGAGTGCAGAAGCATCAGGAACGTGTTTCAAAATGGGCTCTTGAACTCGGCCAATATGAGATTCAGTTTTTACCCAAAACCACAATCAAGGGACAGGTGCTGGCCGACTTTGTTGTCGAATTCACAGGCGGGCTTTCCGACCTTAAACCTACCGACGTTCTTCCAAAGGCTGAAGTTTGATCAAAGCCGAACTGCAGAATTTATGTCGGGGATATTTGGCAGCTATACTGTGATGGATCGTCTAACCAACGGGGCTGCGGCGCCGACGTAGTAATCATGTCTCCCGACGGCGCAGTAATAGAGCAGGCTGTCAAGCTTGGCTTCGAAGCATCAAATAACGAGGCCGAGTATGAAGCCCTCTTAGCCGGTTTACGAAATGCACATATTCTCGGCGCTCGGCGTTTGCTAGTGTTTTGTGACTCAAAATTGGTCATCAACCAGCTAAAGGAGGAGTACGCTGCAAAAAACGACCGTATGGCGGCCTATATGAAAACGGCCAACTCTTTGCTAACGAAGTTTGACCATCACGAACTGAACCAAATAACACGTGATCAAAAACACACACGCAGATGCCCTGGCATGCCTAGCCTCCGCCATCAATTCTGAGTCTCAAACGGACCATTGAAGTAGGGTTTCATCCCGGAGCCGAGTATTGGCCCTTCGGAGGAAACCCACGTCAACGTTATAGAATCCGCATCAAGCTGGATGGACCCCATTGCCGGATTCCTCTCTTCTGAACAACTCCCAGAGGACAAAAAAGAAGCACACAAGCTACGCAATAAGGCCCTGCGATACTATCTGGATCCACAAGGAGGGCTTATATAAAAAGTCCCTCTTCGGTCCCTATTTGGAATGCGTACACCCGGATAAAGTGGAGGAGCTTCTAACTGAGATGCATGAGGGCAGTTGTGGTGCCCACTCTGGCGGACGCTCCCTGGCCCATCGAGCTATAACACAGGGGGTATTATTGGCCGACAATGAGAGCCGACGCAGAAGATTATGTTAAAAGATGCGAACAATGCCAAAAGTTCTCCCCACTAACCCATTTGCCCGCCGAAGGGTTGAACTCTATCACCAGTCCCTGGCCGTTTGCTCAATGGGGGGCTTGATATCGTAGGACCGTTGCCAAGGGCCCTAGGAAACAAGCGATTCTTAATCGTAGCAACAGATTACTTTACAAAATAGGTCGAAGCGGAGGCTCTAACACATATACGAGATGCCGACATAAAGCGATTTGTATGGAGAAACATCATCACGCGATTCGGCATTCCAAGAGCTCTCATCTCAGACAATGGCACCACAGTTCGATTGTGGCGTATACCGAGAACTGTGCAGCAAATACGGTATCGTGCCTTACTTCTCTACGCCCGCGTACCCCCAGAGTAACAGTCAAGCCGAAGCCTCTAACAAAACCATCTTGGACGGCATCAAAAAGAGGCTGGAAAGAGTTAAAGGCAAATGGGCCGAAGAATTGCCGAGTGTATTGTGAGCGCATCGCACAACGCTGAGGAGGTCCACCGGAGAAACGCCGTTCGCTCTATGCTTCGGAACCCAAGCAATCTTACCCCTTGGAAATCGGCCTCCCGACTTTGAAATCGCAAGCCTTTGATACGGGCCGAAATGACATGATGCTCGCCCCTGGACCTAGATCTAATCGAGGAACGAAGAGACCGCGCCCTGGCCTCCATGGCACGGTATCAGCAGCAGCTCGCTAAGTCGTACAATCAACGAGTTCAGTTGCACCGTTACACCCCAGGAGAGCTGGTCCTGAAGAAAGTACTTCCAGCCGACCAGAGACCGGCCGACGGAAAGCTGGTCCGAACTGGGACGGCCCCTATCAAGTAGACTCCATTGCAGGAACAGGGGCATATCGGCTCTTGGACATGTCAGGAAGAAGCCTGCCACGGCCTTGGAATTCAACGCATCTACGAAAATTTTACCAATGACCCGATTTTGTGGGCTTGGTACTTGTACATACTCTGCTGTGATGCAAAAGTTTCTCGTTTTTAAGCCTCAGCTCATACGCTTCTTTTGTCTCCGGATTCGGAGCGCCCTTCGTGGATACCACGATTGGCCGAATAAGTCTCTGGATTCGGAGCGCCCTTCGTGGATACCATGATTGCCGAATAAGTCTCCGGATTCGGAGCGCCCTTCGTGGATACCACGATTGGCCGAACAAGTCTCCGGATTCAGAGCGCCCTTCGTGGATACCACGATTGGCCGAATAAGTCTCCGGATTCAGAGCGCCCTTCGTGGATACCACGATTGGCCGAATAAGTCTCCGGATTCGAAGCGCCCTTCGTGGATACCACGATTGGCCAAACAAGTCTCCGGATTCGGAGCGCCCTTCGTGGATACCACGATTGGCCGAATAAGTCTCCGGATTTGGAGCGCCCTTCGTGGATACCAGGATTGGCCAAACAAGTCTCCGGATTCGGAGCGCCCTTTGTGGATACCATGATTGGCCGAATAAGTCTCCGGATTCGGAGCGCCCTTCATGGATACCACGATTGGCCCAACAAGTCTCCGGATTCGGAGCGCCCTTCGTGGATACCACGATTGGCCCAACAAGTCTCCGGATTCGGAGCGCCCTTCGTGGATACCACGATTGGCCCAACAAGTCTCCGGATTGGGAGCGCCCTTCGTGGATACCACGATTGGCCCAACAAGTCTCCGGATTCGGAGCGCCCTTCGTGGATACCACGATTGGCCGAACAAGTCTCCGAATTCGGAGCGCCCTTCGTGGATACCACGATTGGCCCAACAAGTCTCCGGATTCGGAGCGCCCTTCGTGGATACCACGATTGGCCCAACAAGTCTCCAGATTCGGAGCGCCCTTCGTGGATACCACGATTGGCCGAATAAGTCTCCGAATTCGGAGCGCCCTTCGTGGATACCACGATTAGCCCAACAAGTCTCCGGATTCGGAGCGCCCTTCGTGGATACCACGATTGGCCGAACAAGTCTCCGGATTCGGAGCGCCCTTCGTAGATACCACGATTGGCCCAACAAGTCTCCGGATTCGGAGCGCCCTTCATGGGGATCACGATTTAACTGACCAACTACATGGTTCCTAATTGGAGCCGATCGATGCATGATCAAACGTTTACATCACGCAATAGAAAAGCTGACAATAAATTGAGATAGGGCGTTTAATTACGCGCAAAACATTTCAAAAACTGCTAATAAAGAAATTCTTTTTATTCAAAAGCCGCCAAACATTTCAAGCATTTGATAAAGTAATTCTATTTATTCAACATTATGGCCCACTAAGTCGGCGTCTTCGTCGTCGCTTTTCTCAATTTCGAACCCGGGATACGGAAGGTAATGCCGATGATATAGGGGCGAAGCCAAATTTATGCCCACAGACCCAAGAGCTTCCATGGTTTGAAGGGCCCTGATCCAGCCATGCTTGAAACCACAATTTTCGCATCGGCAGACTTCCTCAGCTAGGTCTGTTTTGGTCTTCTTGATCCCGGCCTTCAAGCCATCCCGATATCCTCTCTCATAACCCGAGGCCTCTCGGTTCGCCTCTCTCCCATGCTTTTCGCTTGACTGTCCACCACCGACTCGGCCGCTCAAACACTCTTCAGCTCCCGAAGCTCACTCTCAGCCTTTTTCGCGCGAGCCTCCAGACTACGATTCCTTTCATTGTTTTTCTCACTCTCGCATCGGGCTTCGCGCAGACGCATCCCGACTTCATAAGCGCTATACAGTCCCTTGACAGCCTCATGTATGCCATCCCGAAATACTTCGAAATCTCGACGTCCCACCATCGACTGTTGGACCTCCGGCGGAAAAATCTGACGAGCGAACTCGACTGCTACATCTGAGTCTTTAATTATAGAATCCGCCTCCGTCATTGGTCTATTCTTCACGAGAACCGCAAAACTCAACGGTCGCAGCGCCGCGTCAGGCTCAACTTGCGGTCGTGGGCGCGGGGAATCTCCCCGTTGTCCGTCCTTTCGGGGCGATCTGCTTCGACGACTAGGGGGCCGCTCTTTTTCCCGATCCACGGATGCCCTTCTTCCCGTGTGAATAGGCTCACTTCTGCGATTCATTTTGACCGCTAAACCCAGCCAGTGTTGGCCCCTGCCAGGTCTGCATCAACCTTGAATAGAAATGAGTCAAGTTGGCATGAACTCGCCCATTTATTCTGGGGTACATGCAGCTCCCCCGAGAAAACATCAAAAAGACTGAGCGCCAAACGTCGTATGCCCCTCAGCCAGCCCACGATTCAGAGCCATCGGCTCATTTGGTTCCTCAGGCTCGCGCCCTGGCTAAGGCAAGGGCAGATTCATTAATCTAGTTGGCTATATTTCAAGCGCTATCGCCGGTTAACCTAAGATCGCTGGGGCAAGGGCGGATTCATTGATCTAGCCCGGCTATATTTTCAAACGATAACGCTGAGTAATTTACGCCTCAGCCAGCCCACGATTCAGAGCCATCGACTCATTCGGTTCCTCAGGCTCGCACCCTGGCTAAGGCAAGGGCAGATTCATTAATCTAGTCGGCTATATTTCAAGCGCTATCGCCGATTAACCTAAGATCGCTGGGGCAAGGGCGGATTCATTGATCTAGCCGGCTATATTTTCAAACGATAACGCCGAGTAATTTACGCCTCAGCCAGCCCACGATTCAGAGCCATCGACTCATTCGGTTCCTCAGGCTCGCGCCCTGGCTAAGGCAAGGGCAGATTCATTAATCTAGTCGGCTATATTTCAAGCGCTATCGCCGGTTAACCTAAGATCGCTGGGGCAAGGGCGGATTCATTGATCTAGCCGGCTATATTTTCAAACGATAACGCCGAGTAATTTACGCCTCAGCCAGCCTACGATTCAGAGCCATCGACTCATTCGGTTCCTCAGGCTCGCGCCCTGGCTAAGGCAAGGGCAGATTCATTAATCTAGTCGGCTATATTTCAAGCGCTATCACCGGTTAACCTAAGATCGCTGGGGCAAGGGCGGATTCATTGATCTAGCCGGCTATATTTTCAAATGATAACGCCGAGTAATTTATGCCTCAGCCAGCCCACGATTCAGAGCCATCGGCTCATTCGGTTCCTCAGGCTCACGCCCTGGCTAAGGCAAGGGCAGATTCATTAATCTAGCCAGCTATCTTTTCAAGAGATCACCGAGTAACTTATGCCTGAGCCAGCCCACGATTCAAAGCCACCGGCTTATTCGGCTTCGCGAGCCCGCGCCCTAGCTAAGGCAAGGGCAGATTCCTTAGTCCGATCGTCCGAGCTCAAAATTAAGTAATATCATTCTTCATCAGCAAAATCGAGCACAACTCATGACATTTTATATATGCAAAATAAATAAGCTATAAGCCCGCACAAAAATGTCTGACAAAACAATTGTAACAATACATTTGTGAAATCCTAAGTCAAATTGCCCAGCTCAGCCTTCGGAATCAGTCTCCAACGGCTCGACATCCACTTGCTCATACAGCACTGGCATAGTCAGTGAAACTCCAGCTGCAGCAAGGGCTTTGTGCCAGCCATGTTTGAACCCCCTGTTTTCGAACCGCGGGACCTGGTCCACATATTCGGCGAGCCCAGCATCTTTCCCTGCTTCGAATACTTTGGAAGCAGCCGCCTTCATGTCAGCCAACTCAGCCTCCAAGCTGGCAATCGCCGTCTGGGACAATCTCAGCGCCGCTTCGCTCGCGTCCGCCTTCTTCTCGGCGTCCGCTCGGGATTGATCTGCAATGCGTGCCTTTTCTACTTCGGCCTCGGCCCGAGAAGCTTCCTTGTTCGCTCTCAAAACTACATCCTCGGCCCTCTTCTTCTGGCCCTCTACTTGCTTTCGTAAGCAGTCAATCTGTTTGACGGCGTCGAGATGCCGACGTCCCATGTCGGCTATCCTTCCGACGGTCTGCAAAGGAAGAACCCAAAAACATAACCTCAACAGTACTTGGATAAAGTGAAGAAAAGTCAGAATACCTACCAGAAGTGCCGATTGCGCGGTTAGTGCTGTCGCATTCAGATCTGGTTCCACCCGGAAAGCCTCCATATCAGACGGCAACGATACGAACGTAGCCACACCGAATGCGACTTCTGGATCTTTAAGCGCCGAAGCGTTAGAGGGAACCGGCATGTCCTTTACCATTGGATGAATGACAAAAGGAACAACCTCATTAGATCCCTCCAATCGAGGACGCTTACCACCTTGTTGGTCTGAACCGGCCTTGAGGTCAGCAGAGCGTTTCTCTGCCTTTTCCTCAACTTTTTGGCCGACTTCCCCGACCAACAGAGATTCGACATTCTGAACTTTTTCCGTTTTCTCTACAACCCCCAAGGACTCTGACTCGGCAACAGGGAGGGGGAGTCGAGACTCGGTGGCGGGCAGTATTTCAGACGAAAGGCCCTCCGCTCTTCGCCACGCGGCTAACCTCTCCGCATTCGCCTTTTTGGCAAGCTTTGTCAGACTCAATCCGGCCATATTCGCGGAGTCTATGACGGGAAGATCCTCTAAGCGTTGAAAAACATCGGCAGAAGGAAGATCCCCTGGTCTCGATTTAAATGGAGGATCGGCGGGATCCAATACCTCCTCAGACTCGGTCTCGGATTGATCTGATTCGGCGATATCAGCTACCTCATTTCGCTCCGAATTGGACCCTTCAAAGCCTATCTGCCTCAAGTTTTTGAAGTCAGACAGAATAAGAGCAGTAAGGGAATCTTCACCCTTCGGAATCGGTATGTTTTCCGCCGCCGAGAAGGTTGTGTATGTCAGCTCATAACAAAGCAGAATGTGAGCCGCCCTCCCCTGTTTCTGAAGACTTTGACGACCGAAATACCTGAGAGCAACCCTAATATCTGAAAGAACGGCGTCGTGGGTTGAAGATAGTACCTTTTTCAAACCCGTCCCTGCACGAGACGAAGCCGTAAGATTTCAATGGAATAGGTTTTACAATAAAATTGAACACATGACAAAAACAAGGAGATACTCGGCGACCTGGCTCGCCCCTCCGTCTAGGAATAGGGTCAACACGATCCTCCCCTTTGCCAAATTCCCAGTTACCCTGGACAACGACCATAACATTATCAACTCGTTTCCCAGAGCTGGAAAGCATAGTGATTAGTTGATGGTCGGTGTCCTTAGCTCTAAGGAAATAACGCCCTTGCCGATCGGAGGACTTAGCCAAGGCATAGCAGTGCCGGATAGCCGGAATGCCAAGGTTAATTCCAAGGCGACGATTCAATGCTACAATCCCCATTATAATTCTAAAGAAATTCACGTTAGGTTGAGAAGGGATTAAATCCCAATGGCGAAGCACAGCCCTTAGAAATGGGTGTAGAAGGAAGCAGACTCCACCCTCTGCGATTGACGAGAGAGGAAAGACGATTGTGGTTTCGTCCTCCCTCTCCATGTCAAGGGTGCCGTCTGCCAAAAGTGACAGACGGACGTCATCAGGAATAGAGAAATGGCGTCTAAAGCTAGCAATTCGATCTGATGAGAGGAGGTCTTTCAAATGTTTCGCCATACTCAATAGTTGACACAGATATGCCAAAGAATAAAATGGGAACAGTTCTCGAAGCAAAGAAGTGGAAAACTTACAGAGGGTGAAGAAGATATTGGAGGAGACAAAATTGCAAGAACGATCCAAAAGGCAACCCAGCGACCAGTATCATGGAATGCGAATCCGAAGGGACGCCAATCTTTGAAAACGAAATGAATAGGTATGTACGAAGAGGCGGGAAGTCGGTACGACAACCAAAAGGCAAAATTTTGGTTGGGTATTCAAAATTCGGAAACAAGCACTCCAGCCAACAGACGTTGGGAGAATGCTTGGGGGGCAATTGTGGGAGCCGAATAAATAGAAGGGTCGGAAGGGATGTATCCCAAAAGTCAGAGACTGTTCGGCTCCGTACTAATCAACTAAGATACCGAATACATTGAGATCGCCGAATAGACGGGGAGATGTATGTAGGAATAAACAAAAGGATGATAAGTAAAAAGTGGGCTCTGGACCCGAGGTCCAGAGAATGAGTATAAATACAATAGTTTCAGATTTAGAAAGGTATATAAGAATCACTTCACTAAACTTAGTAAACAAGCTTTCTTGAGTATAAGAACTGACTTGCCCGTCGGAGTGCTAACCCCGGCACCCCCGACCGGAGTGTTTGTCTTTGCAGGTGACTAGCTGAGGATCAAGAGCGTCTCCCAGGATCGGAAGAGTATTTCCAGAACCACTTCCCCACACATGAGTAAGCTCCTTTTCTGCTGCTTTGGCGGTTGTCTCATAAGAAGGGTCTTCGACCAAATTAGAAGGAGAGACAATCATCTTTGTCCTCTTTGTTCTCTGCAATGGTACTTCTTGCTCTTCCTCCATCTCTTTCTCTTCAGTCTAAGATTCAGATTCTTCAAGAGAAGTAATAGCTTCCTTTTCTTTTTCTGTTGTTGTTTGTCTTTGAGAGTAGCTAAAGTTTCAGCTTTTTTAGGAGATTCCTCTTGTGGAGATCCTGAACCAAGAGATATGAATGTAAAGGAAACAAACAAAAGAGTCTAAAAGAAAAGAAACCTGAAAATACTTACCCTTTTTTGAAGTAGCTCTGGTAACTCTAGCAGGAGGGGGTGAGGCTGCAGGAGCAGTTTTGGCAGCTATGGAAAGAGAGGGAATGTTCTCAACTGTTGTTGATTTAGCCTTTAAAGGCACTCCTAACCCTATCAGTAAATCATGAGGGTGTACGGATAGGTGCACTTCTATGTTGGTTGTCCACCAGTTTTGAAATCTTTTCAAAGCCAAGCCAGAATGAAGGAATGGGACAAACTTGAACTCACTAAATTCCTTCAACAGTTTAAATGTTGGCTCTTCTAGTTTTGACTTGGGTACTCTCAGGTCTCTGGGTGTAAGATGGACATTCGAGAGGCTGCAAAGTGGAATGGGAATCCCCTGAGTAAACCCAAACTGCCTGGCAAACTGAGAAGGGCAGTATACCTCAGATATACACTTATAAGCTCGAGGGTTTAAAGTACCAATGAATAGCTCCCTCAGTAACAAAATGGAGGCCCACATATCCCTGTGTGGTGGGGTGGAGCACTCTTTATCAGCTAAGAATGTTTGCAGCCAAGTGTAGACACCCCATTTTTGACCGTCCATAAGACTTCGACGCGACTGATGGTTTACATGGTGGAGAAAGTTGTGCAGGGGAAAGGTGCAATTTCTTCGGCAAAGAGAGAGGAACAAATCCCAACTTCACGCCCCATTTTGGACCAAAGCTATTTTGAAAGATTTTAGATCTTAAAACCCTCTCTTTCGAAACATTTTGAAAATAAAGTTTTTACGATGTTCCGAGGCTCGCCTTTTGTCAAACGTTGCGTTTTTCGGAAAACCGAGCAAGGACAAAGTGGAAATGAACGAAAGAGAGATGAAATCTTTGAAAAATCTTTCAAAACACCTTACTTAGGGGTTTGAAGTTGAAGAAAAGAAGAGAAGAGAGAAGAAATCCAGTCGGGGGAGAAAATGGGCATGAACCGTTAAGAGAGAGTCGAGCAGCCCTCGCCGAATCGGGCCTATTCATTTGGATACTTGGAATCAAGCTATGAGGACACCACCGTTGGAAAGCTTACTCCCGGGGCTTCATTTTTCACTCAAGAATCTCCTAAATTCAATTCCGGACGGAGGAGATATGGTTGATTGAAGTAGGGCATCACTCCGGTTGGGACCGAATCTGCGCGACTTCACGGAAACGGGCATAACTTTTTCCACAGGAGGAATTTTGATGCAAGGTTTGCTCCATTGGAAAGATAACTTCCGGGGCTTCAATTTGGACACTTGAATGGCCATCATTGGACTTCCCAATCACCCACCGGCCACTTTTCTTCCCGGCAGCCTATTTTTCTTGCCCAGAAAGTAGCTGGCCGGCCAGAAAATCTAGCCGGCCGGCCACCTATTTTGTGAAATGACCTTTTTGCCCCTTTAAACTAGCCAACCATGCCCCCCTCCCCAAGGGTGTCCTAGATGTATATTTTGTTTTGCACTTCACATATGTCCAAGGGTTTGGTCATTTTGGGGGGAAACTTGGTTGGTTTTCCCCCCCTTTTTCCCCCCCTTTTCCCCCTCTTTTTGCCTATATAACAGCAGCTCCCAGCTGTGTTTAAGGGTTGAAAAAAATTGGTCTTGGAGCTCTTGCATCATATCTCTCTCCATCTCTCTCATTTCCTTCAAAAATTCCTAAGTTCTACACCCTTTGTTCATCACCACCTAGCACCACCACCACTACTCCATTTCCAGCAGCTTGGGGAGCTTTCTAGCAGCTAGGAGGCAGCATATCTCAAGCCAAAAGGGAGCCAAGGGGTAGTCTTCAAGGGTAAGCATCATTTCCCCTCTTTTTGACTCATTTTGGTATCATTTTTTAGACCTATTTGCTTGCTGTTTTGGACTCCGACCCTAACTAAAAGAGTCATTTTTTTGAGCTATTCTACATGTTTGTTTAAGGGTTCAACACTTTTTGAGACCCCCATTTGGTACTTGCTTCAATACCCTCTTGTATGCCATTATTTTGCATGGTATTTCTAGCCTATGTGTATTCTGTTTTGAGGCATGATATAAACTGTAAGTTGGCTTATTTTGAGCCCCTCTACAACATTGTAGAAGGGCTCAACACTGTTGGGGGCCTCCATGTAGTACTTACCATTATACCCCTCTTTGGCCCCCATTTTTGCATGCTTTGTTAACCTACCTTGCTTCTGTTTTTAGGCCATGATTAGAACTGAAAATGGCCATATTTTGACCCCCTGGACATATCTCATTAAGGGTCTTTGGATTTTTGGTGAATTCTTTGTATACCTCATGTTATAGCCTCTTGTCGGCCTACTTCTTGCATGGCATTTTTAGCATGTTTGTATATTGTTTTAGGGGTTGTCACCTACTGAAAAACAGCATGTTTTTGGGCTCTCTTCAGTGTTTTAGAAGGGTCTTTTGCCATTTGGGCTTTGCATCTATCACTTGCTTCATTGCCTCCCTTGCGGAGCCATTTTTGTATGTCATTTTAGCCCTATCTATGCTTGCTGTTTGACCATGCTTTGTACTGTAAAAATGCTTGTCTCGGGGCTGCCTTGCTTCTGTATTTTCATGTCATGTTCAAATTATGCATGCTTTGTATAGCTGTAAGCCACTTCATGTAACTAGTTTTGCATTTCGGGAGAGATTCCATGCATCGGGTGCCATTTCGCCTCGTTTCGGGGCTGTTTTGCCCCTCATTTTGCCACTGATTTTTGCATGTTAGCATACCATATTTCATGTCTTTGCCATGTCTCATTAGAGTGGCATTTCGGTGCCTGAGGGCCCGTCCTCGGTTTGCGTGCACGCATGCACGCATTTCGAGGTGTCTTGTTTTCATCTAATGGCCTCTTATGTGAGTGTGGCTGAGGTCCACTCATGTTGGTGTAAGCCCATTATTGCATTGCGTATGTCATTTCATTCATAGCATTGTGTATGCTCGGTTGTGTATCACCTCGTGTAGCGTGTATGCCATTCCATAACATTGTGTATGTTAGGATTGTATCTTAGTTGCATTTCACGCATATCATGCATATTGCATCGTGTTCGGGATAGGAGTTACCCCGGGCACGGGAAACGAGGTACGTTCCGTACTCCGAGTGACGGAACGTGTCTCAATTCCCAAGTCACCGACACTCCGGATTATCCATGATGGAGTTAGGTTTTGTCGTAGTGTTCATATGCATTCATTCTATATTGAGTTGTGCAATTCGGCTCCTCGGCCATCATGCATCGAGATGCGTGATTGGTGGTACGAGGATCGAGACATGCATACATTTGTGAAAATACATTGCTATGCCCCTTTCCTGCTCTCTGTTGCAGCATATCAAGAATCAGCGGTCTTCCGAGGCTTGGCGCGCTTGTCAAGAATCATTGCAAAACAGAGGCTAATTGGGGCATTCCAGTGGATTTCCGCGCAAAGCAGCCCAAACATGCATCATTCCATCACCCGAAAGAAGAGTCAAGGCAGTCCCTGGCTTGCATGTCAGTTTATTATTGTTCTTAGTTAATTTGTAAATTAATTAGGAATTTGTACATTATTTGGACTGTATTATTTGGACTGTACTATTCTTTTATTCGGGACTATATATTTATTTGGACCCTCTGTGCGAGGGCATAATTGTAATAAGTGTGGGTGAGTGTGATGTATGTCTTCCAACCCCACGTCTTTCTTCCCTTTTATTTACCTGCTTATGATGGTTAGATTAGGGCATATTTCAATTAGCATACAGTATGATAGCACGTTTGCATTCATTCATCTGTTTTGCACGCACCGGGCTCGGCGCATCATACAAACTGCATTTGTATTTCAATTCCAAATTGAATACATGTTAGTTGTAGCATTCCATATGCCATGTTTAGAATAGCCGAGCCTGCTATAGTTTGCATCTTTGCATGTGTTGCATTAGGCAATTCTGTGTATCTAGGATCATGCATGGATTTCTAATGAGTTTTTTGTTTTGGCTTGGAGTACTCGGTGAGTTTTTATGCTTTAGCATCCTTGCATGCGTGTGAGTGTTGCCATGAATAGCATGCTTACCATAAGGCTATGTGCTTATGTGATATAACAACTTGAATGCCTGTGGGTGGAGGTTGTGTTACTTAAATTGGGACAATTCATCAAATGTTTGTTTTAAGCCCACTAGATAGTGGCAAAATCATGTTTTCTTAAGCCCACCCGAGGGTGGCAAATCCACGTCTTAGCCTACTTGCGAGCAGCACCATCAAACCATTTTCAAACAAACAAACATGAAATGTTTTGTTCCAATTCAGGCGACTCAGTCTATACTTGTATGCTGTGCGCATCACATAGTAAC
The DNA here is from genome assembly GCA_036172215.1 of Camellia granthamiana. Taxonomy (NCBI): domain Eukaryota; kingdom Viridiplantae; phylum Streptophyta; class Magnoliopsida; order Ericales; family Theaceae; genus Camellia; species Camellia granthamiana. The sequence goes on from CM069915.1 coordinate 100,343,297, forward strand.
CTAGGCTAATAACCGGAATAAGAACACACAATGTTTTCAAAACTTGATATCATGGTTAGTAGAGGCCGGTCTTTGACCGGGCGAGCGGGGGTGCTCACGAAGTGACCTTCCCCAATCGTACCCAAGTTCCCGAGCCGAGGCAACTTTGGTGATGACGGACACGTGGCCTTAGGCAAACGAGTCAGGGTTTCCTAAATTTCCCAAAAATAAAATATTTAGGTGGCGACTCTGTATCTGGCAAAGCAGTCCATGTTTGGCACTTCTTTTCAAAAAAATCTGTTTTTCTCAAAACGATTTGCCGGATTTGGACTCTTTGGTTCAAGATTAAGAACCGTGACATTCGAGTCCTTGAACTGTAGTGAACCCAAATGAACAGAACGGGACTTAACCCTCCCGGGGCGTTCGGGGACGTCTACAGTTTCTGGCGACTCCACTGGAGACTTAGAGAACTTGACTCGAACTCGTGATATCTTGTTTTGACCACACTTGTGTGTTTCTTTGCATTGCATTTGCATTGGTGCGCCTAGGACACCGTGTTTGCCATCTGCTATTCCTGAGCGGTTTGCCGGAGGCTTGTCTTGTCAAGGCATGTCCGTAAGGCTGATCGGTTACGGGCTCTGCCAGTATGGGAACACAAACCCCGGTCTTACCGGGGCACCCTTTTTGACCATTCGACCTAGTGCATATTCGCATCCATAGTGACCATTCCAAACTAGGACAGGTTGCTTACCCGTTTATAGGTTGTTTGAAACCGCTGTGTGCGTAGTGAAACCCTAGTTCCTGACAAAATAGGACAGAGAAACCCTACCCCAACATAGGGGTGTTTTGGCTCTCACTTATCTGTTATGTGCTTGTTAGAGTGCGTCTCTACAGGGAATACATGTATCAGTTTATGAGTTTGGGCATCAGGCCTGCGGGCATCAGCGTTAGTGTTTTGGGGAATCAGTTTTACCTGAGGGTATCAGTTTACAGGCAGAATTTTGGGCAGAATTCAGTAGAGAGCACACTCATTCAGCTTTGCTCATATTGGCTATGGTGAAATTAGGCTGAGATGCCGTCGGTTTTCTCTTTTGCTAGGTAGTCTCGGAACTATAGCTTCAGAAGGCTCCAATATCCCCCAGGTACACCGAACTTGTGTTGATAGACTTTGTCGGGTCAGAGATTCAGTTCAAGGGCAATCAGTGTTCCTTTGCCAGAGGCAGGGTAAAAGGGCCAGTCAGGCACAGATCACCAGTTCAGCAGTTACCAGATCAGTGGCCCTTATCCACCCCACCAGTGAACAGTCAGGCTGAGGTCTCAGTTTCTACTGCAGGGATAGATACCAGTCAGTCAGATGGATCAGCAGAACACGTCAGGGATGGAGGCAATGATGCGCCAGATGCAAGAAAGTATGAAACTCATGCAGCAAGATGCTGTCTGCCAATTTGAATTTGCCAAACAGCAGGCTGCGGTCATGGCCCAACAGGCAGAGCTAATCACCAGATTGCAACAGCAAAACGAAGCATCTGCTTCGCATCAAGCTCCCCCCCCACCAGTAGGTCCAATACCCGGGGAGACGCCAAATGTCCAAGCAAATACGGACATTCCGACGGGGCCAGCTCCGCCTCCAACCTTACCCCAGCTGTCTAAAGCACCAATCAACCTACCAGACTCTCCCTTTGAGTTCGAGGTAGACCATACAGCGTTGAAGTTGAGCAAGCTTGAAAAGTTGTTCAAGAAATCCCAGGGGATAAAGTCCATCCCGGACATTGAGGATGGGTACACCGACGCAGCTGTGACACTGCCGGACAGGTTCAAGATGCCTCACATCGACCGTTTTGATGGGTCAGGAGATCCTATGGTCCACCTGAGTTTGTTTTCAGATGTTTTGCGCCCGATGGGCTTGACAAGATTACAGAAGCTCTCCCTTTTTGGCAGGACCCTGTCAGGTATTGCGGCCATCTGGTACGCTAAATTGGAGGATTCAGTGAAACGAAGCTGGGAGGAGATGGCCGAGGCCTTCGTCGCGCAATACTCCTATAACACTCAGATCGAGATCACAACCTGTGATCTTGAGACAACAAGGCAAGAGCCCGATAAGAGTTTCTCGGATTTTGTGATGCGGTGGAGGGCGAAGGCCTCAATGATGACTCTAAGGCCTACTGATAAAGACCAAATTCGGATGATTGTGCGCAACCTCCAGCCTAAGCTAATGCAAAAGATGATCGTGCTCCCCTTCCCTACCTTTTCTGATTTGCATGAGATGGGGGTACAAATTGAGGATGCTATGAAACAGGGCTTGATTGACAGTGACAGGGAGCAACCCAGGAGGACCTTCAACCGCAACGCAAATACAGGCGTAAGTAGTGCTGAAAATGCCAGAGCTTCAGACGTGGGCATGGTTACCACCACCACACAAAAAACAGCCACCTCATTCACCGATGTGTCCGGAGCTAGCTCGCAAATAGCCAAAAACCCACCTCAGAGCCAAAGGGTGTTTACTCCACTATACATGGCCCCATCTAAAGCTCTGGGGGTTTTGATCAAGAAAGGGCATCTGAAGCCCCTGGAGCCGCAGCCACTACCAAAGAACCTCCCTTTCTCCCACAACCCAGCCGACTACTGTGCCTTCCATCAACGAGCTGGCCATGACACTGACATGTGCTTTCGTCTTCGCCACGAAATACAAGATCTGATCGACAACAGAGTCATCCCCGCACCGGGTCCTACAAAGTCTATCGGCACTTGATCAGTGAACTTAGGGGATAATGTTATGTGATTGGGGGATGAACCACCTGCGGGCGGCGCTCAATTAACTCCAGACGTGGGAATGGCACGCACTGTTCTGAGCAATGTGCAAATACTAGTTTTTGTGCTTTCTGACTTGGGTATTGGGTCAGTTTTGTTGTTTTGTTTTGAGTCTGTCTTTTTGTTTTGAGTCAGTCTTTTTTTGTTTTGGGTTTGGCTTGTTGTATCAAGTCAGTCCTGTTATATAGGAGTCGGGTGATTCCAGGGGTGTTACCTCGGGCGTCACCATTTTGTTTTGCGTTTGTCTTTTCGTTTTGAGTCTGTTTCTGCCAGGGAGCCAGTTGTGCCAGCAGATTTTGAATGAAACGGCAGTGATTTTCACGCTCTCGCATTTGCTTCTGCCTTGTGTCAGTTGTGCCGGAAGTTCTGAATAAGACGACAGTATTTGACTAAGAACTCTGTCTTTTCTGTGCCTTGAAGTCATTGTAACGACCTAAGTTTTTCAAAACTTTTTGAACACTGTGGTGAAAACGAAGAGGGAGGAATTCCTCGGGATTTGCAAAACTTTGATCATTTGAGAGAAAGTGAGGCGTGCTAAGCCCTTAATGAATGAAATCATGCTTGTTAGCGTGAGTACTGAGAAGGACCCTGGCTTGATCCAGACTGGTTTCACACTATCTTCAGCGCGAGCGATTTGTCGCTTTCTTAAAAATTTTCAAAAAACAAAATGTTTTGCGCGATCCTGCGAAGACCTGTGTGAAATCGCTCTTGAGATTGTGCAGCCTAGGATCACTCTCAGCCTCGAGACTCAACCCTTTCGCTTCCAAACCTTGAACTTGAATTCAGAATGTTCAACGGTCAACTACAATGTGAGGCCTGTGTGGCCAGATTTGAAGCAGCCCTCGAACAAGAGGCACCAAAGTCAGATCAAGAAGATCAGACCTCATCAGAAGAAGCTTGCGAAGCTAAATCAGAAGCACCCCTCGAACTAGGGGCAAAAATGTCCGATGTGCTCGAAGAGCCGAAGATGGATCCTTCTGCGAATCAATACAGCAGTCATTTTCCTGGATTCAGATGACTTCAGGATCTCAAAACCATTTGGCATGGACCTGTTACACTTTTACCCTTTGAGAGGCTCGTTGGGCCGAAAACTCGGAAAGGGCAACCCAGGCAAAAGTTAGAGCAAGAAAAGATATATACAAAAAGCAAAAGGAAAAAAAAAAAGAGAAAAAAAAAGAAAAAAAAGTGAAGAAAAGAAATGAAAAAGGAAGAAGAACAAAGCTCGCAAGGTTGAAAACCTGCAACGGGCGCCTTGGCAAAAGTTAGAGCATAAAAGGAGAGGTTAAATACCCGAGTGTACCTTAACCCCGAATTACGTAAGGCTTGATTCCCATCTTTGGGATACGTAGGCAACTTCATTCTGAAGTTCAGCCATAAACTCTTCCAAATCGACTGTGTCCATGCGATGGTTCTGGTCATCTTTGTCTTCGCTGTATTTGAGAGTCTGGTTGTGTTTGTCGCTGTGAGGACTGACTACAATGCGCTGCAGTGCTATCCAAACAAGGGGCAACTTTCCGTCGCCATTCAAAATGCCGCAGTGTCATTTCAAACAAGGGGCAACTTTCCGTTGCCATGCAGTGTCCTTCAGACAAGGGGCAATTTTCCATTGCTATGGGTCCGAGGTTGTGCATCTCAAGAGTAGGTTCTGTGCTCATTGAGCAGTGGTCGTTTGCAAAAATAGTTTTTGAGAATTTTTACTGAGATTGACTAATCTTCTCGAAAAGTACTCCATTTTTTCAAAACTGGACCATTTCTTGGACCCGAAAAAGGAAAACTCTCAGTGCTCATAGCCTAACTTGCATGATTTTAAATCAGAAAATTGAACAAGCATGTTAATCTAACTCTCATGTTGGTCAAAACTGTTTTAGTAGAAAGCAAAAACAAAAAATGGTCAAAATGATGAACTAGGGGCACAGTTGAGTCAGGTGTTCTGTCTTTTCCCCTTTGTCAAAATACTTGCTAGAAAGGGCACTTTACTTGCTGGAAAGGGCACCGTATTCGCCAGAAAAGGGCACAACAAAGGGCTGAAAGCCCTCTCACCCTCCAAGCAATGAGGTATCAAGCCAAGTGCGAAGCACGAACTGGAATGGGGCAAGATATTCCACTCCATCATCTGGACAGATCTTATCACATCCAAACTCCCCAGCAAAGCATCATCAATCGGTGTCAGCTGCAAATTCGCTACACACTCATTTGTAGCACGACCCTTCTGTGGGAGGAATTCACTAGCTGCGTGCAGAAGAATGAGAATCTGGTAGAATACCAGGGGCAAGAGCCCACAACTTCATACTTATCCATCAACCACCCAGGGGAGGGATTGAAAAATGAGAGATTGAAGAATAGAGAGATGTGCGATGAGAGAAAAAGTGAGAAAAGGGCTTTTTCAGAAAACAAGAGATTGAGTGCCAAAGTGATATGAGAATCACAAATGAGAAAGGGTGGGAAACACTACCCGGTGAAACAGGCTCCCTGTGCACGTCTGAGTGTCGTGTCTTTTTTATTTGTCTCGATCCTTGTTTTGAGTCGTCTCGAGTGTTACTCGATGTGTCTAGGTTGTGTGCCTTTTATTTCCGTGTTGAGTCGTTTTGCTGTGTCCAGTCGTAGGCTCAATACCTTGTCGAAAACTCATCTCTCAATTTCAAAAATAAAATCGTTTTGTGCTCCGAGTGCCGTGTCGTTCTTTACATTTGTGTAAAGCAGAATTTGTTCTTTCATAAAATCACAGGGTTCAACCCAGGTCATGTGAGAACAATGGAACCAGGACCTATCTGAAGCTATAATGGTTCCGGACTGCAAAGCAAAAGCAAAAGAGGAAAAATGTCGGGCATCTGAGTTTGTTCCAACTACAGTAAGCTCCGAGATCGCATTCCGTATGCACTTCGTCAGGCCTTGTCAATGCTCCGAAGTATGAGTGTGCCTCTACCTCAAGCTCAAGATCGAGTCTGCTTCAAGCCAGAATGGCGATCAGAAGTGCTCTCCTCGAGTACCGTTCCCTGCCAGAGGCATCTTGGCCGTGTTTGCAATGAGTTCCTAGGAGACCAACTGCGACGGTGGAAACTAGAGTTCGGACGGCTATTGCCTAGAACGCAAAGGTTCAGGATTTCCGAGACTAAAGTCTGGTTTAAATACCCAGGGGTCTATCCTCGGCTTAAAATCTGTATGGCAGCCCCATAGATTGAGATAGCATGTGAATGCGCCTCGATTCTGGATACTGAATCAACCTAGTCTGTCACCCCGTTGGAGAATAGGGAAAGTTGTGAACATGGCCAGGAAGGAAAGGTAGTAACTGCGGTTTGGAAGTACAATCAAGAAAGTGCAAGAAGAACCCACTCTTTTCAGCTCAAAATGTTTCTGCGGAATTTTCAAATCATGTCTTCGATGTGTAGCTCATCGTCAGTCGGCGTGCACGAGGTGTAGCCTTTTTGGAATGAATCCTGACCCCTCCGAGAGGTAAATCAGAGGTTGCGTTTGGAATTTGGTCTCCTTAAGGCTTGTATTTCCTTATTCGGTATTTTTGGTTCAAACGGGTGTTGTCACGCGCATTCCACTGGCATCGTTATGCTCATTACTTGCATTGTTATGCACATCTATCTAGCATTGTTATGCTCATTCGTTGTATTGTTATGCACATCTATCTAGCATTGTTATGCTCATTCCTTGCATTGTTATGCACATCTATCTAGCATTGTTATGTTATGCACATCTGTCTAGCATTGTTATGCCCATTCCTTGCATTGTTATGCACACTTCACCTGCATTGTTACGCACTTTTTCACTTGCAATTGTCGTCTTTTCTCCTCTCGCATGCGGTGCGTTAGGACATCTTCGGTTTTGAACATTTGGACGAGTTCCGGTCTTCGTCTACCTTTTCCTCTCTTGCGTGTGATACGCTGAGAGATGATCTTTTCCTCTCTTGCATGTGATATGCTGAGAGGTCTGCCTTTCCTCTCTTGCATGTGATACGCTGAGAAATCTACCTTTTCCTCTCTTGCGTGTGATACGCTGAGAGATGATCTTTTCCTCTCTTGCATGTGATACGCTGAGAAATCTACCTTTTCCTCTCTTGCGTGTGATACGCTGAGAGATGATCTTTTCCTCTCTTGCATGTGATATGCTGAGAAATCTACATTTTCCTCTCTTGCGTGTGATACGCTGAGAGATGATCTTTTCCTCTCTTGCATGTGATATGCTGAGAGGTCTGCCTTTCTTCTCTTGCGTGTGATACGCTGAGAAATCTACCTTTTCCTCTCTTGCGTGTGATACGCTGAGAGATGATCTTTTCCTCTCTTGCATGTGATATGCTGAGAAATCTACCTTTTCCTCTCTTGCGTGTGATACGCTGAGAGATGATCTTTTCCTCTCTTGCATGTGATATGCTAAGAGGTCTGCCTTTCCTCTCTTGCATGTGATATGCTGAGAAATCTACATTTTCTTCTCTTGCGTGTGATACGCTGAGAGATGATCTTTTCCTCTCTTGCATGTGATATGCTGAGAGGTCTGCCTTTCTTCTCTTGCGTGTGATACGCTGAGAAAGTTACCTTTCATCTCTTGTGTGTGATACGCTGAGAGGTTTACCTTCTTCCCCTCCTGTGTGTGATACGCGGAGAGATGTTGTGTGTGAGACTCCGGGTACTCTCGGTAGTCACTTTTAGCCTTCTCCGCGTGAGACGCAATGAGAATTGCATAATTCTCTTACATCCTTTCTGCATGAAATATAGTTGTTGCTTTGCATTCTTGCTTAAAACTGTTGCATCTATTGTGAATATGTGCTTCATTACAGCTTGCTGCATTTGCATGATCACGAGTTATGTTCGGCTTCTTGCATTGTCAGTTGCATTTTGCCCCTGCCTGCGGGCACATCTTTGTCTATCTTGTCTGCTTTGTCTAAGTCTTCGACCTAGTCAAAAATGGGTCGTCTCTGGGCTTTGACATTCACTCCCGTCACTTCTTGACTTCCGAGTTCTGTCAAAGAGGGGCAACTGTAGACACCCCATTTTTTACCGTCCATAAGACTTCGACGCGACTGATGGTTTACATGGTGGAGAAAGTTGTGCAGGGGAAAGGTGCAATTTCTTCGGCAAAGAGAGAGGAACAAATCCCAACTTCACGCCCCATTTTGGACCAAAGCTATTTTGAAAGATTTTAGATCTTAAAACCCTCTCTTTCGAAACATTTTGAAAATAAAGTTTTTACGATGTTCCGAGGCTCGCCTTTTGTCAAACGTCGCGTTTTTCGGTAAACCGAGCAAGGACAAAGTGGAAATGAACGAAAGAGAGATGAAATCTTTGAAAAATCTTTCAAAACACCTTACTTAGGGGTTTGAAGTTGAAGAAAAGAAGAGAAGAGAGAAGAAATCCAGTCGGGGGAGAAAATGGGCATGAACCGTAAGAGAGAGTCGAGCAGCCCTCGCCGAATCGGGCCTATTCATTTGGATACTTGGAATCAAGCTATGAGGCCACCACCGTTGGAAATCTTACTCCCGGGGCTTCATTTTTCACTCAAGAATCTCCTAAATTCAATTCCGGACGGAGGAGATATGGTTGATTGAAGTAGGGCATCACTCCGGTTGGGACCGAATCTGCGTGACTTCACGGAAACGGGCATAACTTTTTCCACAGGAGGAATTTTGATGCAAGGTTTGCGCCATTGGAAAGATAACTTCTGGGGCTTCAATTTGGACACTTGAATGGCCATCATTGGACTTCCCAATCACCCACCGGCCACTTTTCTTCCCGGCAGCCTATTTTTCTTGCCCAGAAAGTAGCTGGCCGGCCAGAAAATCTAGCCGGCCGGCCACCTATTTTGTGAAATGACCTTTTTGCCCCTTTAAACTATCCAGCCATGCCCCCCTCCCCAAGGGTGTCCTAGATGTATATTTTGTTTTGCACTTCACATATGTCCAAGGGTTTGGTCATTTTGGGGGGAAACTTTGTTGGTTTTCCCCCCCTTTTTTCCCCCCATTTTCCCCCTCTTTTTGCCTATATAACAGCAGCTCCCAGCTGTGTTTAAGGGTTGAAAAAAATTGGTCTTGGAGCTCTTGCATCATATCTCTCTCCATCTCTCTCATTTCCTTCAAAAATTCCTAAGTTCTACACCCTTTGTTCATCACCACCTAGCACCACCACCACTACTCCATTTCCAGCAGCTTGGGGAGCTTTCCAGCAGCTAGGAGGCAGCATATCTCAAGCCAAAAGGGAGCCAAGGGGTAGTCTTCAAGGGTAAGCATCATTTCCCCTCTTTTTGACTCATTTTGGTATCATTTTTTAGACCTATTTGCTTGCTGTTTTGGACTCCGACCCTAACTAAAAGAGTCATTTTTTTGAGCTATTCTACATGTTTGTTTAAGGGTTCAACACTGTTTGAGACCCCCATTTGGTACTTGCTTCAATACCCTCTTGTATGCCATTATTTTGCATGGTATTTCTAGCCTATGTGTATTCTGTTTTGAGGCATGATATAAACTGTAAGTTGGCTTATTTTGAGCCCCTCTACAATATTGTAGAAGGGCTCAACACTGTTGGGGGCCTCCATGTAGTACTTACCATTATACCCCTCTTTGGCCCCCATTTTTGCATGCTTTGTTAGCCTACCTTGCTTCTGTTTTTAGGCCATGATCAGAACTGAAAATGGCCATATTTTGACCCCTTGGACATATCTCATTAAGGGTCTTTGGCTGTTTGGTGAATTCTTTGTATACCTCATGTTATAGCCTCTTGTCGGCCTACTTCTTGCATGGCATTTTTAGCATGTTTGTATATTGTTTTAGGGGTTGTCACCTACTGAAAAATAGCATTTTTTTGGGCTCTCTTCAGTGTTGTAGAAGGGTCTTTTTCCATTTGGGCTTTGCATCTATCACTTGCTTCATTGCCTCCCTTGCGGAGCCATTTTTGTATGTCATTTTAGCCCTATCTATGCTTGCTGTTTGACCATGCTTTGTACTGTAAAAATGCTTTTCTCGGGGCTGCCTTGCTTCTGTATTTTCATGTCATGTTCAAATTATGCATGCTTTGTATAGCTGTAAGCCACTTCATGTAACTAGTTTTGCATTTCGGGAGAGATTCCATGCATCGGGTGCCATTTCGCCTCGTTTCGGGGCTGTTTTGCCCCTCATTTTGCCACTGATTTTTGCATGTTAGCATACCATATTTCATGTCTTTGCCATGTCTCATTAGAGTGGCATTTCGGTGCCTGAGGGCCCGTCCTCGATTTGCGTGCACGCATGCACGCATTTCGAGGTGTCTTGTTTTCATCTGATGGCCTCTTATGTGAGTGTGGCTGAGGTCCACTCATGTTGGTGTAAGCCCATTATTGCATTGCGTATGCCATTTCATTCATAGCATTGTGTATGCTCGGTTGTGTATCACCTCGTGTAACGTGTATGCCATTCCATAACATTGTGTATGTTAGGATTGTATCTTAGTTGCATTTCACGCATATCATGCATATTGCATCGTGTTCGGGATAGGAGTTACCCCGAGCACGGGAAACGAGGTACGTTCCGTACTCCGAGTGACGGAATGTGTCTCAATTCCCAAGTCACCGACACTCCGGATTATCCATGATGGAGTTAGGTTTTGTCGTAGTGTTCATATGCATTCATTCTATATTGAGTTGTGCAATTCGGCTCCTCGGCCATCATGCATCGAGATGCGTGATTGGTGGTACGAGGATTGAGACATGCATACATTTGTGAAAATACATTGCTATGCCCCTTTCCTGCTCTCTGTTGCAGCATATCAAGAATCAGCGGTCTTCCGAGGCTTAGCGCGCTTGTCAAGAATCATTGCAAAACAGAGGCTAATTGGGGCATTCCAGTGGATTTCAGCGCAAAGCAGCCCAAACATGCATCATTCCATCACCCGAAAGAAGAGTCAAGGCAGTCCTTGGCTTGCATGTCAGTTTATTATTGTTCTTAGTTAATTTGTAAATTAATTAGAAATTTGTACATTATTTGGACTGTACTATTCTTTTATTCGGGACTATATATTTATTTGGACCCTCTGTGCGAGGGCATAATTGTAATAAGTGTGGGTGAGTGTGATGTATGTCTTCCAACCCCACGTCTTTCTTCCCTTTTATTTACCTGCTTATGATGGTTAGATTAGGGCATATTTCAATTAGCATACAGTATGATAGCACGTTTGCATTCATTCATCTGTTTTGCACGCACCGGGCTCGGCGCATCATACAAACTGCATTTGTATTTCAATTCCAAATTGAATACGTGTTAGTTGTAGCATTCCATATGCCATGTTTAGAATAGCCGAGCCTGCTATAGTTTGCATCTTTGCATGTGTTGCATTAGGCAATTCTGTGTATCTAGGATCATGCATGGATTTCTAATGAGTTTTTTGTTTTGGCTTGGAGTACTCGGTGAGTTTTTATGCTTTAGCATCCTTGCATGCGTGTGAGTGTTGCCATGAATAGCATGCTTACCATAAGGCTATGTGCTTATGTGATATAACAACTTGAATGCCTGTGGGTGGAGGTTGTGTTACTTAAATTGGGACAATTCATCAAATGTTTGTTTTAAGCCCACTAGATAGTGGCAAAATCATGTTTTCTTAAGCCCACCCGAGGGTGGCAAATCCACGTCTTAGCCTACTTGCGAGCAGCACCATCAAACCATTTTCAAACAAACAAACATGAAATGTTTTGTTCCAATTCAGGCGACTCAGTCTATACTTGTATGCTGTGCGCATCACATAGTAACCTAGGCTAATAACCGGAATAAGAACACACAATGTTTTCAAAACTTGATATCATGGTTAGTAGAGGCCGGTCTTTGACCGGGCGAGCGGGGGTGCTCACGAAGTGACCTTCCCCAATCGTACCCAAGTTCCCGAGCCGAGGCAACTTTGGTGATGACGGACACGTGGCCTTAGGCAAACGAGTCAGGGTTTCCTAAATTTCCCAAAAATAAAATATTTAGGTGGCGACTCTGTATCTGGCAAAGCAGTCCATGTTTGACACTTCTTTTCAAAAAAATCTATTTTTCTCAAAACGATTTGCCGGATTTGGACTCTTTGGTTCAAGATTAAGAACTGTGACATTCGAGTCCTTGAACTGTAGTGAACCCAAATGAACAGAACGGGACTTAACCCTCCCGGGGCGTTCAGGGACGTCTACACCAAGCAGGTCCTTTGTTGGCATCAAATGGGCAGAAGAAGGTGGCAGATAGAGAAATAGGAAGTTGATGAAAAAAGGTGAGGTAGTAGACAAAGGAAGCAGGATAAAGAACAATTCTAGCATATTTCTCCCCATAAGTGCTAGGATCCTAAACAAGGAATTTCAAGCATTTGGGATGCAAATCGGTGAAGTAAGCAAAGAGTCAGAGTTAGAGCACCCAGAGGAGACCTCCTTGGTTAATGTCAAGAGGTTTCTCACAAAATTGGGAGCAGGCTCTGTAAACATGGCCTAAGAGATATGGGGCCAAGGCTATGCGTTTTCCCAAAACAGAGGCCTTCGCAAGTGGGGCGAATTCAGGCATAATCCGTTGAAATGATGTACAAAAGAGAAACTTACACAGCTAGTATAAAATAAAGGAAAAAAGTTGTTTATCTCTCAGGGGGCCTACCCTTTTGTTTTCAGCCTTTACAAAGTCACTATAGGAGGAATTTAAGGGTGGAAGGGGAAACTTCACGGGAAGGTCCAAGTAGCTGGGTGTAAAAGGAGTACCAAGGGGTGAAAACTCTAGGAGATGGAAGATATCGAGAACGGTGGGAGCCATCATGCCACACCGAAACTGGAAAAAATTAAAAGCCATATTCCAAAAGCAAAGAGCAGCAGGAATCAAAAAAGGGTCTTCAGGAATGATAAACCTGGAAAGACGAAGGGCGTCGAGAATACAGAGCTCTTGCAGGTCATCTTCTCTTGCAAGCACAACTCTGTCATACCATTCCTCCCATTCAGCTCTCAATGTCGGCCAACAACGGTGAGGTCGAGTCATTCTCCAATTTTCCCAGTCGAGCCCTCCTTCGTAGAGAAGAAAGTGGTCCTCCAAGCGAGGGTATAAAGCTGGAAGTTGAGCAGGAGCTTCTCGAAAGATAGGACCGAGGACATATTCTTGTTTGTTACTGTGGCGAGGAACGAAGAGGCGTCCGTCTATGGCACTTGACCCATTAGTTTTTAACTTGGCGATTTCTTCATCTATACATCTTTTCAAAGCCATAGTTGGGCTTATACGATCGCCAGCAAGTACTTTCAGAGAAGAAGAATCCATTGGTAGCAAGCAGCGAGGAAGAGAGGGTTAATAGAGGAGAAGGGTTTATGTGTTAAGCGAGCGAGTGATTTCAGAACACGAAATAAAAGGGTTTTAAAGAACCTTTGTGTCTGGAAAATATATCATGTAATTCGTAAAGTACTAAAGGTACAGATACGAAGAGTTTCCTTCAATATTGATACTTTTGGAGGGAAAAACACATCCCAGATGTTAATGTCAGCTTCGAAATAAAATATTTGACTTCGAAGTCAGATTTTGGCGCCAAAAGTCAAATAACAAGGGCTTCAAAACTGAGAAGCCGGCTTCGAAGCACATTCCATACCTAAGGATGTATGGATGCACAAGTATTTGTTTACTTCAAAGGGATTAAAGACCTGTTTTAGGTTTCTTAATGAGAGTAATGTCCTTCGAAGCAAAACTTGATATCCCTTAAGGATAGGAATTGGTGTTCGAAACATCAAAACCAATAGTTGGTTTATGTATACAGAAAGGATTGTCTTTTCGGACTGAAACAGTGCAGCCCTCAAAAAAGGCTTCCATATTTTTGAAAGTATGGACTGTTGTTCAAAGCAAAAATGGTCAATTTAAAATTGATTGATCGTACTAACCATGACCATATTTTGGTTATGATTAAAACAAGCTTTAAGGGGCAAGATTGTTAAATTCGAAACACTGATTCTAAATGAAAATCAGCAAAAACTATCAACTGTAATCCATAAATTGGAAGAGTTCATGTTGGTTTTTTAGTGTTTCATTTAAAACGACTGAATCCGGATTCGAAGGATAAGATTGTTCAGTTCGAAGCCCTAAATTTGCTTTTAAAGACAAACGGAGACAAAATCAAACAATGCTTAACAAAGAGAAAAGTCTTAGTTGTATTAAAGCAAAAGCAATTACATCGAATGGCCCTCTTTGGGTACAAATTCGAGCTCATAAAAGTAAGGAATAGAATAAATAATAAGATCATGGAATTTGGTCCAGCTATGGTCAATGAATTTCTATTCTTTCTTTATTCTATCCTCTATTTCTTCCAGAATTGGTTGCTAAAGTTGATGTGCTGTCACTTGATAAAAGAGCTCTTCAGTCTTTATTTCGAACGATGTTTCTTTCAATCCCTGTTCCAGTTCGTCCATATCCAAGTCATCCCAGTACGCAGAGTCTTTATTCTTGAAGTCATCGAATTCTTCAATGAGGTTCTCTACTTCGTACTAGGCATGAACTCGAAGGGATGAGAGTTGGTCTAAAGATTGAGTGGTGGCCACAGAAGTCCGATGCCAGTGAAGAAGCAATGGGAGTTGGTCCAAAAACATGTGAAGCTCTGCTTGGGCAAGGGGGTTGAGGACGTGACCCCGAGTCAGAATATCACAAGCCCATCGAAGGTTCTTGAGAGGAACATCGTCCTCAAGAAAATTGAAAGGCAAGTGAGAGAAGGCCGCAAGCAGAAGTTGGGCTTGCTTCCGCTCAGCTGGAATAGGGGAAGGTGGAGGCTTGTAAGGAGGAAAGACCTTATTCGCAGAGAGGGCAAGCCTCAGTCTCTCTGCCCAGCAAGGATTTGGCGGAGGAGGAGGTATGGAAGCTTCCATTTCGGGAGAAGGAGCAAGGGCAAAAGGAACAAGGGCATTAATATAATCGAGCTAGTGAGAAGAGCAAAGCTTCGCCTTCTGGGCTAAGAACGATGGATTGTACCCTTGTGCCTTTTCTGGGCGTCGGGTAGCGTGCACTATCTTTGTAGGCATGGAGGATGTGTACCATGCTACAAGCAGATTGTCCTCTAAACTGCGTCGGTGGTCGATAGGCACGTAAGGATAAACCACCGAGCTTCGTGCATAGGAAGGAAACTCTAAAGGGTCAGTGAACTCGACAAAGTGATGGTTAATTCGCTCCCTTAAATCACAGGCCTTAGGTTCCAACCAGCTTGCCCAGTCAGAAGCCCCAGAGGAAGAAGAAGCCACAGCCTTATCCCATGCAAAGGATTGTGAAGAAGAACTTCCTATGTCCATATTTGCAACTTTCTGAATCAAAGGATTGAGGGCAGTTTGTTCATAGTCCAAGGGTGAATCAGAAGAAGAGCTTCCCATGTCCATGTTTGTAACCTTCTAAATCAAAGGATTAAGGGCAATGTGTTTGTAGTCCAAGGGTTGATAATTTGCAAAGGCTTCCATGACTTGAATATAGAAAGGTGGGTAAAGGTGGCTAATTAATGCATGAAGGTTCTTTCGAGGAGGGACAGCATCATCAGATGACTCTTCGTGTGCTCGATCAATAGAGGAGAAAATTGATTTGGCCATAAAAATGTATCAGTCTGTTCGAATACTAAGATGGTGGGGGTGTTCAAAAGATTGAAAGAGAGTTTAACGCAAATGATGAATGACGGTTGCATTTCTGGAAGAATGCAAAGCCCATGCACGTTCTAAGACGTGGATAAAAGACCTTGATCCACTAATATCACCAAGTATTGGGTATATTAGTGCGGGGGGTAATGTTGGCTACATATTTTGTATAAGCCAATTACAATTCGACGCGTGGCAGAATAAGGGTAATACAGGAAGACTATTCAAATCTTCGATCCTGATCGTACACGTGGCAATTAGTATTAGTTATTACGAGATCTGAGTAGCATTGGATCAGCAAAGAGATGCAAAGTGATGTGGCTTCAACGGTTACTCACATTCAAATTCAAAATTAGGAGGGAAGCCTAACTGCAAGTGATGGCATAATGGAGCTAATTATAAGGCAACATGGTCAGCGATCATGGAGGAGCAGTTCGACGGTTGGAAATACAGTTCGATGGTCATCCTTGAGAAGTATAAATAGTAGAGAAGGCTCCAGAAAAAACCCCCAGACTCAGATCCAAAAAACCAGTCTTATTCTACTTTATTTCCTTTCCAATTTTACATTTCATGTTCTTTACATTTCTGTACTTTAAAATTCCTGCACTGCACTTCGTTCATAGGAGTAGTTTCAAGTTGATTGTTGCTATAAACCTCTATGAGGCTGAGTTTGAATCATTGTAAGTTTTTTCATTTTAATGAAATGCTTCAATTATTCTTCATTTAATTGTTATTTGCTTAATTCTCCTAAATCAAGCCACCAGTAAAAGCCATCTTCATTGAGGTTGAAAGAACTAAAACACAATCGTCTGATAATTGGTTGGCAATTAATTTTCTGTAAGGACTGATTGATCCTTACTGGCACGCTCATAATTACAAAAGTAACCTTCGAAAGCTAAAAAGCCAACAATACAAAAAAATACTACACACTAATCAAAAGATGAAAACTCTTCATAAAACATTTCATAATATTTTTTTCATAATCCCTAATATTATTCCTCTAAAAATATCCATTGAGATTAAATACATTGAAATAATGAGCACTTATGATGTACAACTAATGGCATTAATCACCAAACAGTGTATATCCATCTGTAAATGCTATTCATACAAATAATAATACAAAATCTATTGCAAAAATATGTGACAGTAATATTACTGTAATTAAATGTCATTTAAAAAAATATTTTATTTAAAATAATAAGTTCTATTGCAATTATTCTATATATAAATCCTGGAAAATTTTATGGTATATAAGTCTCATTGGGGTGTGTATCATATGTATTTTTGGTTACAATCTTTTTGATCTTTGGTTATGACCTAAAGTATTAGTTATGACTCATTATTACGTTAATTGTGACATTATTTTAGTTATGATTTAAGAGCTCTTTGATTCTACCTTAAGTAATATTTGGTTATAACTCTCTCTCTCTCTCTTCTTTTTTATTTATTTATAATTATGACTTCTATAAAATTGAGTTATAACATTTCTATGTACTTTTTATATATGTTCATCATAAACTTATATATATACAAGAAGGTGAGTAGACCTATAAAAATCAATCGATTGAAGGTAGATGAAGAAACTTTTTACAAATTTAACAAACAAATGTAGATGGAGGAAGATGAAAAGTAGAAAAGTTATCAAAATCTAAAATTTGAAATTTGAAATTTGAAATCAAAATCAAAATCTAAGCAATTACATAGGGTTAATTTGGAAATAGAAAAGAAAAAAAAAATGTGACAAAATTCATACCTAATTGACTTGTACATTTTATTTAATAGAATAAATATATGAGTTTATTACATTTTCTACTCTTTAAACTATTGGCCTCTTTTAGGAACTTGGTTAAAAATCAGTTTTTTGGTTTTTTAATTTTTTTGGTCACACCACTTTTCTAATTTTTTACATGTTTTTTCAAAAAAATCAAAAAGTTAGCTTTTAACCTACTTCCTAAAACAAGATTGTCTATTTAATTTCTAAACTATTGATTGAATCTACTCAGTCCATAAAGTATATAAATAAAAATCTATTTAATCCTTAAACTATCGATTGAATCTATTAAATCCTTAAAGTATTTAATTCAAAACTATTTAGACCCTAAAAATATTTAAAAAATAAAATATATGCTCATAAATATTATAAATTAGTAAAATACCCTACATAATTAAGATTTTATTAACAGAAAAATCTTAAAATTTTATTTTATCTTTAAGAAGTATTTTATTTTGTTGTGTGTTTAAATTAGTATTAAAAAGTCTAGTTTTTCAGTCTTGCCAATAAAATTATATGAATATTAGATATATTGAAGAAGCAAAATTAGATAATTTAAATAATAATAGAATAAAATAATACATTGATTAGTTATAAAAAGAACTTAGTGAAAAACTTAAAAACAATCAATTAAAATTATAAAAAGAATTTATGCTCACTTTTCAAAAACAGAATAAAAATTAAAGGTTTTTTGAAATAAAACTTTAACTAGATATAGTCTTTTACTAATTTATAATATTTATGGGTTTATATTTTAATTTTGTAATCCTTTTAGGGACTAATTAATAGGTTTGAATTAAATATTTTAGAGACTTAATATATTCAATTAATAGTTTAAGGACTAAATTGATTTTGATTTGTATACTTTAGGGACATACTCAATCAAAAGTTGAGGAACTAAGGCCTCGTTTGGGAATAGACTATTTTAATAATTTTTTGATTTTTTACGAAAAGATATGTAGAAAAGTAGAGAGAGTGATGTGATAATTTATAGTGATTTTTTGACTTTTTGGCTAAAATATGTTGTCTCCAAATGAGGCTTGAATAGATAATTTGACGATAATTTAGGAGTATAAAGTATAATAAATTTTAAATATATATACTAGAAGGTGTGCATACCCGGTGGTGTATTATGAAAACCAATTAAAATCGAATCTTTTACCGATTGACAAAAAAATATAGATGAAGAGAAAAAAATAAAAGAAATCATAAATATTTAAAACGTGAATTAAAAATAAAAAAGAACTTGAGAATGAGAAAGCAATGACAAACTTAAGTAGACCGAGAAATAAAGAAAATATAAAAAGTTACCAAAATTTGAAATTAAAAAAAAAAAAAAAAAAAAAAAAGCGAGGCTACTCTAGGACAATTTGGGAATAAAAAAACTATGACAAAATTTATTGCATTGTAGGTTTATATATGGAAAATGAATGAAAGCACTAATTAGTGTCACCACTAATGATACCACTGCTAGAGTGTTGTTGTGTCTGTTTTTTTTTTTTTTTTTTTTTAAAAAAGTAGATGCCACATCATTAGTGGTTGTTTTAGAGCACCACTTTTAATGGTCTCTATCATTGCCCATACATATATATATATATATATATATCAACACTTTGGCTTAAACCAAAAACAACCTTAGTTAGGCCATGACTAATCAACACTTTGGGTTAAACCAAAAACAACCTTAGTTAGGCCATGACTAACCATTTGGGTTGAACCAATAAAACCCTAGTTACCTTATTTCTCTCTATTTATTTGCAAATCCCATCTCTAGTCTGTGTACATAGGAAAGAAAAAGATTAAAGATGAGTCTTTCAACCTCCTCAAACCACCTCTCTGCAACCATACCCACCACCACCTCACAACCAACCCATAAGAAGCCATCCAAGTCCAAGGACCGCCATTTGAAGGTGAATGGTCGAGGTCGCCGTGTCCGCATTCCGATCGTATGTGCCCAGCAAGTCTTTCGGCTTAATCAAATCCTCGGCCATCGAACCAATGGTCAGACCATCGAATGGATCCTCAAACAGGCTGAGCCCACTGTCACCAATATTCTTGATAATGCCACCACTGTGCCACCCTCTGATCCTTCTTCTTTAGCCCCTTCAGTGGCCAAAGAAACTCCGACTCCTCTTGAAAATCGGGATTTTGAGGTCACTGAACCGGGCTTTCTGTCTGTTCAAGACTATGATGTTCCTATGAACTATGAAGATGATTTTTTTGTTAATGAGTTTGCCAACATGCCTATGTACTTCTAGATAGAATATCTTCCATTGGCCAATAAATAAAAGGTAATATCTATGTTTTATATTTAAATTTGAAAGTTGTTATATATGGATTTTTCTAAGGCTTCCTTAGAGTGTGTTCTTCATTACCTATAACATATATGTTTTGTTTGGTAATGATAGTTTGTGGGAGTTATATAGATGGAATGGAAGCATAGAAGAGCTCCAAATTGAATTAGTATTTTCTTGAGAATGTATCAGATAATTACTATATAAATTGTGTGTGTGTGTTTTTTTTTTAAGACTTTGGAGTATGAAGTTCATCCCCTTTCGTCTTAACTTTTTTTTTTTTCTTTCTTATTTTTGGGGGCAAATTGTTTCGTTAGTTTGTGGGTTGGCTAAAAAACCAACTTTAAAGTTATTCTCTTTGCTTTTTATTTGAGCTCGGCAATGATTCTTTGTTCTTAAATCTCTATAATGATATGTGATTGAATGTGCTTGAGAATTGTTTTTAATTAATTTTTTCTTTTAACTTTTTTTTAAAATAATTTTAGTGGATTTTTTTAACAAAAAAAATTAAAACTTTCCAATTTTAAGTCTACTAGATTAGACAAATCTAAAAAATAATAATAATTTAAAAAAAAAGTCTACTAACAACAAAAAATTGACTTTTTGTTTATATATATATATATTTTTAATTTTAAAAAAAAACTTTTTAAATAATTTTACACTAGGCGCATCTGAGAAAGAAAAGATTTGAAATGCCTCATGTCAAATGTGGTGTGACAATCCTACGGATTTAGATGGGGTGACATGACTTAACTCTTTGTGTCCTTAGAGTAATACAATAATTATTAAATTTGTATATCACATTTTCTTTATTGTCTCATGCTACTTTAAACTATTTTTTTTAAAAGATTTTATTTTCTATGAATTGTTAACTCTAAAAATGCAAGAAAAAGAGCAAGCGACAAAGAAATAACAACGGTTTTATACATGGTCAAATAACATGAGTGCCATTACTGCCCGATCATATTTTGATTGATCAAATAACATAAGTGCAGTTGTTGCCAGATCATGTTTTGATAATTCCAGATAAATGCTTTTAGAGAAATTCAATGCGTCTTTAAGAGTTTCATAGAAATTTAATGTTATAAATATATTTACAAGATTTAACATATTTCCTTAGTTGTAGGCATTTTTTGTTTAACACCTTAAAGTTAAAAGGAGTGTTTGGGAAATCAAGATTGAGGCTAAAATAACCTCAAATACTAAAAAAGCTAAATAGCCTCAAATATCTTAAACAAATAATTTATATTGAAAAAAAAAAACAAAACAAAACAAAAAACATCATTTTGACAGTGGGGCAGTTATACTGTCACGTTGACAGTGTAGCACAGGGTAGTTGACAGCCTATTGCCTAAGATAGTAAATGAAGATTTTGCCCCTTTACACCAATTTTGAAAAATGTGAGATTATGGACAAATTTGTCATTTTAACTTCAAATATCATTTCAACACATTTTTCAATACAACAATTCAAATAAAAATCCATCTCATCTTTCCAAACACAAAAACTAAAACAATAATGATTCATTTCACTAATTTGGGAGCACTAATGGACCACTAATGAGGTGGAAATTCAAAAAATCCCATCATGTAGGACCCACACTACTTTAGAATTATTAGTGCTTCTCTTTTTAGTGGTCTCACTCATTTTTGAAACAAAAATAACCTATTAAAATAGTAAAAAAAACCTCTAAAATAACCCTTTCCCAAACACTCACAAATTATACTTTCCAAAATGGGTCATTATAAAATGATGTTTTCCCACCACATACAATTAAGACTAGGGGCATTGAAATATGTAAGATTTTTGAAAGATACAAGGTATTTTGGTTGTTGAGAATGCTTTTAAATGTTGGACACGTGGCAACATTGATAGATTGAGTGATTAGATGAGATCTGATGAGGTAGTAGGTAATTTTAAATCTGAAATTGTTCACACATGACAAAAAATATATAAACAAAACACACATAATTGGTTTGAAATTGTAGAGCTCACAAGTTTTGATGATGTTAAATACATATTTAGAGTCCAGTACAATTTTGGACTAAATAGTACATGCCGTTGTGAACAAATTCATTTTCCTAGGAACTCTAGTGGAAGTAATTGATTTGCCAAGTACATATGTGTGTGAAAGCATCATTTGTAAAAATATATTAAACAGTTGTGATTTGTGGCACTAATTTTTTGAGTATTAATGCACTAATTTCTATATCAGGTAAAAAAGAAAAAAAAAAAAACAAAGTTACCAAAATAGGAAATTAGTGCCATTAGTGTCAGCAGTTTTAGAGCCACAAATCATTTTTCATATCTTAAAAGTAATAGTGTTTTTGGAGAGTGTACTTCAAAAAAATAAAGTGTAGCCAAAATAATTTTAAAATAATCGAAGTACAAGTAGTTTATGCAATAAAGATTTATACTATCATCATTTTTTTCTACTCTCCACTTTTTTGATATTTCCCTATTTATTATATATGTTATTCATATTATCAAGCATTTTATAAATTTTTACATGTTCATTTTTTGGTAAAAGTTACAAATATTTATTGAATTAATAAACAAATATGATTGGTGTATGTTTTTGTAAATAAGATAACCATAAAGAACACAACTTAAGTAAAGGTGTTTTTATTTTCATTAATGCCATGTGGTCAATTCTTATATGGGACAACTTATTTTCGAAATTCCAATGTTATGAGGTGTTTTAAGGGTTGTCATTTGGTTTGATGGCTTACAGCCCCCGCCTGAGATAGGCCACTCGAATGAGGCTTGAGCTAGGCCTGAGCTCAGGGTTTGAAACTTAGCCTGCAATGCTAACCCATCAGACCACGAGAGCTTGCATGTTGGGCCAACTTGTGAGGCCCTTAGAAATTATGGAAACAAAATAGGGGCGAGATGACAAAAATGAAAAAAGACCTTAAAACTCTTGGTCTATTAAGAGGGAAGCTAGTCTCTAGTGAGTTGGGAAATCCTCTTAGATACATCGCTTACATACCTAACTCAACATTCTGGGATAATAATCGAATTGGAAGTTTGGATAGCCTAGAGCAATCTTTATTCTATATAGTTTTAGGCTTAGGCATTGTTAAATTTGACATGACAAAGAGCACTAAATAAAATCTATATGGGAGGGTTTTTCTTAATCCATTTAGATGTCAAAATTTGAAGTGTGATAGACTCACCGATAAGAACCAAAACTATAACGTAGCAGAAAGGAGATTTCTTCTTTTGCTTGATGGCCCGAAAGGTACACAACTTATTCTTTTGGAATTGATGTAGCAAACTATATGAGCCTTTCAACAAAGCTAACTCGTAAGCTGGTTTGTTGTCTCGACCTATAAAGTCGTGATAAGGATCGGAACGGAGGTTGGCTTTAACGACAGCAATAGAGGCAGCAATTGTGGTTGTCCGATGGAGATGTTGGAGAAGGGAATGAGTAAAAAGAAAAATTAGGATTTTAATTTTTTAAGGTTTGTATACTTTTTGGTAATTTTAAAAATGGCTAAAAGTGTAATAATTTGTTTTAAAATAATCAGAGCGTATTGAGCTCTCTATAAAATTCTATTTACATATCACGAGAAATCTCACGATTGATTGGCTTGGATGCAAAATTTTAAACAAAAGTCAAATACTTAATGTAAATTTATGAATAAAAATAAATTATTCAAATATATACATTTTGTTTAATTTTTTTATCGTGATTGTATTTGTTAAAAGTCAAATTTACCCTCACATTTGTAACAACTTCATGCGGCCATTCCAACTCATTGTCTCATTGTTTCAAAAACTCATCATCGATCCTCAACGGTGGAAATGTGAAAAGGTCCAGGCTTATTTTTAGTTTGGAATCGGACGGGTGTATATTATTGAGCTCTGTGAATTTATTATAGAGTTCACATTAATAATTCAAATCGTTTAATATTTAATATTTGTCGAGTATTTTATTCATATAAAAAAATTATATTTATTGACTATCAATATTTACTTGATCAAATTAAATTTGTGTCAATAGTAACTATAATTTTTAAAATAAGCTATTAACACAAATATAATTTAATTAATTAAGCTATTAACATTCCATAAACATAAGTTTTTATAAAAATAAAATAATCTTAAATATTAATGTTATGTTTAGTGGGAGAATTTGATAAATAATTTAAAAAAAAAATAGATAAAATATAAATAAAATATATTTATATTTCAAATAATTTAATACATTTTTTTTCTTTTTCCTTTCTAAATGTCTTCATAAATTTCTTGACTAAACACAACGTAAATGGTTCGAATTATGACGTGGAGACGAAAGCCCAACAGAACGCTCCATTTGAGAAACCAACTGGATCTGCCCATGCGAAAACTCCAACGAATACAGATAACACTTTCGCGAGAAAGAAAGAGAAGGAAAAAAAAAAAAAAAAAAAACCCTAGTCCATCTCTCTCCTCCGTCCTCGCAACAAGATTCTCTCAGAATCCCAAACCCCCAAACCTTCAACAATTCAATACCCAAACCAAAATCTTTCTTTCTCTTAAAATTCCTACTCAAACCCCTCAATTTCACACAGATTACCACGACCTTCCATGAGCTCCATTTTTCCAGAGCTCTGATTCAATGTCTGATTCCTTAACGCTAGAGAACAACCCCTTGGTCTCGCCGACAAGCTCTCGATCGGTAACCGAGACCGTGAATGGGTCGCACAAGTTCGTAATTCAGGGCTATTCGTTGGCGAAAGGTATGGGAATTGGGAAACACATCGCGAGCGATAATTTCACAGTTGGAGGGTACCAATGGGCGATATATTTCTACCCAGATGGGAAGAATCCGGAGGACAATTCGACTTACGTGTCGGTTTTCATTGCGCTGGCGAGCGAGGGCACGGATGTTAGGGCTTTGTTTGAATTGACTTTGCTTGATCAGAGTGGGAAAGGGAAGCACAAGGTTCATAGCCATTTCGATCGCTCGTTGGAGAGTGGACCGTATACATTGAAGTATCGAGGCAGCATGTGGTATGTTTTTCCATGAAGACATGGTGTATCCAAAGCTAAATTCAACATGGGTTTTGCTTAATTCAGGGTTTATTTTTATTTTATTTATTGCGGATACTAGTTAATTCCATATGGTTTTTGCTCAGTGTTATCAGAAAACATTAATTTACATTTTGGAACTAATATGAACCACTCCAATGGTTAAACTCAAATTTAAGCATAAATTTGAGTAAAATGTTCACTAATGGCAGAGTGGATTTGAGAGCCACAAAATATTGAAAATTTTGAGTAAACATTCGAGCCTCCCTTGATTTGGGTAAAAATTCGAGTAAAACTCAATTTGGTATAAGTTTGGATCAAGGAGTGAAGGGTGCTTTGCATGATTTTTACTAAAATTTAAATTTGATATAGGTTTGAGTCAAGGATTGGAGATGGCCATTATGACCAACTTACAAAAAGTGCATTGAAATGTGTGAATATAGATATGTGAAAATGTTTTGGATAGTGTAAAAAAGTTCTTATGATTGCAACTTTTTAGCATTTTGCTTTATTAATAGCCTAGTGAGCTTCTTGTTAGCATGACCTGTGAAACTGAATGCAAATGATCACTTCATAAGACACCTACAATGCAGAAAATAATCCAATAAATGATCCATTAACAAATATATATAAAGAAACAATTTTGATAGAATATACATTGAACTTAAGAAGGGTGTTTTTCTGTCCGTGAGGATCCCACCAGAGCACTTTGTACTTCTACTAGTCCATGAACTAGATCAGAATCATTCTCAATGAGTCCATAAGGAGTTTGTGTGTGTGCGCGCACACACACACACAGAATATCAGATATGTCTAGTTGTCAGATGTTTTCAGTATCAGTAATGCTATACTTAATTTTTTGTAATTGTATTTTGTTATTGGTCCGATTTGACAAATTGACACACCTACAATAAGTTGAATATTAATGTGGTTCATGTGGAATGAGCCTGCTATGTTACATGGCCTTTTTAGTTTTGCTGTAGTGCTCATGTCAACATGACCCCACATGAGTACAGATATAGGAATGGATCCGATCCTTATATTTTGAAATGAATATTTCTTAGTTTTTCTTTCTTCTTCTTGTTTTTTTCTTCCTTTTTTGAGGGAAAGAAATGGAGTAAAATTATTACTGAAATATTAAAATTATAGTAAAAATCATTGAATTCTATATTTTACATTGCCAATATATTAAAATTATAATAAATCATTGTATATAATATAATATTAGCGTGAACGAATTTTATTTTTACATATATCAAATTATATATATTTTCCAATTAAACGACGTATCCTCGTATCCATATCTAATTTTTAGATCATTTTTTGAAGTCCTTGTATCATTGAATTTTGGGGTTTGATTTGTCTAAACCTTAGAAATGCATCCGCACCCAACAACCGTACCCTAGTCTATGTAACATAGGGAATTTATTGTGTTAATGGCCTTGTTTGGAAAGATGGTTTTTGGTTAAAATAGCCAATAAAAACAAAATATGCTAAAATAACCAATAAGACGAAAGGGTTGTTCGGGAATATGCTATTTTAGTAATTTTTTGTTTTTTACAAAAAGATGTGCAGAAAAGTAGAGAGGTGATGTGATCCAAATAAGAGATGATGTGATCTAAATAAGATAAAAAAAAATAAGTATGCTAAAGTAGCAGGTTGCCAAACAATCCTAAAAGATTACATCTAACTCATAATCATTTCACTTTTTTTCTCACAGCCATCAAATCAACTACAAAAAAACCAACTATCATCCCAAACACTAACTTTTTTAGCTAGGCTGAAATAGTCAAAAAGCCAAATAGGCAACTAAAACAGTCAAGTTCCCAAACGGGACCAATGATTGTGGATATGTTGGATTGGATGATATAGTAAAAATATGCGGTCATCATAATATTTTGGTCCATTTTCCCCCCTTATGTCTACAAATTGTAAAATATTGTCAAGGTGTTCACAAGTTAATGTTAAACTACCACTCATTATATATCCTATACAAGTAATGAATTTTTTTAAAAGATTAGGGTGTTTAATTGAACACCCTGACTAATACATGTTGATGCCCCTTCATAATGATTAATCTAGCAATCCAAAAGCAATTCATTTTTTTCTTTATTATTTATTTCATTAAGAGGATAAACTATTGACTGTAGTTAATTAAACTCTAAAGAGAACGGAGTTTTGGGTAGAAAAATGTAAATAGAAAGAACCATAATGCTCTTAGAAATGTATACAAACTTATCCTACCCAAGCCATATTTTAGAAGATGTGATGAACCACATGTCCATGCTCTTTCCTCATATCGGAACGATCCACATTTCAAGCAACATAAGTTTTGCTTATCTTGTGAATTGTCATCTTAACGTGCATAAATGAGTGTTAATTTTGACATAATTGGTGCAATTGGGGATGATGACATTGTAAATTCATTGAACATAACAACCTCCATAGATCATTGGCTGTTAGGAAATGCAAAAGGTGGTTGATACTCTTTCCCACTTTCTTTTGCATACAACACCAATCAATAATATCTTATGCCTCTTCCTAAGGACGTCAATAGTCAAGATGGTTTCGTTACCGATCCTTCTGACATTCTATATAAGGACTTTCATGTGGAACTATTGTCTTCACATTTCCCTTGCACCTTAGTGTTGCCTTTAATTTTTCTTGTGCAACCCTCATTTTTTTTTTTTTTTTATATTTATTTTTTTACTTTCATCCAGAATGGATAACTTAAAAAATGAGGAAAGCAAATTCAAAATAGATCAATCATTAAACG
This sequence comes from Camellia granthamiana, assembly GCA_036172215.1. Taxonomy (NCBI): domain Eukaryota; kingdom Viridiplantae; phylum Streptophyta; class Magnoliopsida; order Ericales; family Theaceae; genus Camellia; species Camellia granthamiana. The sequence continues at coordinate 100,370,499 of CM069915.1, forward strand.
CATGCTTGAGTTTAGACAAGAGATGGAGTGGCAAAATGTGTTCAAAGGTCGAGTCAAATTGACAAAAAAAAAAGCATTAACTTGACCCTATTTAGCAATTTTTCATAGAACCTTTTCATTCCCTTATCCTTTTAAAAGGTGAACGAATTTTTCAAAATGGCAAAGAAAACAATGAAGCATGAATATTTCTAAAGCAAAAGCACCTTCACAGTTTAGAATAGATTCACAAGCACTCACCCTTGAACCACCAATACTTTCAACTATGGTTATTAGAATCCCGATCCGGATTGTAGGAGAGTTGGGCTAAATGATTTGGAACACACTAGGATCTTAAATTCAGTAGCATTTTAAAGTGACTACGATCCTAATCATAAAATCGTGTACGATCCGAATCCTACTAATTTATTATTATTATTATTATTATTATTTATTCCTTATATAGGTATGTATATGTGTATATTTATATAAAAAATTTGACTATAAACTCTTTCTCCAAATATCTCCTCCAATTTATGTTAACATAAAGATGCATTATATCAAATTTATTATTTTTCTTTAAAGATTTTAAAATTATTTAATATACATTTTCATTATAGATAATTTCTTGTTTTATTTTTACGATCCTTGATCCAATTCTATAATCTGATCTACAAGTCCTTCCCAACGATCTTACTTAGGATCCCAATTTTAACAACCTTGCCCCTCAACTGCCCCGAAATTAGAAGCATGGACATTTCTAAGGGGGCGTGTGCATATCAGACATTCTTCCACACTTGTCAAATACTTCCAAACATGTGTTGGACACTCATCAAAACATGTCCTATTATGCTATATATCTTGAGCATGTTTCCCACGTATTGTGTTATGCTTTTTTGGAAAATTGATGTATAGATGTGTCTGTGTTGTGTCGGGTCACCGTGCTTCATAACACAAAAATATTATAGAAATTATGCCCCTTTTGAAGTATAATTATTAAAAACATGGTTGTTAAAATCTTGATTTGGATCTTACGATCCTATGATGATATTTTTATGATCCATTTGGACAAAATTGATATGGATCCGGTAGAAAATCTTGGGCTGGTAGGATCTTTCGATCTTGATACTTGGATATTGTAAGATCGTGGAATCTTGATCCGGGGTTGGATCCTACTTGTCCAACATTTAAAACTTGTTTGCTTTGTATGTGGCTTCTTTTTGTTACTTTTTAGGTTTGTGGCCTAAATACCAATTGCACCTGTTTCCAATTAAACAAAAGTTGGCCTTTTTGAATCAAACAGGCCAAGAAAATTAAACTAGAGCAGTCGAAATTCAAATATTGTCGTTATTCGGGAAAATTAGAGAGTTGAAGAACATCACTACAATTCAAGCATCTCGTTCTCCCCCCTAATAGGCTAATACACTCCCCTCTCCAACTATGCTTCATCATCTCTCTCTTCATTGTTGCATAGTAGATTGTCACTTTTTGTTTCTATACATTTGTTGGATTCTCTTCTTTTTAGTGTCCAAAAATCTCATTCTTTTTCTCTTGCTCTTGTAATTTCTCTGTTTTATTTAGTACCAATGTAGAATGCATCTACTATAGATTTTTGTAGATACATAAGCCAATCTGTTTCTTTTATTGCTTTCCCTTTGTTGAATTTTAATCTATTTACTATTTTCTTTTTCTTTTATGTACTGCTAAATGAAAGTATAAAATGCTCTGTTATAAAATTCTTCTTCTCTACCATTTTCTCTTAGTTTCATGAAATGCAAAACTTTTATTTTTAAACTTTCTGTTATTTTACTCCTTCCATCCCACATTGTTAGTCCTTTTTAATTTGGAATGTTTCAAGATGTTAGTCCTCTTTCAAAAGTCAAGAGCATAAAATTTTACAAATTTCCAAAACTATTCCTCATAAATGATTATGAATATATTTAAGGGTGGGAATATAGGGACAATTTGAGAAACTAATGTCTTGTATTTTTAATTTGAATACATTAATAAGATGTCCTTCCGAAAAAGACTAATATTATGGAATGGAGGGAGTAATGTTCATATTTACATGGTGTATTATAATTTTCACATATTTGCACTTCTTTTAAGTGTAATTTATGTTTATTTTGTGTCTACTTTTAGTAAATGTTTATTCATATAAAAATTATTATACATTGTTTCCTTCCAACTATCCAATGTGGGATCCCTCCAACTATCCAATGTAGGATCTTGAATTTGACAACCTTGATTAAAAAGTTTAGGCTCATTTAAATCAGATTCCTTGTGACATAGTTCAAAATCAAGGACTTCATTGCAATTCACTTTTTGTGGATGTTATCTGTCAATGTTCTGTTTACTGTCACCTCATGGATATTGTCCCCATCATCCTTGAAAAGAATACCAAATTCGTAATCTGGCTCTTCAATGCTGGTAAAAAAATCTGATTCTTCAACAACTGAATCCAAGTCAATATATTCATCATTTCTTTCTGACACATACTCCAAAACATCCATAAGCATTGGTATGTCCATCCTCTTGATATTCATATTAGAGTGCGACTATGTTACCTAGAATGTGGATCATTCCGGTACATGGAACAGGAATGTGGTACGTTACATGCTTTAAATTGTGGTATGATAGAGATAGGCTTGTATAGTTTACAATGTAAGAATTTAAGATATTTTTAATATGGAGAATTTTTTAACAATTAGACATCCGATAATATTGTTATTTTATTAGTGTTATTTATTTATTTTTTTCCCAAATTAATCATATGGCAACACATTTTTATAAACATTATATTTTCACTTTGTTTTGATGTTGTCATGTTAAAATTGCACTCACCTTAAATTTTAGGTCATTATACTCTATTTTTTATCCTCCCAAGGAACCTAAAGGAGATATATTGGAACAACTTTTAGGATCGCTTTGGATTGCCAAATTTTACTTTTTGGAACAAAAGTGTGCCATATTGTGGAACGTACTTTCTAAAGCGTAATTCGCTAAGGTATTAACATTTTCTAGTAACACTTGCGAGAATATGTATATTAGAGTGCGAGAATGAACTTCTAGAAATGCTTCAAGGTGGGTGATGTAGTTATTTAGATATATTCCCAGGGAGTTGGATTGTAGTATCTACAGAAGATTGAGCAACATTGTCAATATTGGGGCCTAGATAAACGAATGTATCCAGACTAATGAGGAAGAAAAAAAGAATTTATGGTTGTTCTCACCATCTCTGGTCTACTTACCTTTCCTGTACTTTTTATTGTTATTTATATAGTTATATTATATAATTATATTGCTTCAATTCTTTTGCCTCACCCGCGGGTCTCCCAACCTGTTCTGTTCGAATTGGCTAATTTTATGTGTGGAACAATTGATTATTTATACTACAAGTAGAATAAACAAGCAAAAAAGTTTCATCCAGTTTACCATTTTCTCCCCTTCATCTTCAATCTTATTTGTATCTTGAAGACACTCGTTTGTTCTAATCTTGCTATTATACAGGGGATATAAGCGTTTTTTCCGAAGAGCGTTGCTTGAAACTTCAGATTATCTTAAAGACGATTGCTTGAAAATCAATTGTACTGTTGGAGTCGTGGTTTCTGCAATAGACTGTCCAAGGTTGCACTCAATTCAGGTCCCAGATTCTGATATTGGAGCACATTTTGGTACACTGCTGGAAAATATCGATGGTTCAGATGTTATTTTCAATGTGGCGGGAGAAAAGTTTAATGCTCATAAGTTGGTATTGGCTGCTCGATCCCCAGTGTTTCGGTCTGAATTGATTGATGGGTTAGAAGGTGATACACAGGAGGTTGCAATTACAGATATGGAACCCCAGGTTTTTAAGGTGAGAGCTTTGCTCATTGTCATTTTTCTTTTTGTTCCATTAAAGCAGTGGATCATCTTCTTGGTTTTCTAGTTGTATTGTGCACTTTAGGCCCTGTTTGGTATAGCTTTTTTTAAGCTAAAAGCTGATAATCAGAAAACAGAAGCTAAAAGCACCCATTTCCCAGCTTCTAAATAATTAGTTTTTTTCAACTTATTTAAGCTATTTCTGCCTTACAAGTTATAAGCAGAAACTGGACCAAACAGCTTGGTACAGACTCCCAAATTAAAATAAGCTATAATCAGCTTATAGAAGCTGCAACAAACAGCCCCTTAGTACTGCTATCACTTTTGTTTTGTTTTTCCAATAAGAGGTTCTGCTATTTTTGAGCAGTTGTCCTAAAATTTTATTCTGTGACAGGCAATGCTGCACTTTATATACAGAGATGCTCTTGTTGAAGATGAGTTGGTAGCTTCTAGTTCATCATCGACATCCTCTATATCTGACACATTAACAGCAAAATTGTTAGCTGCTGCTGATAAGTATGATTTGGGAAGACTAAGACGCTTGTGTGAATCGCATCTGTGCAAGTATATATCCGTAAATTCTGTAGCAAAAGTGCTAGCTTTGGCCAACCGTTTTCATGCCACAGAATTGAAAGCAGTGTGCCTAAGATTTGCTGCTGAAAACCTTGCAGGTAAACTGTTCTGGTTCCCATATTGTCTTCACCTCCTTCCTTCCTTCCCATTTTGGATAAGTTCCTTACTTCTTTGTTTCTCACAAATGGAGAAGCTTCATACATTATCTTTGATTGGGACTCTTTGTCATGAGACCTCTAATGAGATGTTTCAATCTGTTAACTTCACTTGGTTGAATTTTCCCATTCTCTTGCAACCGTACATTGAGCTGATTTATTACTAATCTTATACATAAAGGTTTGCATGATATTCTTAGTAGTTGGATTCGCAGCGGTAGTAAATAGAGGACCTATGTATTTTGGATACCTTCTAAGTAAGCACAAACACGGACATGCTGACACGGCGATTCAAAAAAAAATGTAGGGCATGATATGTTTGGGACATGTTAAAAATTTAGATTTTTATAAATTTATTATATGTCAATTATGTATCAAATATGTGAATAGTTTATTGAAGGTTAAAAAAAGTAAAGAAAAAGAAAAAGGAGGGAAAAAAAAGAAGAAGCAACATGACACTAATTAAAATTAGAAAGGTGCATATTTCATTACTTAAAACGTTAAGATATCATTCACTTAACAATTTCATTTTAAAGAATGCAAAACAATTGTCGAACATTGAATTACATGCGATTTATTTATCCATTAAATATTTCAAAACATATTTAGAATGCAGAAGTTGCGTCCCAAAGAATACAAAATAGTGACTATGAAGAGATTCATCTCATAACTTATGTTTGAAAGGTAGAAGTGTCATGAAAGTGTCTAATATTATAAATTTCAATTTTTAATTAAGACACTTTGCACGCTTTTAGGAGTGTCATGTTTGACATAGGTGTTCGACATGATATGTCTACTCAATGTCTGCTTCTTAAGATGAGCCATGTAATGCAAAAAGGATGCACTAAAAAAACAGAAAACAAAATACATATAAAAAATGGTTGAACAATAGCTCTATATTTTATTGTATAATTGCAATAAAAAAGAGACACAACATATAGAGGGAAAAAAATGAGTCTCTAGGAGACACAAAAGAAGAGAATAAAACAAATAAATAGATCATAGTCTATTTGATAAAATGGAGAAAAGGGAAAGGAAGCAGCCAAATGGTCTTCCTTGTAAGAGAGATAGAGAGACAAAGAAAACGAAGCATAGTTGGAGTGGAGTGGGTTAGAGAGAGAGAGAGATGGAGATTGCTCGAATTGTAGCAACATTCCTAATATTCTCTAGCTAATCCAAATTATGGCAATATTTGAAGGCCTATAGCCTAGTTATTTTGATTCAACATGAAATATTTTAATTGGGTGCTGCTAAATGCCCCCACACTAATCCTTTAGACCCCCATCGAAAAAAAAAAATTATTCAGTGTGTTTGGTTTGAGTTTTCTGGATTAAGTTTTTTGAAAATTGAGTTTTTTAGTTTTTGTATTCTTTTGTTTTTAATGAATATTTTTTAAATTTCAAACATTTTTTTTAACTTTTTTGGATGCACCTTAGTTAGATGTATCTAAAAAGTAAAAAATTTGTGAAAAAATATTTTAAAAAATTAATAAATACATAGAAATACAAAAAATGTACTAAATTTTCATATTTTTTTTGTATTTTTGGTATTCAGTGAATTTTTAAAAGATTTTTTTTACAATTTTTTTACTTTTTAGGTGTATTTATGTTAGGTGTGTCTAAAAAGTAAAAAAATTGCTTAAAATATTAAAAAAATTCAGTAAAAACAAAAAAATACGGAAAATAAGAAAGTAGAATTTTCTGAAAAGTGTTTTCTGGAAAATGAAAACAAGCAAGCTTACAATTTTACTCTATAATAAAATTTCATTTTTGAGCTCATCCCTAACCTCCCCAAACACTAACCTTAACCCTACCCCAACCACCAACTCTAGCCACCACTAGCAGCTAAGGCTGCCCTCTCTTGCCCATTTCCAGCTCTGGCTGCCACCACCCAACCCCTCCCCAGCCATCTCACCCTTCTCCAACCTCTCTAGTCCCTTCCCTTTTGCACAGACCCAACTCCTCCTTACTTAGCCCCTCCTTACCACTCACTTACCCTTGCGACCCCTTCGCGATCACCGCAGCATGCTCATCTTCACCCTCTAAGCCGGTGGACGGTGGTCTGTGATGTGGTGGGAGCCTACCAGAGGAAGAGGGTTGCAGAGGTGGGGGGTCTAAAGAAAGGGAGGGTAGAGTGGGGATTATGGTGGGTGCTCAAAGAAGAAAAGGTAGGGTTCAATTTTGGTGTGTATAGGTCCAAAGAAATAGGGGGTCTGTTGGGTACATAAATTTCAAACGAATTTGTGTTAAGGTTCTAGGTTCAATGGGATGAGGCCCTAAGATTCAAAGTTTTTGAACCTGTACAAGTGACACGTGGAGTCTATATAGTTTAGAAGACAATACATTCAATCAGACGATGGCACATAAAGAGCCTATAGTGAAATGGCTGTAGGAAACCAACCCTAAATTGATCAGTATGATCAGTTGAGATACAATAATATCACATTTAAATGATGTTATGCGGGAACTTTAAGCCAATACAACTTAAGTGACGTGAGTCTACAAGACAATGGATACAATCAAAGGATGACATGTACAATCAGCCCTAGCACTGTAAACCCTAACCTGTGTAGAGTAGATCATTCCACACCTATTGCACTGACCTTTATGATCGGAGAAAGGGGAAGGGGCGTGGTTGGTGTGTAAAAGAAGACCACAAGTGGAAGCAACCAATGCTTTGGTCTTTCAGTGGATTCCTTGTTGCCAATCCGTGTTTGGATCCTTTGCCCCTCCAATAGAAGTTGAACGAGCCCACAAGAAGGAAGCTATAGGGAATGAAATTTAGAAGATCAATATGGTTAATTAGATGTATGGTTAATCAAATTTTATACGATAACATTACACTTAAATTCAAACGATGTTATCATAAAGTTTGAAATTTAAATTGAAGATTAGACTCATTGTGTAGATGACCCTCTATAAATTTGAGGACCATCACACAGGAGAAGGGATCAGAAAGCGAGAAGCAGAAAGATGATCAGAAAACAAGAAACATAAAGAGGATTAAAAAGAAAAGAGAGACTGAGAGAGTTCAAAAATTGAGAGTTGAGAGAGTTAAGAGGCTACGGAATTGTGAGGAGCACATACATTCACTCGACACCTTAACACACACTACGATTGCAAGTTGTAGGTAAAGGGTTCTAAACCTAGTAATTGTACTTTATGTGTTTAAGGGTTTTTGAATCCCAAAACTTTAATAAAACAATTCTTCTGCTTAAATTCTCCTATGTTAATTTTTTTCTTCATTAATTGGAGGTTTCACTTGTTTAAAGTGTGTAATTAACGATCTTGAATCTAGATCGAAATAGGAACTTGCTATTAAATAATCAACACTATTTTGTTGTTTAATCTAAAAACTATACAATGGATGGTTGTGACATGAATTTTGAAATGTGTTAAAAATTCGAAAGGTGAGAGTTGAGAGAAAGTTATAGGCTACGGAGTTGTGAGGAGCAACAAACATTCAACACTCAACACCCCAACACACAGTACGATGACAAGTTATGTGTAAAGGGTTCCAAATTCAGTGATTGTGCTTTGTGGGTGTTTGGGAAGTGAGTTTTTATGTAGATTTTAGTAGATGTAGGTTTTTATGAGATAAAAAATTTTTAGTGTTTGGGAAGATAGTTGGGTTTTTATGTGGTTGGATGTGATGTTTGTGAGAGAAAAAGTGAAATGATTATGGGGTTGGATGTGATATTTTGTTTGGATGTGTTTTTTTTGGTTTTGCAAAACTTTTGTCTTTTAGTGGTTTTTATGAGATAAAAAATTTGGGATGTTGCTTCCCAAACACCACCTTTGTGTATTAAGGGTTTTTAAATTGCCAAAACTTTAATTTGTTAATTTTTTTTTTTTGTTCTTCATTAATTGGAGGGTTCACTTGTTTAAAGTGCATAATTAATGATCTGGAATCCAGTTCGAAAATCGGAACCTGCTATGAAATAGTCACAACACTGTTTAGTCTAAAAACTAAACAATGGATGTTTGTAACATGAGTTTTGAAATGTGTTAAAACATTTCACGTTTCGAAATTTGAGTCTAGAAATTTTTGGGATGCCTAGGGGGACTTGTTTGTCCACTCCTATCTTTTGAAGCACGGATTTTATTTGTTTATTTCACTTTAAGTCATTGACGTGTTTTCTTGATATAGGAATGTTTAAGTGATTGTCAAAGAGGTCAACACTTGGGACAGAGAAAGCAAGATCATGGAAAGATGCGCCTCTTTTTCCTATGCCTATTACCCAAGGGTCTCTAGAGCGAATGCTCTCGGCTGTCCCAAGGGTAGCTTGTGCTATGAAGAGTACTCTTTTCCGAAAGGCTAAAAGTCTCGAGTCCTCTGAGGACTATGTGAATGCTTAGCTCGAACCTAGAATTTCTTGGTTCAAGCAAAGGAGGCAGACCAGACTGCAACTATGGCCCTTGTAGTAACTTCTATGGGTATAGCACAAAATGTTGTGGCCCAGCTACTCAGAATGGCTGAAAATTTCATTAAGATTGCGGAGTCTGCTCAAATGAATGCTTCTGCTGAATATTGGGCCACAATTAAAGCCATCGGAAGAAGGGTGATGACCCAAACCCCTAACCATGCTAAGCTAATGCCAGCCTTTGAACCAAAGGTTATGGTAAAAGCACAAAATTTGGCTTTTTGGAATTTCCTTACCCATTTGATCATTTTTGAGGAGTCAACAATGACTCCTAAAAAGGAAGAACATTTGTTGGCTCAACGAAGTTTAATTCAACAATGTCGAGCTCCTGTAGTTTTGGGACGTTTTAGAACCCTCCCTGTTATAAAAAATACACGAGGAATATGAATTTGCAATACGCACTAATGCAAATTCTTCCTTCCATGCCAATAGGGGCTTAACTTGATGCTTGATGCTTGATGCTTGATGCATCGCCAAATGTTCCAAGCTCAACAAGACAAAAGGCAAAAGAAGAATAAAGCCAAGGGAGCTAGAGCAAAAGTTTGTGGCTGCAAATGTTATAGAAGCTATTGAAAAGGTTCTTAGAAGGGATGAACACCAAAGTCAATTGATTTCCTATCTTCACATTAAGGGGATTTGGGGAACTAGGCTTTGTTGGAAAGTCAAATTTGAACCTCTTTAAAGGTTAGGTAAAGTTATCGATGAGAGATGTTCTTGCCCACAATCGGAGGGCAATGTGCAAATTTGATCCAATCGCCATCTATGTCAGCACCAATAGATGGATCAACAAAACAAACAATGAGTAAAAAGGGTACACTCTCAGATCCTTTATACTTCTTCCGTCCGAAAATATTAGTCCCTTATTCCATTTTTCATTGTCCCAAAATATTAGTTCCTTTTCAAAAATCAAGGACTAAAATAATGTAAATTTCCTATTTTTCCCTTTTTTGAAATTCATTAACAACACAAAAAGTACAATTATGACAATTGATATTCTCAAAAAAAATACTATCAAAGGGTAATTTTGAAAAATTAATATTTTTAAAGTGTAATTATTGTACTACCAAAAAAAGTTAGATTCCCCAAAAGGGACTATTATTTTGGGGCAGAGGGAGTAGTTTGCAAGAAAAGGACCAGTGACAATATCTATGGCCCATGCCAAGGCTCAGGACACGGCATCACAGTTAGATGCTTGAAGTATAAGTAAAGTTGTAAGGATAGATCATTCTTTGTATGAAAAGGATGCTTTTGTCTCATCCAATTCATCTGCTTTAACCAACATTGAAAATGATGATTTGAAAGGCATCACCAAAGTCATTGTAGTAATGACGTTGAAGGTGGAGATGGCCGAAACTTGCAATCCCAACATGGCCAACGTATCTTAAAGAAAAGGAGGCGGCCTTACGAGAAATGACTACTATGTTGGAGAAAATGCAAAAGTTGCAAACCAAGATGATGATAGGCACGGGAAGTGTACTTAACAACAAAGGACACCTATGAAGCATGGACACTTCTAAGAAGGTGACGTATCCATGTCGTGTTCGTGTCAGACACCGGCACTCTTTGGACACTTTTTCGACACTGTGTCCGACACTCTTCAAAACGTGTCCTATTTTTTTTTTTAAAGACTTAGATACTCTTTAGACACTTAGAGGACACACGTGTCTATTGCTTAAATACACGTGTCTATCAATTAGACACATGTAAAACTAATTATAAGTTTGAACAAAACAACTCAAGATACAACAATAAAACAAAAATCATATAAATTTATAGAAATTAGTGTCATATTGTGTTTTTTATTATCTTTGAATGATATATTCATATATATAACATATAATAAATATATAAAATTATATATTTTATGCATGTCCCCCGCGTGTCATGTCTTATATTTTTTTAAAATTGACGTGTCAGCATGTCTGTCTCATATCCATGTCATGTCACGTGACCGTGTTTATGCTTCTTAGAAGGACACAATTCGCAACAGTAGAGGCATCCATTTGAACGCAACATGCACAAGCTGTGAAGAACAGGTACTCCAAAAAGGTTGTCGTACTTATATCGGGTACTGGTACTCGTATTGATAGGGCTGAATGCGTATTAGGTACTCGATATACATATCGGGTACTTCTTATACATTCTTTGATAGTTGGGTACTCCGTGGGTGCTTCATGGTTATGAGATGGGTACATTGAGGGTACACCATGTTATGGGACATTAGTGGAGATAAGTTTAATTTATTAGAGAATTTTGATTTACTTGAAATTACAAATTCTTAACTTGATGCGCCAGAGATGAAAGATGTATTATTTAATGATGAAATTGATGGAAGTGAAAATTGAAATTTTAAGTTTTCAAATTTTGCTTAGCTTGCTTTTAGAATGAAACTTTATTTTGTAATTTCTCCTATTTAATGACATTAAAACAGTTTATAGACTTTACTTTGGTACTGAATTATGATTTCTCTCGTGGTTTTGTAATTTTTTCTTTTAGTTTTGGTATTGAACTTTGATTTGTAGATTGAATCTCAAAACTATAAATTAAAAAAAAAAAAATTTATTGACGTACCCTAGTCGCACCCATATCCTATTGTTTTTTAAGTCTTGTCGTATCGGCATACTCGTAACGTACCCGTATCACTATCCATACCCGCGCCCATGCTTCATAGTGCACAAGCTCCTAGTGGGAGCTCCCTTCACAAGAGAAGGCATATGCTAACCTAGTCACTGTCGATAATGATAATGAAAATGAAAATGAATGGGTTGTTTATGAACCAAAAGGCATGGAAAGACAAAATGCCATGTTGAAAGTTAAAGTTTCAATTTACTTCTATAGGATAACAGAAACCGAAAGATTCCAAGAAGAAGAAAAGGCCTAAAGTAAGCAAAAGCAAGGGGAAAAATAGGGCCAAAAGAAGGGAAAAAAGGGAGAGAAGTTGGTTTGTAATGAACAAATAGAGTAGTTCCCCCTCATCCCAGTTACACTTCAGGAATTCCTGTCACCAAAACTACAATATTTGGAGTTGCAGGCATATTTTGATAAGAGGAAGGAAGAGAAAATGATAAGTGATGATGAAGAAAATTGTAGTTTGTTTGGAGGCTAAGGAAGGAGATTGCATCACATCTCCTATTTTTATACTTGATTCTCTTAAGCATACATTGTCTTCGCCAGAATATACACAAGAAGTCCTAAAACATACTCTGACCCCCACATGGTAGAAGTCTCCAAGAAACAAAGAAAATTCTTCGGAATATTTTTTAATACCACCAATGTACTATCAAAATATTCCAAAATATGTAAAGGGAACAGGAAAAGGGAAAAAGTATGTGAAATTAGGTGAAATGTGAGTATATTTTATTCACATTTCACCACCCTTTTTTCTTTCTCTTTCCAAATCTCGTTCCAAATCCCCCAAACAAACACTGCTTTAAGAAACGCAACAAGAATGTAGCTTCAGGAAGATGGAATATGACTGAGGATGATGATCAATCTTCAGTTGGATCGGTGAACATGGTCCAGATAAGTGATGAGGCAAAAGAAGGTAAAGACAATGGAAAATCCATTTTTGATGTATGTCAAACTTATCTCTCATACCAGACGAGACCGCAAAATCTACAGGACCCTCAAACATTAGTAGCACAAAAAGAAGTCCAACAAGTATCATTAGAGGAAAAGCAGGTGAAATATGATGTACTAGCTCAACTTAAGAAAATTCCAGCACTATTGAGCTTATGTGATGCATTGAAAATGTCTTTGGAACTTCAGGGATCTTTAATATATGCCTTGTCAAAGTTGGAAGACTTCCACAGAGGTTGAGGAAAAAGGTCAAGGGAAAATAGCTTCATGCATGGCCATGGTTACATTTGGAAATAGTGACGGACTATAATTGCCCTTTGTTAATCACTGGGCTTATCCATGATGTGAAAATTTCTTGAGTTATGCTCGATGGAGGGTCCACTGTGAATCTCTTACCAAGAAGGGCCTTAAGCTTGTTAGGACTTTCACACCTTTGCCTAAGTCATTTCATGATTCAGGGATTCAATCAAAATTAGCAACACCCTATGAGGAAGATTGAACTACAAACCAAGTTTGGGGACCTTGAAGAGGATATTGAATGTTTGGTCATTGATATAGACACCTCTTATAATGCCTTGCATGGGTGTCCTTGGATGCATAATCATTATGTTTTACTTTCAACTTTCCATCAATGCATCAAATATTGCCTCCACTGAGAAAAGAGGGGACAATTGTGGTTGACACTATTATGCTAATGCTCATTTCTATACAGGGATTGCATGAAGTAGAAAGATGTGAAAAAATCTGAAGGCATCATATTCCTTTCACTTGAAAATGTTGAACAAAAGGTGAATGATGAACCAATTCCAAAAGAAGAGGTCTCAAGTTTCAAGAAACCTAGCTTCTACACAAAAGTTGCACAAATGTGGGTAAAGGTTGGTCTAGATCCTGAGAAAGTGTCAACAGGAACAATTACACCCTTTGACATTGCATTGACATCTTCACAGAGGAAAGCCCTTCAACAAGGGAATCATGTCCCTAGAAGGACAAAAGGGTTGGGTTATCATGAAGCTGAAGGAAAGTTCTTAGTGAACATGACTACCACATGAGGCGTCAGAAGACATTCATGAAGATGAAACTCACCCTGCACCAACAAAATTTGAGGAAGGAGCTCAAGCCACATTAGATGATCTTTGTTAAGTAAATCTTGGTGATGAAGGAGAAAACAAACCAACTTTCATTAGTGCAAATTTGATAGAAGAGGAGGCTCAAAGGTGCATCTCATTCTCAAGAGAATATCGTGAATGATGAACCAATTCCAGAAGAGAAGGCTCAAAGAATCTTGTCTTTGGTTGAGGGCTTTTCTTTATCTCCAAATCTGATCGATAAGTGGGTTTGGCTCATTCATTCTTCTAGTATCTTTTCATGTAAGTCCTTTTTTGGTAAACTTATTATGAGCCTAATGACCTTTCTTTTCCATTTCATAAACAAAATTTGGAAAGTGTTTGTGCCTTTCAAAGTGAATATCTTTATATGGTCTTTTGCTTACAGAAGCATTATAATTAATGATATTGTGTGGTGAGCAAATATTCTTTGCTTCTGTACTCCTTACGACCAAGCTCTACGTTACTCCGAACGGTGCTGTATAACCTAAAAACACAGTGACAGTGAGCTACTCGACGGGTGTGTTGCTGGAAAACCCCTCCGACAATCAAGTTAGCACCCTTAGAGAGAAGAAATGAGACAAGGATCACTTAGTGTAAGAGATTGCAAACTTTTTGCATGGAGGTGCTGCAGCGTTTATATAGTTTGTGTGTGCGCTACCTCGGTCGTCCTTTCTTGGACACGTGGATGTACTATCCTCTCTTTGCCTTACACGTGTGCGCGTCAATACTGTCAACCAACATTGTCTAAAACATTCAAACGGTATTGATGCGTACGACCGGCGGGTTTTCTTCCCAGCATTCCAATTGGGCCACATAGTATATTCCTGTCAAGCTATCCATAGCGCGGTTTGATGCTGGCCAACCTTTGGGACCGTGCTATCCCCAACCGGACTGGATCTGAGATGCCTAGCTAGCTACTTCGAACCCGATCAAGCTACATGCACTCGTCAAGGCAAATTCCGCCCAACTTTGGAGCTCGGCCGAAGCTTTTAGCCTAGTTAAAGTGCCATTTATTTATCAAGGCATATCTCGCCTGGCTTTGAAGCACGGTGAAGAACCTAGCTTGGTTGAAGTTGAAGGCAAAGCCATTGCCTAATCGAGCTCGGCTCTCAGCCCAACTCAACTAGCGAGCCTGGTTAAAGCGCCATTCATTTGTCTAGGCAAATCCCGCCTGACTTTGAAGGGCGGTGAAGAACCCAACCCGGTTGAGGGCAAGGCAATCGCTTAACCGAGCTCGGCCCTCGACCCAGGCCAACTAGCTAGCCCGGTTGCGTGACGCAAGGCAGCGACCCAAACTTTTCGCTCAGTTTATTTGTTCGGCGCAAATCCTCCTCTTAGATACCTTTCAAAGAAGGAAGCTAAATCGCTTTCTTTTTCCTCAATGGTGCATCATGTGTAGGAAGGATGGGGAATTTTTGAACCACTTATTCTTACATTGTCTTGTGGCATTGAACCTTTGGCACCGCCTATTTCTTTTGGTTGATGGTCATTAGGCGGCTCCGGGGCTGGTGCTCATATGCTTTTAATTGATTTCTGGGTACTTGGAGGCAAAAAGAGAGCAAAAGTGTTGTGGAAGTGTGTTGTTTTTCCTTTTTTTATTATTTTTTTTTTTTTTAAGGAGGGGGGTTTCATGTGGTTGGAAAGGAACTTTGAGGATAGGATTGACAATGAGGATTCATTGTGGGAAAAAGTGTCACTAGGTATTGCACCACATCCAATATTTTAGTTCCCGTTCTATGTAGGGTTGCAAACGAACCGAGCCGAGCAGAGCCAAGCTTTTAGATGGTTAGGCTAGGCTCGGCTCGGTCAAAATGGGAGAAGCTCGAGCTTGAGTCGAGCTTCAGAAATTATGTTCGAGCTCGGCCCGTTGGATAGTTTAAAAGCTCAAGCTTGGCTCGTTTAGGCTTGACAATGCAAACAAGTTTGAACGAGCTCGATCTTGATCTCGATCTCGAACAAGCTCGAAATTCCAATTCCCATCTATAAGTAAAAAAATGAAATCTGTGCATCCAAAAAAAAATTATGTACAACTAGTAATAAAAAATTGAAATCTGTGCATTCAAAAAAAAATCTGTGCATCAAACCCCCACCCCCCCAAAAAAAAAAAAAAAATTATATACAACTAGTAATAAAAAAATCTGTGCATTACACAATGCATTAAACAGTGCATCCTTGAACAAAACATAATTGCCAAAAATATAGTGCATCCTTAAATAAAACATATTACACAATGCATCCTTAAACAAAACATAATAACCAAAAACTAAACCACTAATTTCTTGACTTGATTCACTTGAAAACACACCAAAAGTCTTCATTCCTTTGGAACTTCGCAGGAGTCTTCAACCTGTAACAGTAGAATTATTATATATGAATGAATTTTGTGATAGTACTTGAGAAATTTAGTTTATTAAAGATGAAACATACCCAAAGATGTCAAACTAAGGAAGCAAAATCTCTTTGAAAGATGACTCCATAGTCTATCAAAAGAAACAATAATATATTATTTCAGTATTATGTTTCACATAAATTGATAATAAAGGAATTTGTCATTGTATTTGTGTGGATCAAAATTAATAATTAAAAAAAATACTTACATCTGATCCCTTTTTGAGTCTATGTAGTGCACGTACCCAATCAGATCCACATAGTAAGATTTGGACTGTTTTTGTTGATAATAATGCTCGATAGGGATCAATAACTCTACCCCCAGCACTAAACGTCAACTCCGACGCCATTGTACTGATTGGAATTGACAATATATCAGCTGCCATCTTAGACAATATTCGATACTTGAGGTTGTTCACTTTCCACCACTCCAATGCATCAAAATGGGAATTTGAACATTCATTGCATATGTAAAACTTTCTTCTAAATAAATGTCCAAGTCAGATTTTGCAAGCTAAATTGTGTTAGCTTTTCTAACAAAAGATTCAAATTTAGATCTTCCCGTCCCGAGAGCTTTTCCAAGACCATAAGTAGCATTATTAGAATCATTAGCTTCTCGAGTGCTTTGCTGCAAACTTTGCTCATTGTTACTTGAAGTATGAATAACAACATATTCATTGTAAAGTTCATATAGGGGCCTCATGCACCACGGAAATGTTTCTAGCGGCTTCTGCCTTTGGGTAGATCTCTGGAAAACAAAACTGAACAAGCATCAATTTGAATCTTGGATCCAATATTGCAGCTATAGTCATCAACAAATTACATTCACCCTAATACTTGTCAAATTTTTTTTTCATCTTCAAAGCCATCGCCTTAATGTAGTCATTGTCATCCACCGACTTCTCATTCAATATTTCTTTTATCCTCCAAACCTCTGCAAAGAACAAATTAGAAGTAGGATATTCACTCTCGGAGATGATATTTGTGACTTCATTGAAAATTGCCAAAAATTGACATACAGTCTCAACTTTCACCCAATCTTCAAGGCTAGGCACGTAAACAAAACTTGGATCCCTTTCTTGATATCTAGGGAAGACATCTTTAAACTCCAAAGTAGCAGACCACATCATATAAGTTGCATTCCACCAGGTTGGACAATCTAAAATCAATTTTTTTGAAGGCAACTGCAATTGCTTAGCAATCTCACTAAATTGATTAAGACGTGCTTCTGATGCACTCAAGTACTTGACACTATCTCGAACACCATCAACAATATCTCCTATTTGGCCAACCCCATCAGGCACCATGATATTCCCTACGTGGGCACAACAACATACATGAAAAAATTTTCCACCCAAAAGCAACTTCTTTTTCATTGCAAAGATTTGTTTCAAAATTCTCAAGCAAACATCATTGTATGAAGCATTATCCACTGTTATAGTACACCTTATTTTCAATGCCCCATTCAACTAAACACTTGTGAAGAGCATCCGCAATGATAACCCCAGTGTGCGGAGGTGGTACATTGCAAAAGTTAAGAACACGCTTTTGCAACTTCCAGTCATTATCGATAAAATGACTCGTGATAACCATGTATTGAAGTTTTTGCCCCGACTTCCATAGGTCGGTTGTAATGCTAATCCTATTAACACTCTTCAATAATGTTTTCAACTTCTTCTTTTCTATATCATAAGTTGACACACAATCATTTTTTGCGGTGCTACGAGTTATCTTTTGCCAATGTGGAGTAGCAGTTTTCATGAACTTGTTAAATAAAACATGCTCCATTTGCATAAAAAGATATTCATGATAAAGTATCATATGAGAAGCAGCTTCCCTCATCTTTGCTTGGTCATACTTGAAGGCTGCCACATTGGTCACACTGTCAGACCCGGTTGTCTCAAGTGATAGAACCCTTTGCTTTTTGTTAGCAAGTTGTCGTCTAGCACAATTGTTCAAGTGCCTAAGAAGTTGAGTTGTAGCACCCGTTGGAGGAATGGCAAATCTTGTTTTGCAATGCATGCATTTAGCCTTCTTGGTACCATCTGGAAGAACCACTTCTTTAATTTCATTCCAAACTTTTGATGTTCGTTTCCTACTCTTCTTTTGGAATGGATTGTTGTCTTCGGGAACTCCATTTTCTCTTGCATTTTCCTCTAGTTCAATTAAATTATCGACATCATTTGCATCTTCATTAACTGTATCCATCAGTGGACTAGTGGATGACTCCTCAAATGACGAAAACGGTGTACAAGAATCTTGCTCTAGAGAAGTGAGATTAATTTGTCTATCTGACATATCTAAGAAAAATAACAATAATGCAACAAATAAATTAATACACTAATAAATTAACAATCAATATAAAATTGAACTATAATAATAATACATTAAGAAACTGAATATTGAACCAACCATTGTATTAAATAAGTGAAACCAAGATAGAAAATTACCCAAACAAAGCATCAAAAATTAAATTGTTAAAGCACAAAATTAATAAATCATCTTTATTCACAAATGTAAACCATGACCCATATTTGAATATGTATATATATATATACATATATATAAGCACAAAATAATAGTTCCATAAACTACAATATTATTGAAGTACTAAAATCACATCCAAAACTGAAATGCAAATTCATCTTCAAAATTGCAGAGCAAATTCTGGTTTTGGCAGTGCATCATGCTCATTACTTATAAGAGGTTTCCAAAGAAAGGTCTTTGCCTTACAAACGGTAAATAAAAACGGAACCAAACAATATAACTTACACTCTTAAAATAAATAAATAAATTAAGGTAAGTCATAAACAATACCAAACAGAGTCTTAACATCATAACTGCAATAAATGATTTCCTGAAAAAAAATAAGGTGTTGAGATTAATGAACTGAATTTGAAAGGTGTTCCAAATTATTTCCTTTGAAAGAAATGCTATCATTGTCCTCATAAATTAAAATGGCCCATGTGTGTTGAAGTTTTTCAAAAGCCTTGTATGGGTTCATCATTCTTGTTTTATGTGTAAAATTTCAAGCATTCTGTATCATCAAGGTTTTTAAAATTGTGCCTTCACAATTTCATTCATATGATTTAATACAAGTTTTAACTAATATATTTTGAATTTTGGTTGAATTAAAAATTGAGTGGGAGAGATTGTAATTTTTTCCTAATTTATATGTTCAAAACAGGGAACAAAAACCAATCCAAAAAAAAAAAAAAAAAAAAAAAAAACAGGGGACACTCAACAATCCAGATCTGGCCAACACTTGCTACTCTTTGTACACTGCTCCTGCTATTCTGTATCAAGGTTTTTAAAATTGTGCCTTCACAATTTCATTCATATGACTTTATACAAGTTTTAACTAATATATTTTGAATTTTTGTTGAATTAAAAATTGAGTGAATCATGGGAGAGGTTGTAATTTTTCCCTAATTTATATGTTGAAAACAAGGAGCAAAAACCAATCCAAAAAAAAAACTGGGACAAATATATACATGTAACATGAATAAAGTTTCACTCTAGCAGGAGACTGAAGGGAGAGGATAGAGAAAGGGTCAATGGTGAAGTGAAATAAGTGTACTGTGTGTGCATATGAGCATGTAAAACACCATGGTTGAGATTGAGAGAGAGAGAGAGAAGAAGATTAACTTACCACAATGGATTCAAGAGAGAAGAATCATCTCTCAGTCTCAGATCTTCACCAGAGCAGCGAAGCTATACCGTTGTCGTCGATGTTTGAGTGTCTGAGAGTTGATGAGTTTGTGCGATTGATTCAAGTGTTGGCCTGATCTGTATTGTTGAGTGTTTTGCAGCAGTAATAGGATTAGGAATGTGTAGGTTACAAAGAGTAGCAAGCAGGAGCAGAGTATGAATTTGATACACAAAGGAACTCTAGTTTTTTTTTTATACTTATATACTATGGCTCGCGAGCCTTACCGAGCCGAGCCTTAGTCAGCTTGAGCTCGGCTCGTTTAGCTCAAGCTCGTTTATTAGCTAATCAAACCGAGCTTGAACGAGCCGTTAACGAGCTGAGCCCGAGCTGTTCATGAACAGCTCGGTTCGTTTGCAGCCCTAGTTCTATGTACCGGAATGATTCACGTTCTAGATAATATTGCTTGCGACATATTTCAAGCTCAACATTGACGCAACTAATTTGTAGTTCTTGTTATATTTTACATATCTCTTTTCATTCATCTATTACTACATATGTTGGGGCTAGGATGATTTCTAAATTGTAACTAACTGTTTCCTAAACACGTATTACTATAGTCAAATATTGAAAGGTATTTATTTTCAATATGCCTGTATGCTCTTCTGTTTCATTTTGCTAGAATTTCAACCCAATTGTTCTCTCCATGGTTCTGAAGATTAAACTTGATGTTTGAGAACCTTGTTTTTGAATTGAAACAAAATGAGGCATTTGCAGTGGCAAAGGAGCTAAGAAAGTGATTTTATGGCTCATTTCTTTCTTTGTGAGAAGGGATGGAGGGAGGATTTGGTGGATAGAGGCTACTAATCCTTACTAATGTGCCCTGCAGAGAAGTTTCTAGAAATGAAATCTGCGAAGGTTTAAATGTGCTTTGACTGTAAGACGGCATGATGCCCTGCTGCACATTACAAAATTTATCATGCTTTGGAACTGTTCTTGGGATTTTCTTGGTTTAATTGATTGATTGTAGCATTACATTTCCTGTGCATAATTTTTTATTTCTTAACCTTGATTTGGAATTTATGTTGCAGCTGTTATGCGGTCTGATGGGTTCGAGTATCTTAAAGAAAACTGCCCGTCACTGCAGTCCGAGCTCTTGAAGACTCTGGCAGGTTGTGAAGATGATTGTAGTAGTGGAGGTGGAAAGTCGCGAAGTGTTTGGGCCCAACTTTCAGATGGTGGTGACACCAATAGCAGGAGGGTGAGGCAGAGGACTTGATTTTGACAATCAGTGATATCATTGTTCTTGTATAATGACGGTGATGGTGATGGTGCCAAAAAAAGGTACAGAAAAATGTTAATAGAATGAAAACATCTATGTTTTTCAGACATTTTTCTCATGAATGTATGATGTTGGTATGGCAGAAACAGACTGACCGTTGTTAAACTTAGTTTTTTTTTTGGTTTTTACTAGTATAGACCCTAAGGCTGTGTTTGTTTTCAGGCAAAGTATACTAGTACTCTTGTTCTGCAGAGAAGTCCCAGTAGTGTTTTTTCTGTATCAGTGCTGACAAAGTTTATAGTTGTACAATTTCTTAATAGAAAGTGGTTTTACTTGTGTATGTGTATGTGCTTGTGTGTATATGTAGAAGAGTAATGGTGCTTTGTATGAAATTAGGCTGGTTGCATGTGCTTCATTCAACTTATATTATGCTGATTATTAATTTAGCATGTTGTGTTTATATAGATTCATGTAGTGAGTAATTTAAGCCGTATTAAGTGGCATCGATGGAGCACAAACTTGTGGACTCATGTTTGATTTTTTATGGATAATCATCATCAACATGAGTAATATCATTTGTGACATCTTGAATGGGGTTGTAGCAGTGACAACATTGAGTAATATCTTTGTGGGGTTCTTGCATTGTAAATTTTTCTTTTCTTGAAAGCAGATATTGAATTTAGAGGTTGATGTTTTACTCTTCTCCTAACAGTAGATTTAGTTTTACAGATGATGATTACTTTGTTAGAAAGCTTATTTACGGTTTAGTGCTCAACATGACCTGGTGATCTATTGCCTCAAATGTTCTTTTTTTTTTTTTTCTTTTTTCTTATTTCGTCTTCTTTTTTTTTTGGGGTACGGAGTCGGAAACCATGATCTAGTAAGGTGTATGAGCTCTAACCATTGGGGTAACGCCAATGATTATTCTCAAATGATCTGTTTGCATCTTCTTAATAGGAATACGAGTTCTAAGTAGTAGAATCTATTCTGGTTTGGACATAAGGTTTTACCGAGTTGAATCTTTACCCTGGTTTAAGGCCTAAAGTTTCTAGGTCCCCCCCCCCCCCATTTCCCCATCTTTTTACAGAAGAAGACTTCCTCTTCTTTAAAATCACCCCCAATGCTAGTCAAAATTTGAAATTGGTTTTGGACACTTACAATCTCTTTGTTATTAATCTTCACAAGTACAATCTCTTTGTTACTCCCTCTACGCCTTTTGGCATGCAAGAGTCCCTTTCTCAACATCTTGGCATACCTCTAGCTCTGATAACTTTGGGATGTATTTAGAGATTAATTTTGACATATGAGCAAAATGAAGGATCTCATTGAAAGGGTGAGATCCAAATGCCATGCTTGGATGTCTTTTCTTCTTAATAAAGAAGAATCACTCTCATCAAGTTAGTTTTGGTCCCTTTAATTGATTTACTATCTGTCCATTTATCCTTTTCCCAAATATGTTTGTAGCAAAATCTCTTCCATTCTCTGTAATTTCTTCTGGGCCGGCAATCAGGACAAAAGATCAATTCATTGGCTTAGTTAGGAAGTACGTTGCAAACCCACCTCAAAATGGGGTCTTGGATTAAGAGACGTATCTCTCTTAATCTAACCCTCTTGGCCAAACAAAGTTGAAGGATATTGACATGTCTTGACTCTCTCGTCAAAATAAAAAAAATTAAAAATCAATTTTTTTCCTGGGCTGCGCAGCCATGTCCCCACTTCCATCCTGTTATTTTTTTCAGTCCAATTTGCATCCTAAGAGCTCTTGTTGTTAGAGAAATTCATCTTAGGAAGGAAAGTCGCATCCTAAGAGCTCTTCTTGTTAGAGAACATCATCTTAGAAAGGAAAGTCTTGGAAAGGAGCATTCATTGTCAACTTGGGAATAGAGAGGACATCTCGATATGGTGATATCGTCATATAGTATCATCGTTATATTCAATATTTACTCTTAAATATGGTTTGATTCATGGATGACCTTTGTCCTTATTCTCTCTCTCTCTCTCTCTCTCTTCTTGTTGATTGACTCGTCCTTGTAAGTTGTGTGTATCCATCTTTCAATCCACTTGGAACTCTTCAACTTTTGCTGCCTAGAAGGTCAAAATTTTAGAAGTGCCGTAATTTAATCATATAGGCCACGTTTGTTTGGCGGATTAATTTGGATGGGATTGTCAGCAAAGTGATTGTTAGTGAAGAGATTGTTAATGTGGGAATTGTTAGTGAGGGGATTAAGTAAAAGTGTGTTTGTTTTGATGATAGTATGGGAGATTATTAGTGATGAGATTGTTAAATTATTTTTATATGAAATAAATAAATAAATTATTTCTATATTAAAAAAAATTAAAACAAATATTAAAACAAACAGGTGCACTTGGTAAAAATAAAATAAAATTTTTATATACTATAGACTCAATCCCCTTACTATTTTCTTAATCCCATCCAAAATCCAACCAAGCTAATTCCTCTATGTGAAGGTATTCATAGTCTCATAGGACTACTAGTCCCTTTCTATTTTTGTCAATCAAATATGGGCTATGTAAGATTCACAGGATTGAAAGTCTAATCCCCTCACCTATGGAGCCAAACAAACATGACCATAAGGTATAACAAAAAAATTTATATCATCTTCTTCACAACCAAGCATTCCTTCAATGTTTTAATTGATGCTGTACTTTTTGATTTGAATAGCTAAAGGACATTTGAATAGCCTAGTTTTTATCACTTTAAAAAAATTATTTTTAATGAAGCAGAGTACCTAACAACTCGACCTCTATCAGTTGAGTTGTTTTGGTCTTGGATCTAAATATAACAAATTCAATCAAATCGATTTGATTCTAATTAGGATGAGCCCTAGCCCGAACCAATCCGAAGCTTGATGGCACTATGAGAAAAATGATCCCTATAAATTCGAATAATAAAATGTAAAAAGTTAATTTTACTTTTATTCCTTGAACGATCACTAATTAATCTAATTCATCTCTACCTAATTCATCTCTACAGTTTTGATTTTGTCTAAGTAGTCCCTAAAGTTTTTGATTTTTGTCCATGTGGTTCAATTAGAGACGAATGTATATATCAGTAATCATTAAATCTTAATTTGATGGGTAAAAAGATAATTTTATAATTTGGATAACTTAAATCATACAAACGAACACCCATTAAATTGGTTGTGAAGTGTAGTTAGTTCAAGATAATAAGAAAAATGAGTGTTTTGTTATATATTTAAATTTGCTAATTTTCTAAAATAACTTTTTCTTCCATTAAATTAAAGTTTTACGGTTGTTGATTTGTCTCTAATTAGATCACATGAATCGCAATTAGAAACTTTATGAGTTGAAAAGACGAAATTGATAGTTTAGAGATATAGTAGAAAAAATAAAAATAATTTAAGGGATAAGTGAAATTAACCCAAGTATACAATTATTCCAGTCCTTTTCATTTGGATAACATGTGGATAGAATCGTAGAGATAAAATGTACATAGAATGTGAGGTGAGGTGAGGTGAACCTATTGGCAAATTTTGTTTTTTTTTTATTTTATTTTAAATATTTGAAGGGACACTCTTCAAATTATTTGAGGGGTCACTCTTCTGAATAAGCTTGAGTTCATGTTGTTTATAAGGAAAATGCCGTAAACCAATGTGGGTTTTACGTCCATATGAAAGGTTTGATAAAAAATTTGATAAATTATTTGGAATATCTAGTATAACTTTGTTTATAATTTATTTATTTATGTTTTTGGAGAGTTCACATTAGAGTGTTTTATGAGAAAAAATAGATTAAGCTGAACAAAGTTAATTATTGGACAACTAATGAAGAGATGGTTTTAATTTCTCTTTCTTAATTATTAATTTTTACTTTAGAAGAAGCTGGAGCAAAACTAATTAGAAGAAGCTGTAGCAAAATTATCTTTTATATTCTTCATATTTCATTTTAAGAATTGCTCGTCTCTATATCAATATCTTTTATATTTTTTCATATTTTATTTTGTGCGTTCTATTTTAGGTCTATAATAATGATTTGAACCGTTCATCTTGTAAATCTCATAGTGAAGACTATCTGTGCAAAAAAATAACTTCATCAAATATTGATGAATAAATAAACAAATTACATTTTGTTTTATAAAATAAACGATTTAAGTTTAAATTCATAGTTTTCATCCATTTTAAAATACAATATGTAATTTGTTCATGTATCAAATAATATCTGATTAAATTAATATTTTATATAAATATTTTTCACTGTAAGATAAATGGTTTGAATTATTATTCTGAGTTGGAAAATGAAATCCACAAAATAGAAGGGTAGTCTCCTTTTTAATCATATACCCTCAATGGCCCATTTAGGGCACAACGTGGCACGAGCAAGGATCCTCTAGAGTGAAATTTCTCTACAGTTTCCTAGAGTACTACATTGTGTGGTTGAGATTTACTGGGAAGTCACATCAGAAAAATTGATGTGACTTGCCAGTAAATCTCAACCACACAATGTAGCACTCTAGGAAACTTTAAGAAAAAATCACTCTAGAGGATCCCAATTCACGTGGCACAGTCTCTGCCTTCATTTTATTATACTATTATATTGGAACTGAATTATGGGTATTTATAATTTATTAGTACCATTTTTTAAATACATGTAATTATCTAACTGAGATGAGATCAGATTTGGGATTTTCTCACTCAAAATCATGCACTTTGATTGATTCCTTGAACCACTAAGTGCCAGCTCTTTCATTAATGCGTTCACATTGCTCAGTGAATCGCAATTTTGGTGTGTCAAGTCAAGTGTTTAAAAATTTGGGGTGTGAATGAATATTTTAATAGTTTAATTAAAATGTTTGTTAAATAAAAATGTGATGTATATATGAAGAGAAAATAATAATTGAAGAATTATAAAAAAAAATATGGGCACTATCGGGGACGAAATCAGAACTGTGATTTAGGGAGACAAATAAGTTTAATCCAAATATTTATATTAAAATTACAAAATAATTTTATTCATAAAAATGAAAAATATTCGACATTAACAAAATATATTTTTCAATTTGATCATATATCAAAGTGGAACTTGACCATCAGGGGTGACGGCCTTGTGGTAAAAGCAGCTCATTTCACAGGAGTGAGTTAGGTTCGACTCTTTGAGAGTGTGAATATGTTGGGTTAATTAGCTTTGACCTCTTCTGGAGTGTGTGGCCCAACTCCATTAGTGTTTCGATAGTGGATCCCTTTTTAAATTAGACTGACAATTGATTACTGCATTTTTAAATCGTTTAATTATATCATTACTGCATTTTTAAGTCGTTAGTTAAATTAGACTGACAATCGATTAAATTAGTTAAAAAAATAATTTTAAAAATGGAGTAATGATATAAAATAAACGATTTAAACGTGAATAAGAGAGGATTATTTATCCCACTAATTTAATTGAATAATCAATTCTATTAATCTTTTCATTATTAATTTTACTAATCAAACGTAATGAAACAATTGTGGCTGATATATTTTCACTTCATTTCTCCACGTAGGATTTTGTTGTCATATAAATTGGCCACTTTGCCATTACTACTGAATTCACACTGTTATGTGTTGTCCCTCTTACCCACAAGAGCTACAAAAACACATTATAGAGCAGGAGACAAAAAGGACTACCCATTACATTATTGCACATTTTGTTTGTCATTTGGTGGGGAAGGCAGCTCATACAGAGTCATGGTTGATATTTAATCCCGAGTTTGGGGTTCAGCAGGCTGCTGTGAGGCCCAATGAGGGCATGTTCCGAGTCTTTTTCGATAATTCGAATCGTTCATATTATATGATTCGTCAAATAAATTATTCATACAAAAAATCAAATAAATTGGACATTTGTAGCCTCATAATAAGAGCACATTTGTGTTTCAAAAAATAAATGGTTAACATGATTTTAATAATTTTTTTAAAAACAATTAAGACTTGATCATGAGGTTACAGATGTCCAATTAATTTCGTTTTTTATATGAATAATATATTCGACAAACCTTACAATATGAACAGTTCAAATTATCAAAATACAGTCAAAAAATACCTCTACGGACCTCACAGCAAGGCTGCTGTGCCATAAGGCACAGCAGCAATCCTCAGTCCATATAATCCCATCAAAAATGGACTCCTAGTTTAGAAGCTTTCACTCATTGATGAAATGGAACATACCTTCCTTTTTAAATTGGTTCTATTGCATTAAGTGATTTCAAAGTAGTGAACTCTGAATGTCAGAACTAACCAGAGAAACAGATAATATTCATCAATCAATCAGAGTGAATAAAATTAAATTCGATATATTACATACAATAATACTATAAATTTAAAAAATTACTTAGAAAAGTAAACCAATAAACTACATTTGTTATGGGCGTGGCCCACTTCTCATTAACTTTAATTGTGTATGATACATTCATTTTTCAGAGTAAAATTCAGAATATATTTTTGTAGTCCACAACATTTTTATATTACATATTCAGACACCAATAATGTTGATATTTCATGGCAAGTGATATGACCATAGGGTCTCTAATAGATATTTTTCAAGATCAACAATCTGCTTGACTTTAGAGATAATAGGATGAAGTTGAATTAGTAGCGAGGTGGGGTGTATAATCTTCATGTTTGTTTTGAAAAATTAATATGGGATTAAAGGTCTCATGAGACTTTAAAACCCTCAATGCTGTGAAGGATTTGTGTTTGCTAATTCAATCCCATGATATTGAAAGTGAAAATACCTTATTGTATTTTATTTTACAAAAATAATAAAATCATCTTTTATGTAATGCGGATTTTTACGTAATTTAGGGGTTGTTTGGGGTGTTCTAAATAAGTGCACTTTTTATCTTTTTGGACTAAAAAATTAAGGAAGAAAATATGGATGTTTGGGTTAACTTTTCGACTTTTTATGGAAAAATATGTAATAAAAAATTATAAAAATTGATTTGTAGGGAAAAATTAAGATTGGGAGTTGTGCACCTGTAATTGTTGACTTTTGGTGAATAGTGTTAACTTTTTAACTTTTTGAGTAACTTTTTAACTTTTTTGTAATATGCCAAACTTGGCCTTAATGTTTAATCTCAATCAACTAATATCATTACGCTAATGTAAAAATAAACACAATTTATTTTCGATTTATAATCTAATATATCAAGATTAATAATCTCCTCATTTAATTTTACAGTAATCACATTAAACCTAATTCCACAAACAAATGAGGCCAACTCCCATCATCAACCTTGGGGGTGGTTGTGAAGTCACAGTTACACTCATTTTTCTCCCATCCAGAAGTTCGGTCTCATCTGCATTATTACAAAAACTTGTGTCTCCTCACACAACTCAGTCATTCTAATCCCCCCCTCTATCTCTCCTATCCTATGACTATGATTCCAAAAACTCTTTGCCAACTTAATGAGAGTCACCGTATGAAAATCTCAAAATGTAATAATTATAAATAGATTAAGACATGAAAACATGAATTGTTTAAAAAACTAATATTAATGTAATTGTCACTTTATCTTACCTGATATATTAATTAATAAAAAATTTAAGTAAAGACTCATTAATCTAAGCCACATAATCGCTATATAGTTAGTCCTTATTTGGCAAGTGAGTTGGGTTTAGGTTGGGATTGAAAAAGTACAAAATAATAAAATAAGTTAAATAAGTGAATAAGACAAAATGTCATATTCAAACCATAATCATTTCACTTTTTTTCTCATGAAAAAGTTTAAAAAATAAAAAAAAATTCTTCCCAAACAGAGCTAATTTAGCCAAGCTAAATTAACCAAAAAAAACTAAAAAATCAGGCTAAAAAAGTTAGAGGTACTTACGTGTAGGTCTTAATAAGTAGACTTATTGTCTAATAGGTCTTATGAAAAAAAATTGTCATAAAAAAAGTCACTGATTGTAAGTTTTAGCGACAATTTATAAAAATCATAAGAAAAAAAAGTCATTAATTATTAATTTTTAGCGACGTATGTAAAAAATTGTCAAATTTTTTTTTTTATTTTTAGCAACAATTTTATTAAGACTTATTTTCAATAGGACTTTATGAGAATTAAGTCTAACTATAAGGACCTATTGGTAGTTTACCTAAAAAGTTATTCTCAAACCAATCCTTAAGATTTTTTAGAGGGCAAAAGATTGTAACGCTGTGTTTGGTTTGGTGGATATGAGACAGAATTTAGAAGAGAAATGTAGAAAGTAAGTGAAATGTAAATAAAATATACCTATATTTTACTAATTTACATATATTTTCTTTTTTTTTTCAAAATTTACTTTCAAATCTTTCAACCAAACACAAGGTCGTGGTTTGGACACAACTAATGGAGATTGCATCTTGACCAGCACTCTATCCTAGTCCTGTATCTTCACCCAACTGGGGTGAGTGCTTATCTTGAAATAGGAAAGGCTAACAAAGCACTTCCCTTGCATCACTAACAAAAGCTTCTTGATTTTTGTAGTTCAAATGGCTCAAATCACTTAAAACGACGTCGTTTTGAGTGTAAATAAATGTAAAACGACGTCGTTTTGACAGATTTAAGCCATTTAAACCACAAATTTTTGAACTATCAAACCTTTTTCATATATATATATATTTGTTTCATGAATCACAATTTTTACTTCCACTCTCTCTCCTCTCCCCCCTCTCTCTCTCTCTCTAGATTTTGCTAGATGGAAGCACCTCTTCCCATTCACAGAGCCAAGTGTCTCACACTCTTTCTCAACATATCCTTTCTCTTCCTCATCATCTGCCTAACACTCACCCATCTCTCGTCACCTTCCAAATCTCACTTCCTCAATTCCAAAAAAACCAACTACTATAAAATCTTAGACAGTGACGACATTGGTTGCAAAGACCTTCACAACCACCATGAAAGCCAATCAAAGTGCTCTTATGTGAAATCCCACAAGGGTTGCCAACTAGGAAGCTTCATACCCTATCTCCAACTCTTCTACTGCACTTTCTCCACCAACCCACCACTTGGTTACACTCTCCTCATCCTCTGGCTTGTCTTGCTCTTCTATCTCCTTGGTGACACAGCTGCAAATTACTTTTGTTCCTCACTTGAGGGCTTGTCTAGGGTTTTGAATCTCTCTCCTTCTATTGCTGGTGCGACTCTTCTCTCTCTTGGAAATGGTGCTCCAGATCTCTTCTCAAGCATAGCTTCTTTCATGGGAGACTCATCAGGAGGAGGAGAGAGTGCCAATAGTGGTGATGTTGGGCTCAATAGCATTTTGGGTGGAGCATTTTTTGTGTCAAGCATTGTGGTTGGAATCATAAGTATTTGTGTGTGCCCTAGCCGGGTATCGGTCAATAAGTCAAGTTTCATTAGGGATGTCCTCTTCTTCCTACTCTCCATCCTATGCCTACTTGTGATTATCACAATTGGAAAGATCAACTTATGGGGTGCAATCTCTTTTCTTTCTCTCTACTTTGTTTATGTGTTCTTGGTGTCCACCTCGGAGCTTTGTAATTGTAATAGTAGTAAGGATAGATCTATAGGAAGCGCCTGCAGTTCCCCCATGTGCAGTACTGTTGTTTTACTAGGCCCATCTAAGGCCCTCCTGTCTGCATCCCCTGAGTTAGGAGCACCTTTATTGGGTTTAATAATTGATAAGAGCCCTATTTCTTCAATCATTGATCAAGAAAACCATGAGCTTCAAGTTGGTGAACCAAAAGGTATAAGATGGTGTTTGAACAACATTGAATGTTCAAGATTTTTGTGGTTGTTTGGGAAACTTTTGTGCGTTCTAGAGCTTCCACTTGACTTACCAAGAAGGCTAACCATACCGGTCATTTCCGAGGAGAGATGGTCCAAGCCAGTTGCAGTTATATCAGCCACACTAGCTCCAATTTTCTTGGCTGTGATTTGGGACTACTATGATGGTCCTCCAAACACAAACCAGCTTTTGATATTTGGAATTGGTGCCTCATTTGGAATTGTTTTGGGTGTTTTTGCTTTCTTCACCACTGAGGTGTCTGGCCCACCAAGGACTAGGAAGTGCTTGTTCCCATGGCTTGTAGGGGGGTTCTTGATGAGCATCACTTGGACATACATTGTTGCCGATGAACTGGTTTCTCTGTTGGTCTCACTAGGCCTTGTATTGGGCATAAGCCCTTCAATTCTAGGGCTGACTGTCCTTGCTTGGGGCAACTCTCTTGGTGACTTAGTCTCCAATTCGTCAATGGCAAGGAATGGTGGGCCAGATGGGATCCAGGTTGGCATTTCAGGGTGCTATGCTGGGCCCATTTTCAACATTGTCGTGGGCTTGGGCTTGTCACTTGTTTTTTCGTCATGGGCTGTGTATCCATCTTGTTATGTCATACACACAGATACAACTGTGTATGAAACTGTGGGCTTTCTAATGGGTGGATTGCTTTGGGCCCTCGTAGTCCTGCCCATTTACAATATGAGGCTTCATAGGTTTCTGGGTGTTGGGCTTTTGGCCATATATTTGTGCTTTCTTTGCCTCAAAATGGCAAGCACTCTTGGCCTACTACAATAACTTCATGTGTCTCTATCCCACTTCATGACATAGGGAGGCCTAACAATGGCTCTTTTTGTATATTGCATTTCTCAGAAGAAGAAAAAAAATGCTATCTATCGCCGCATATATTTCATTGTTTTATTTTAATTCTTATGTGTATTCATGCGATAATGGTCATGTATGATTGTATTGAATCACATAAAAGGTGAAGAGTTTAGACAAATATAATCAAGTATAAGTGTACTAAACCACATAAAAAGTGAAGAGTTTAGATAAAATAACGGAATTGTTACTTTTAGATAGGGTCACTTATTTTTTAAGGTGTATATTATGTAGTGGAGGCCATATAATGGGGCTTAATTGTAAGGGTTTTGAAAATTAACCCATCATTTGTAAATATTTCAAAAAATAAATTTTTGGGCACTTGGACAATAAATTCAATCTTAAATTTTTTTTACTTATAAGTCTAAATACAGAAATATTTTGTCCATAAAAACAAGTCCATATAAAATGATTAAACTATCCGTATATATATATATCCTATACGGAATACACTCATTTCAAATCCCTAATTCTCAGCCCCCCTCTTTCCATTCTATCTCTCTTCCCTCTATTCTCTTTCTCTCCACCTCACTGTTCGTAGCAGAGGTGGCGTTGCCGCCGACGGTTTCGGATGAGCACGGCGACGGACACATCGTTGTTTCACGACGTCATGTAGCACTCTGTTGTCGTCGAATGAGCACAAAAGCTCTACATTTCTCTAAACCAAACCAAACCCTGCTCGCCCTCTCTCTCTCTGCCGACGGACTCCATCGCCGCCGTCATCTTCGATCTGCCGCCGTTGACAGGCCTTCCCACTTCCCCACCACCGCATCTCCTCTCGCCGGCGTAGATCTTAATGCAGTAGGCCAAGATCTGAGGCGATCCACAGAGATCTGTGAGCGATCCACACAGATTGCAGATCCACATCCCATCTCTCCCTCTCTTAACACTTGGCGGCGATGGTACTTCCATCGGCGGTCCACGGCGGCTCACCACACCTGCACATGGCGATGCGGTCAAAAACTTTGTCTCTTGTTATATGACATAGCTTCGTATGTATATGTAGATATTTATGTATATATTTTGTTCTTGTTTTGTTTTGGGTGTGAATATGTGGTTTCAACAGCTATCACTTGGATGCATGGCCTTCATTGCGAAGATGATGAACCAAGGCTTGATGATGATGAAACAAATTGCAACAGATAGGAAGGGAGGGGAAGAGACAGATAGAAATTTGAACTGATAGGATTTGGTTCGACTTGGTATTGCAATAGATAGAGGTTGATTTGGCTCAACAGATAGGATTCTGTTTAGCTTCATATTTCAACAGATAGAAAAAAATAAAAAATAAAATTGAACAGGTTGATTTTAGACTGATTGAATTCGGAGAAAAAAAATTGAACAGATAATAAAATTTAAACATATGTTTGAATAGATAAAGGGAACAAATAATCAAAAAAATTCAACAGATAGAAACATTTTAAACAGATAAGGAAAAAAAATTTATAGATTGTCAAAAAATTTGAACAGATAGATATAAATTTGAACAGATTGGGAAAAAAATTGAACATAGTCAACGAAAAATCAACAGATAAAAAAAAGTCAACAGATAAGTAAAAGAGTAAAATTGAAAACAAAATATCTTCCAAATCAACGAAAAGACTTTTCACTAAATTATTTCACAAATAATAGATCTCTCACTAATAAAAAAATATTCATTAAACCTAATATCTTATACTCTCTTTGTCTTGAACTTTTCAACAATTTTCTCTAATATTTTTCCTATCACCTTTTTGCTGGTAATATTAATATAAATATTTTGTATTGTTATTATTAATATATTGTTGGAGTTTCCTTGGGTGTGCAAGGAATCATCAAAACTTTAATTTATTTTTCCTGATTTTTAAATTTTGACTGTTTTACCAGTTTCTATTTGAACCCAATAGCAGAGAATTCATGTTATGCAGAGAATTAAACAGGACCCAAAAAAAAAAAAAAAATGTTTTCAAGCTCTAAGCAATGAGCTCTAAGGGAGCTCTAATCAGTGGGTCCACTCATCAATATGATATTTTGATTTGTTTCTTTTATCAACAATGCTATAGAGCTCTAAAAGAGCTCTAATGAGTTGGCATATCCAAAAAAAAAAAAATTTCAAGCTAAAATATCACATCAAACTGGACCCCACACACTTCCATGTCATTAGTGCATGGTTTAGAGCTCTCATTCTAGAGCTCTCAGGCATTTTTCTTCTTTTATTATTATTCACTACCAGTTTATTAAAGTAGCAATGCTAGGTATCATAAAAAATCTTTCATGAAAATAATCATAAAAGCTTTGACTCTTGAATTACACTTAGAATAAAGTATCACACACTAATTAAGGTAATCTAAGGATCATAACTCTTTCATGATCACTTTCATGAAAAAAATTTCATCCCTAACTTTTTCCTTAGTAAAGTCGGCTTTAGAACTCATTGTTTGGAACTCTCTAATGTAAAAATGAATGCTCTGCCTAACTTGCACTACTTGGGGCAACATTAAGCTGTTAACTCAACTTATCTTTTAGCAAAATAAAGTCAATAATATGGTTATTTGAGCAAAACTCCTAAAAACAGTTTTTTTAATATTAGATTTAGACATTTAACGTTAATTTTGATGTGTGCGCTTGGCATATGCTGCAATGCCCACACGTTGTCACCCATGAAATTCTATTTATTAAAAAAAAAAAAAGGATAAATTACACTGACATCCTCATGAAATTTCTATTTAATATAGATGTCTCTCATGTTTAAAAAATTACATTCTCCTCCCTAACGTTTGTAATTTCATTACAAATTGATCTCTTAATTGCTAATGTTATACTCTAAAATTTTCTAAATGTCCATTTTGAACTTGTACCTATTTTTTTTTTTCTATCATCATGACTATATTCTATAAGTTTCCATCATTAAATTCTATATGAACATATTCTTATTGAATGATAATATACAAATATAAATTTTATATAAAATTTTCAAACACAATGATATAGTATAGCTTAATGGTGATCTTTCACTTTAAAACGAAACATCCATAAACATGATTTATATTTACAACAAAATCACTATCACAACATTTTTATGATATTTTTTTTTATAAATTTTTATATATAAGTAGAATTTTTTATTTTTATTTCCATCATCATTTTTCTTTCTTGTCTATTCACCTACATTTATTACAGTATTACAAACATCACCATTCACATTTATTACAGTATTATTGAATTTTTGAATTTTTATATTTTTTTGTATTTGGTGAATTTAAAAAAAAAAAAAAATCACAAGCTATTATACTTCTTAAGTATATCTAGATTAGATGTATCTAAAAAATAAAAATAAAAAAATTGCTTAAAATATTAAAAAATATATAGCAAAAATACAAAAAATAAAAAAAATAAAATAAAAATTCTGTTTTCTGTGTGAGTTAAACCAAAGAAGGTGGTTGTTATTTCTCTTGAAATAGCATGAACAAAATATCAACATTATTTTATTATTTTATATGTGTAAAAGTTAGGGGACAAATATGTTATTTTAATCTAATAGGAGGGTAAGTGTAATTTTTCAAATGTGAAGGGAATCTGTATTAAATAGAAACCTCAAGAGGTGTTAGTGTAATTTATCTAAAATAAATAAATAAATAAGAAAGAGATAAAAGGGGTTAACCTGGTAAATGAGACGTTCTTTTATCAGATTTCAAGTTTGAGTTTGAGTCCTTTGTTCTCCTATTCTTGATTGTTTAAAACAAATAATAAATAAACAAAGTCTCAAAAAAAACAAAACAAAATAAGGGTTGGTAAGCTCAACTTCAACCATAAATTTGCTCAATCCTATCTATCAAAACCCGCCCCAGCTCATGAACAATATGGAATTTAGGACCAAAACCTCATATGTGTCCTACAATGGAGTAATTTTTGCACGTGGATAGGATATGAACATGATATATCTTTTTTTTATATATAATTGATTTAAATGGTAGAATCTATCATATTTATGTTAGTGTTTAAAAAAAAACATAAAAGGTAATCATTTATTATTAATAAAGAATACCACTTCACGTGATACCCTATAACAGTATGCAATAATTTTTCATTCAATGACATAATAGTTCAATTCCAATTATTTTAGGGATTATATTTTAGAAAGGAAAATCCGTACATTTTGTTAGGCTTTGGATCCAATTTTAACCTGGACCCGGAAGGACGGCCGGGTTTTCCCCACCCAGATTCAGCTATTCAATTTTAACCAGGCCCTCAACCCAAAGTCAAGATTTTGTTATCCAAAATCCCCATCAGAGCATTAAATGGGTGCCACATACTCAACACCACATGAGATCAAAATAGCCATCAGCTATCTATCCAATTCCACCACAAACAATATGAATGAAAGAGCAAAACCAGAGTGCTACATACACTACTGTGAGTTATAGAGCATTGGCAGCAACTTTTTTTTGGCACAAAAATGGAAGTATCTGCACAGTCTCTTTCCTGTGCCAAGCTGCTTCCAAGCCCTCAAAGGCCAAGCTGTTCTCTATCTCCTCACCTCCACTCCAAACCATGTTCTCATCATTCTATATCTGTCCCCTTTCTGGGCTTTAATAAGAACATACCCACAAAGCTGCCATGTAGTAGACTCAAAACAAGGCAACAGAGGAACCTAGTTGTCCCCATAAGTGCTTCTGGGGCTGAAACCACTGCAACAGATGATTCAGAAAGATGGCTTCTTGAACCTGTAGGTCAGTCAATACTGCTCTTCTCTGCTTTCTATAATGGGGTCAGGCTATCTGAATTCTTTTTCACCATTCTCCTCTTTTTTGCCATTCTGTTCTATCAGGGCTATATACTCGATTAAATTAAATAAAATTTTATTTTTATTTTTATTTTTATTCTATAACTACAGTGAAGTCCCATAATTGCAAAAGCAAAAGGGATTATAGAGACAAGTTGCAGCTAATTCATGATATAACCAATTCATTCTCTAATCATTATCAGCTGAACCAAAATAAGTGGTCTACATCTATGTGGCACAATGTTAATTGCCTTATAAAGTGGAACTAAAGGGTCATACCACATGATGCATATCATATTCTAGGTCTAAATTGGTGTTGATTATGATCCATTGTGGTGGTGGTGGAGCCAACAAATTGCGAAATCAAAGTTGGTCATGTACCATGTTATTTTGGTTATGTCTAAGGTGGTCTTTAATTATGCCCAAATTGGTGTTAGTTACTTACAACCCCAATGTGTTATTATGTGTATGGTAGAATTCCCCCAAAATTAAATTAGGAATTGCTTGTAATTTAACTGCTTCACTTTTGGTCATTCCTATTCACCACTGTATTCTGAACTGATATTGCTTCTTGGAATTCCATTCCTTAAAACTTCTTGGGACCTTTTTATTTTTGTTTTTTGGGTTTTTTGTTTATTTTCTTGTTCTTCAGTCTCTGCCATGTTGCTTTCAGTTGAATTTGTGGTTTGAAATTGTAATCTGAAATTATTTCTGTTTATTTTCTGGATGAACTCCCTGGCTTCACTATACCCATCAAAATTAGTTTTTGCACACTGCCACTATGCTAAATATTTGGCCTTTAATTTAGTGCAAATTTTGTTTGTAATATGTCCTTATATAATCATAATTGGAAGCTCTATCTTTTAATTCACTCTCAAAATCGGATGACATTTACACCACATACTCATGCTGGTCTATTTCTCAATATAAAGATTTCTTCTTTGATTGGAAGACCATAAAATTTATTTGTTTGGACCTTTCGTTTGTCAAATTCCAAAATTTACTGCTTCTTCTGTTCAGGAGCTTTCTAAAGATCATTTGGTTAGTGTTTGAACTAATCAAGTTTGCTATATCTCATTTTACTTGTACCTCTTTTTTGCCCTTCATTTTTGTACCTTATATTCAACACATGACAATACATGATGTATATACAAATTGGTAACTATATAGGTGACGGTGACTCCAGACACCTAGGTTATAAGGTTTCAATGCCCAGTGCATTCGAAATAACTTCAGTAAGTACTTCAATTGTCATCTTTATGGTTATTTAGTTAATACTATGCACAAAATGTTAACCATATATTTTTGGTGATTCTTCAGAAGATAGTCACCGTTGGGCGTGCTCCTGAGAAAGCAGATATGGTAATACCTGTTGCAACAGGTACTCAAAAACTTGAATTGTTGATTAGTCATTGCTTATCCCCGTGTAGCTCAATGGTATAAATAAAATGTAAAAAATAAAAAATAAAAATGGGCTTTGAAACATCTATACATGACTTGTATGTGCTTACTAAATCATCCACTCATAGAGGGACTTTACTTACCATAATTAACTATATTTAGTATAACGATCTTCTCTGCATATAAGAATAAGGATGAGTCTAAGAATACAGAAACCAAAACGTATATGGATGGGCATGATATTTTAGATGTGAATCCCACCAACAAATTTTGCAGGGTCTTATCCATTTATTCATATATATTCTGTGTCTGATTCTGTGGAAGTTTTTGTGTTGATTGCAGAACTAATGTGTATAATCAATTAACCATTAGTTGAGTAAACTGATGAGGACTCTGAGAGAAACTTCGACTAGATTCAAATTAATTCGTGTGACTAAATGGAACGGCTGTGTTTCCCTTGTGTATTCATTTGGTTTTCTTTCCAATCTTAAACAGTGTCAGGTCTGCATGCTCGCATTCAGAAGAAGGATGGGAGTCTTTTTGTGACAGATTTGGACAGCACCAATGGTACATTCATTGGTGAAAAACGGCTTAGACCCGGTGTTGCTGCTACAGCGCCATCTGGAAGTTATATTACATTTGGTACTCTTTCTTTATCTTGATCTTATCCATTTAGTTTACTTTTCTACTTTTGGGTTTAGCGTAAGTTGGAATGCTATACCCACAAGTTGGTAGCAAATTGATGGTGAAAAAAACAAAAGCACACTTACTAGAATCGGAAACCACACTTCTTTCCAATTCATTGCGATTCAATTTTGTTTCTGCTTGCATAATGCATGAAACGATGTCATTTTCGCCTCTCTATCAAGAAATAAAAAAGGAGATCAATTAGTTATATTCACAATTCAATGCAAATTAGTAATCATTATTTTAGCAAAACAATTCACCATTTCATCCACAATTTGATAACAATGGTTCCAACACCAAAGGCCTATGCAAGTCTTGAGTTGTAACATTGATTTTAAGGGGGAAAAAAACTTCAATGCAATGATGATACCACATCATTAGTATCACCATCCAATAATGTCTCACAATTTACCCTCCTATGCATATGTGGTAAGGTAGTTTTATCTGAAAAGTAGGTGTTCATCCTTGCCATGTAGGGTTTATTATTTGTTGATGATACCATGTTATCGGTATCACTGTTATATTGAATGTTTACTTGATTTTAAGGCCTTACACACACACATACATTTGTATATACATAAATTTCAATTAGAATCATCTTAATTTTGTTTAAATGATTTTTCTTTGTTGGAAGGGGATATCCATCTAGCAATGTTTCGTGTTTCAAAGCTAGAGAATGTGGAAGCTTCTGGAAAATCAGAGGGCTCTGAAAGTAAACCAAAGAGTGAAGAAGACCCAAGTGACAATTCAGAAACCACTGGTTAAAATTTAGGGAAAATTATTGTAAAATCCCATTTGGGAGAGTTTTGAACTAAGTAGTCCTCGGTATTTTTTAATACCCTTGGAAGTCCTCTTTTTTTGGTAATGATATAAGGAATATCCCATTTGTGTGTTTTGGGATTGATTTTGTGATGCTTTTACCCTTCATTGTAGTGTGTAACGTTTTGACAAGGGGAGTGGTAAATCCCGTTGATTGCATTGTTGTGTTGTCTACCTTTGGAAAGGACGTGCGTAGGTGGTGTCTTTGTCTGTATATTTGAATTTCGGGGTGGGGGTGCTGAAGGTAATAACGTTCGGTGGAGTGTTGATTACGGTTAACGGGCTGGGAAGTTGCAAAGAAAGGGAGTAGTGTTTTTGGTTTCCTTGCGACTACATTTTTCTGAAATGTGCTTTCTTTTTGTGTTTGGATTTTGTTTGATTTGTGTGGGGGAATGGGTAATGTTGCATTATGGTGTGGCAATGGTAGATGCACGGCATTATGTGACAGGGTCACGTGATAGGTCACGGTTCGCATATGTGGTTACGAACGCACATTGTATGATGCATATTTGTTGTATGGTTACATTTTTTCCCACATCACATAGGGGTGCCATGTAGCATACTCAACACGGACTCATGTATGGTTTGTTTTACTGAATTTAATCACATGTTTGTTTTATTTCATTGTAGGGATGGGGGACAACTATAACAACCCTCGCTTTATCTTAATCATGCTCACATGCATTCACATGAATTTGTTTTGTTAAGTTGCAATTACAGACCTTGATTTGTTTTGCCTAAGTGTTACTTGCATGTTTTGTTTCTTGCTTGGTGTGTGGAGCCGATGTCATCTTAAGCCTAGGTTACACCCTTGAACCTCTTATACCTAGGACCATCTTGGAATCCACTTTGGTTGACCTCCACCTTTGCCCTGGCATATTGGCCAAGATGTCATCATCTAGGCCGAGATGTTATCATCTAGACATCCTAGATCTTTGATCCCTGCACCTAGTGATCTTGTGCAGTACTGTTGTTTTACTAGGCCCATCTAAGCCCCTCCTGTCTGCATCCCCTGAGTTAGGAGCACCTTTATTGGGTTTAATAATTGATAAGAGTCCTATTTCTTCAATCATTGATCAAGAAAACCATGAGCTTCAAGTTGGTGAACCAAAAGGTATAAGATGGTGTTTGAACAACATTGAATGTTCAAGATTTTGGTGGTGGTTTGGGAAACTTTTGTGCATTCTAGAGCTTCCACTTGACTTACCAAGAAGGCTAACCATACCGGTCATTTCCGAGGAGAGATGGTCCAAGCCAGTTGCAGTTATATCAGCCACACTAGCTCTAATTTTCTTGGCTGTGATTTGGGACTACTATGATGGTCCTCCAAACACAAACCAGCTTTTGATATTTGGAATTGTTTTGTTCCTGGCTGGTATGACCTAGACCGAGGTGTGGCACAGCTAGGCCACGTGTTATCCTTCCTACCCGAGATCGCCGAAACCTTCTTGCCGAAACCTATGTCTTGACCCGAGGTCATTGCCTTGTTAGAATGCCCTTGTCACCTTACTTGTTGTACACCCTTGTCATGCTCTTGTCTTGTCAGTCAATCACCTCTTTGAGGAGAGCCAACCAATCGTTGCCACGTGTTCCAACAGAGGGTTAAGTCAGCCGGCAGAGAGAGAAAACATATCATTTGTTATATCTTTGTCCTAGAAGAGAGAGAAGCTCTAGGAAGAGAGGAGGAAGAGTTCTTAGAGTGAGAATAGATTTCCAAGCTTGATCTTCACACCTTGAACCGTTGGATTCGTGTTTTGAGGTTAGATTCTTGATTTGCTCTTGTTGTTCTTTATGTTCATCCAACTACATTGCAAGATCTAGCATGATTCATGAGCCATGCATTGCTTTGAAGTTCAGTTTTAGAAAGAGAAAATGATGTTCTTGTGTTCTTGAAGAAAAGCCTTGTTTTGATCTGAAAGTTTGTATCAAGATTCATGTTTTCATGTTTGTTTTCATAAAACCTCCAAGTATGGGTACCAAGGTCCATGTTTTTGAACTTATATCATGAAACTTCAGATTTTAAATAAAGAAGTTATGATTTTAGCATTCATGTTCTTCAAAAAGAAACCTAGAATTTCCAAGCTCCATTTCCCCTGAATGTGGTCATCGGGACCATAACTTGGCCAAGAGATGTGGGACCTCGGCCAAGACCTGGTTGGTACCCAGCATTTCTTCCTGAGATGAGAAACAGTGTTTTAACTCCCAGCACATGTTTTGCTTTGTCTTGACTTAGTTTTGAAAGAAATGCCGAGAACATTAACACTCATGCAAAGCTTGTTTTAGGAATGCATTTCATATCCATCTTTGAGCATCTCTTCTTCTCTTCTTGAAATGCGTTCAATGGGATTTATTATGTACTTATAGGCCTTGGATCCTTGCTTGTAATCCTCACACCCGAAGAGCTATGTGAGTGGTATTTTTAATAAAGCTATGTTATAAAGTTTTGATAAAGCTTGCTTTGTTTTGGAAAAGTGTTTTGTTCAATTGTGAATGATTATCCCTAGTTTTGTATCAAGTATTATCTTGTTTTGATGACATTCTTGGAAAGTCCTTAGTGCTAGGGGACTATAATGCAACTAGTACCCTTGTTTGAGATATCTCCCTTGCCACCGACGGCCTAGTGCGGGTGGGTTTGTCTAATCGATTCCGGGTCGATTATTCTCTTGTTTTGTCAGGAATGTCATCCTTTGTATTATATTGATGCTAGTAAACATCCCTTGAAGCTTTGAAAGACTTGATAGATGAACTTGGTTCATCCCTTGATTTGGTACAAACTATGATATGTATTGTTTTGATAAAGATCTCGGATATCATTCATTTAACCCTTTATTACTAATATCATTCACTGAGTATCCAAGCTTACCCTCTCCTTATATATATGTAGGTGACGAGCAAGAAGGCGGTGATGCCTAGATGATTATTTGCAACTTGTTTTGGATTCATGTTTTGTAGCATCTTGAAGATCATGCTTCTGGGCTTTGTAGTATTTCTTTTGTATATGTCGGCTTGAGAAGCCTTTTGATCAAGATGTACTATGTACTTATTTTATTTGTATTCAAGTTGTAAAACCACGTTATGTATGACATTTCATTTGATCTATGCACAGCTCTTGTGGACTATTTAGATTTAAATTTATTGCTTCCACACATATAAGCCCCATATGTATACTCTGTTTGTGTGTGACTTCGTAAGTTGGCCTTCGGTAATCTCAGATTACTGGCCATCATGGCACCATTCTACTAGGGGCAGAATGGGGTCCTGACAGATTAGTATCAGAGCACCGGTTCCTTATAGTATGTTATTCACACACTTTGAGTCCTAAAGAGCTTAGGATTTCCCTTAGAATGATCTTAGGATTTCATCATATTGCTTGCTACTTGACAAGATGTGCATCATCTCGGCATAATTATTTGTTACTTGTATACATGTCTATTTGCTCATTTTGTTTTAAAGTCATATTTTGCACTCTTAGCATCATGAGAAGGGGTAGACCTCCAGTTGGCTGAGATCATTCCGAGGACAAATTGGACAGATTATAAAGATTGGTCGAAGGTTTGGTCCGTGAGTTGAGACAACCTAGGCCACAAGACACTAGTACCACCTCTACTCAGGCCGAGTAGACAAACGGCCAAAATGCAGTTCCACATCCACCTCCTCCAGTGCTGCAAGTGCCTCTACAGCTAGCTTTATATAGAGACGACACGATAACTTTGATCAAAGAATTCAAGAAAATGAATCCGCCGAGATTCCATGGGGGTATAGAGCCGATGAAAGCCAAAGCGTGGGTTTTAGAAATGGAGAAGTTGTTTGAGATT
Source organism: Camellia granthamiana (assembly GCA_036172215.1). NCBI lineage: Eukaryota > Viridiplantae > Streptophyta > Magnoliopsida > Ericales > Theaceae > Camellia > Camellia granthamiana. Next base: position 100,413,579 of record CM069915.1, read on the forward strand.
TTTCCCAGCACCGATGATCAGAAGGTGTCATTAGCAGCATTCACATTGGATGATGACGCTCGAAGATGGTGGATGATGATTCGAGAAGGTAACCCAGGTTTAACTTGGGCCAGATTTTTGGAATTGTTTTATGACAAGCACTTTCTTCTTAGTATCCGAGATCGTAAGACCACCGAATTCCAGACTTTGACACAGGGCAGCAAAACCGTGGCTGAATATGATCATGCTTTCACCGAGTTAGCAAGGTATGCACCCCACATGGTCAATAATAAATATAGAAAAGCCAGGAAATTTGAGAGTGGGCCTCGTGGACCCATACAAGATCGGGTGAATATGCTCAACATGCCGACTTACGCCGGAGTATTAGACAAAGCCATCCTGGCAGAAGCTAACCTAAACAGATATCAGAATTCAAGGGAAAGCCAGAGAAAGAGGCAGAATTATGACAATCGCCGAGGAGCGTTTGATGCCAAGAAGAAAGCAAACATAGGCAGTTCAAGCAACTCAAGACAGGAAAGTGGTACTAAACCGACGTATTCGAGTTGTGGAAAGCCACATTTTGGAGCTTGTCGTTGGGCGTCTGGAGCTTGCTTCGAATGCGGAGAAATGGGTCATCGTGTTAAAGACTGTCCCAAGACCAAGGCTAATGATGGGAAGAAAAGCGAGTGCGCCTCGGGTTCTGCACAAAAAGGCAACGTCGGGAAAGGACAAGTGAGACAGGGCAGATTTTTTGCGTTAATGCCAGGAGACACTCAGAACGCCGAGACAGTAGTGTTAGGTATACTTCCAATTTGCTCGCAAGATGCATATATATTGATTGATTCGGGTTCTACACATTCATTTGTATCTGCTAAGTTTGCCGAGAAGTTAAATAGAGAACTAGAACCTCTTGGTTATGTATTATCTGTGTCTACTCCGTCTAGAAGAACTATGACTGTTGCATCCATTTATAGAGCATGTGCTGTTGTGATTGAGAATGTTGAATTATTAGTCGATTTGATGCCATTGGACATAACTCATTTTGATGTTATATTGGGAATGGATTGGTTAGTAGCAAATTATGCATCCATTAATTGTGTTTCCAAAAGTGTCACCTTGAAATGCCCAAACCAAGCCGAGGTTACGTTTCAGGGTAAAGGAGTAGTATCCCCACCTTACTTGATCTCATCCATGAAGGCTTATAGGTTGATCCAAAAAAGGTGTCAAGGTTACTTGTGTAGTGAACTAAGTAATCTGAGTGGAAGTGTTGAATTGGCTGATATCTTAGTTGTTAACGAATTCCCCAACGTCTTTCCAAATGATTTGTCTGGTCACTTAGTCGATAGGGAAATAGAATTTACTGTGGACGTCATGTTGGGAACTCAGCCTATCTCCAAAACACCCTATAGAATGGCCCCAGCCGAGCTTAAAGAGTTGAAGGTGCAATTACAAGAATTGTTGGATAAGGGCTTTATTAGGCCGAGCACTTTGCCTTGGGGGGCACCAGTTCTATTTGTGAAGAAGAAGGATGGTACACTTCGTTTTTGTATCGATTACCGAGAATTGAACAAGGTAACCGTTAAGAATAAGTATCCATTGACGAGGATTGATGATTTGTTTGATCAATTACAGAGAGCACGAGTCTTTACTAAAATCGATCTTAGGTCGGGCTACCATCAGCTCAAGGTTAAAGCCGAGGATGTTGAGAAGATTGCTTTTCGGACAAGATATGGCCACTACAAATTTCTGGTAATACCTTTTGGAGCGACTAATGCTCCTGCAGCATTTATGGATTTGATGAACAGAGTCTTTAAGCCTTACCTAGATGAGTTTGTGGTTGTCTTCATTGATGATGTATTGATTTATTCTAAGAGTAAAGTTGAGCATGAGAACCATTTGAGACTTACCTTACAAATTTTGAGAGATCAGAAGTTGTATGCTAAGTTTAATAAGTGTGAGTTTTGGCTTTCTGGTATTTCATTTTTGGGTCATGTGATTAATGGAGAAGGTATTTCAGTCGATCCTAGCAAAATTGAAGCCGTTGCGAATTGGCCGAGGCCGACTAATGTGTCCGAGATTCGTAGTTTTCTAGGTTTGGCAGGTTATTACAGAAAATTTGTGAAGGATTTCTCAAGGATTGCAACTCCATTGACACAATTGACTCGGAAGGGAGTGGCATATGAATGGATCGAGGATAGGGAATTTGCTTTCCAGGAGCTAAAGACGAGGTTAGTCACAACGCCAGTTCTTATGCTACTTTCAGGTGATGAGGAATTTCGGATTTATAGTGATGCTTCGCATAAAGGTTTGGGTTGTGTATTAATACAAGGGGGTAAGGTTATAGCATATGCATCTCGCCAGTTGAAACCCTATGAAAAGAATTATCCTACCCATGATTTAGAACTAGCTGCCGTAGTATTTGCTTTGAAAATTTGGAGCCACTACTTGTATGGAGCTTCTTGTTAAGTTTTTACAGATCACAAGAGTTTAAAGTACTTGTTCACTTAGAAGGAATTGAATATGAGGCAGAGAAGATGGCTTGAGTTGTTGAAAGACTACGACATGCAAATTCAGTATCACCCAGGTAAAGCTAACACAGTAGCTGACGTTTTGAGCAGAAAGTTAGTTACAAATTTGGCGTGTCTAGCGATGATTTTAGTGGAGCCGACTATCATTGAGGAAGTAAAGGCAAGACAAATGGAGGATGAATTCTTTAAGAAGGTAGTTGATGAGTTTATCACAAAGCCGAGATCGGGATACATCCTTGAAGGTCAAACACTTAAGTTTGAAGGAAGATTGTGCGTGGCCGACGTCCCGGAGTTGAAAAGAAAAATTTTGCAGGAAATCCATGGTTCCAGATTAGCCATTCATCCAGGGAACAACAAGATGTATCAAGATATGAAGCAAACTTTTTGGTGGCCAAATATGAAAAGAGAAATAGCCGAGTTTGTATCCCAGTGTTTGTATTGCTAACAAGTGAAAGCAGAACACCAGAGGCCAGCAGGACTTCTTCAACCTTTATCAATCCCTGAGTGGAAATGGGAACACATCTCCATAGATTTTGTTGTTGGTTTGCCGAGGACACAAAAAGGTATGGATTTGATTTGGGTTATAATTGATAGATTAACTAAGTCAGCACACTTCTTGCCTGTTAAAACTACCTTTAATACCGATCGACTTGCTTTGTTGTATATGAATGAGATTGTTAGACTTCATGGAGTGCCGATGTCTATTGTGTCAGACCGAGATTCGAAGTTTGTTTCCAGATTTTGGCAAAGTTTACAAAGGGCTATGGGAACCGAGTTGAGGTTTAGCACAGCTTTCCATCCCCAAACCGATGGGCAGACAGAAAGAACAATTCAGACGCTTGAGGATATGCCCAAGTTATGTGTATTGGACTTCAAGGGAAGTTGGGAATTGCATTTGCCGTTAGTAGAATTTGCTTATAACAACAGTTTTCAAGTTACCATTGGCATGGCGCCGTATGAAGCTTTGTATGGGAGGAAGTGCAGATCGCCGACATGTTGGACTGAAGTGGGCGATAGAACTTTGATTGGTCCCGAGTTGATTCAAGTGACAACCGAGAAGATTAAACTTATCCAACAAAGAATCAGAACTGCTCAGAGTTGACAGAAGAGTTACGCCGACCAGAGAATGAGAGAGTTAGAATTTAAAGTTAGGGATCATGTATTCCTGAAGATTTCGCTGATGAAAGGAGTTTCGAGATTTGGGAAGAAAGGTAAACTGGCACCTCGTTATATTGGACCATTTGAAATTCTTGAAAGAGTTAACCCAGTTGCTTACAGACTTGCTTTGCCGTCAGAATTAAGTCAAGTCGACAATATGTTTCATATTTCGATGTTAAGGAAGTATGTTCGGGATCCACTGCATGTGATTGATCATTTCAGGATTGTGGTTAATGAAGATTTAGGTTATGAGGAGAAGCCGATACGGGTCCTTGATAGGCAAGTGAAACAGTTGAGGAATAAGTCGATACCAATGGTGAAGGTTGAATGGAAAGAGCATTATGGCAAGGATGCTACATGGGAAATGGAAGAAGAAATGAAAATCCGACATCCGAAATTGTTTTTGGGGCAAGGTAACTCAAGTTTGGGGACCAAACTTCTTTAAGGGGGGTAGGATGTAACAACCCTCGCTTTATCTTAATCATGCTCACATGCATTCACATGAATTTGTTTTGTTAAGTTGCATTTACAGACCTTGATTTGTTTTGCCTAGGTGTTACTTGCATATTTTGTTTCTTGCTTGGTGTGTGGAGCCGATGTCATCTTAAGCCTAGGTTACACCCTTGAACCTCTTATACCTAGGACTATCTTGGAATCCACTTTGGTTGACCTCCACCTTCGCCCTGGCATATTGGCCGAGATGTCATCATCTAGGCCGAGATGTTATCATCTAGACATCATAGATCTTTGATCCCTGCACCTAGTGATCTTATTCCTGGACTAGTATGACCTAGACCGAGGTGTGGCACAGCTAGGCCACGTGTTATCCTTCCTACCCGAGATCGCCGAAACCTTCTTGCCGAAACCTATGTCTTGACCCGAGGTCATTGCCTTGTTAGAATGCCCTTGTCACCTTACTTGTTGTACACCCTTGTCATGCTCTTGTCTTGTCAGTCAATCACCTCTTTGAGGAGAGCCAACCAATCGTTGCCACGTGTTCCAACAGAGGGTTAAGTCAGCCGGCAGAGAGAGAAAACATATCATTTGTTATATCTTTGTCCTAGAAGAGAGAGAAGCTCTAGGAAGAGAGGAGGAAGAGTTCTTAGAGTGAGAATAGATTTCCAAGCTTGATCTTCACACCTTGAACCGTTGGATTCGTGTTTTGAGGTTAGATTCTTGATTTGCTCTTGTTGTTCTTTATGTTCATCCAACTACATTGCAAGATCTAGCATGATTCATGAGCCATGCATTGCTTTGAAGTTCAGTTTTAGAAAGAGAAAATGATGTTCTTGTGTTCTTGAAGAAAAGCCGTGTTTTGATCCAAAAGTTTGTATTAAGATCCATGTTTTCGTGTTTGTTTTCATAAAACCTCCAAGTATGGGTACCAAGGTCCATGTTTTTGAACTTATATCATGAAATCTCAGATTTTAAATAAAGAAGTTATGATTTTAGCATTCATGTTCTTCAAAAAGAAACCTAGAATTTCCAGGCTCCATTTCCCCTGAATGTGGTCATCAGGACCATACCTCGGCCAAGACCTGGTTGGTACCCAGCATTTCTTCCCGAGATGGGAAACAGTGTTTTAACTCCCAGCACATGTTTTGCTTTGTCTTGACTTAGTTTTGAAAGAAATGCCGAGAACATTTACACTCATGCAAAGCTTGTTTTAGGAATGCATTTCATATCCATCTTTGAACATCTCTTCTTGTCTTCTTGAAATGCGTTCAATGGGATTTATTATGTACTTGTAGGCCTTGGATCCTTGCTTGTAATTCCCACACCCGAAGAGTTATGTGAGTGGTATTTTTAATAAAGCTATGTTATAAAGTTTTGATAAAGCTTGCTTTGTTTTGGAAAAGTGTTTTGTTCAATTGTGAATGATTATCCCTAGTTTTGTATCAAGTATTATCTTGTTTTGATGACATTCTTGGAAAGTCCTTAGTGCTAGGGGACTATAATGCAACTAGTACCCTTGTTTGAGATATCTCCCTTGCCACCGACGGCCTTGTGCGGGTGGGTTTGTCTAATCGATTCCGGGTCGATTATTCTCTTGTTTTGTCAAGAATGTCATCCCTTGTATTATATTGATGCTAGTAAACATCCCTTGAAGTTTTGAAAGACTTGATAGATGAACTTGGTTCATCCCTTGATTTGGTACAAGCTATAATATGTATTGTTTTGATAAAGATCTCGGATATCATTCATTTAACCCTTTATTACTAATATCATTCACTGAGTATCCAAACTCACCCTCTCCTTATATATATGTAGGTGACGAGCAAGAAAGCGGTGACGCCTAGATGATTATTTGCGACTTGTTTTGGATTCATGTTTTGTAGCATCTTGAAGATCATGCTTCTGGGCTTTGTAGTATTTCTTTTGTATATGTCGGCTTGAGAAGCCTTTTGATCAAGATGTACTATGTACTTATTTTATTTGTATTCAAGTTGTAAAACCACGTTATGTATGACATTTCATTTGATCTATGTACAGCTCTTGTGGACTATTTAGATTTAAATTTATTACTTCCGAACATGTAAGCCCCATATGTATACTCTGTTTGTGTGTGACTTCGTAAGTTGGCCTTCGGTAATCTCAGATTACTGGCCATCATGACACCATTCTACTAGAGGCGGAATGGGGTCGTGACAACAACACTATGTTATTGTGTTCTTACAGTGCTAATAATGTCGCTGTCATGGTGGATGGTGTGCATTCACATTCACGCCGTTCGTTACATTTCAAATTTAAACATTAGGATGCTTCGTCCTTAGTTTCGCCAAACAATTGGTTACCTCGTTTAATGTAGATAACGTTGTCTCGTTTCGGTACATGAGTTGGAGGCACTTTACCCCAATTTGCAATTGTTTAGATATGAAAACACATTTGAATGCTTTGTTTGTGGTATAATTTAAATGTTCAGCATGACTTGGGAAAACAGCCTAACAAACACTTTTCGGCTTGCGTTCTGATTAACAATTCGCATCGACATGACATGTTTTAATAAGCAAAGCCACCACCCCACAAGACCTCCGTTCCCATTCCCATAGGAGGAACTCTTCAGAATTGTTTAACACACTTGGCGCACAAATTTTCACACCAATCCCATTTGGAAATACTTCTCCCTTACCCTACATGAACTTCAAACATGGTTTACATATATTTTAGAACATTTTCCAAATGTCTCACGGGGCAGGTAGACTACAGTACGCTTTTTTTTTCAAATGATCAGGGTATAGAATACACAACAATCATAAATTACCATTACTAATTAACCACAATGGGCAGAAACGGAAATTAGCACATAATGGGACTTCCAAGAGTATTAAATAAAAATTGGGACTGATTAATTCACAAGTCATTCATTTGGGATTTTTAGGTCAATCACCCTAAAATTTAAAGGGTTGTTTCATTAATTAGACTTATTTATCTTCAGATCTTAACTGATAAATTTATTAGTATAAATTTATTCATAAAAATAAGAGAAACTAATAAATTTATAAATTTATCAATAAGATTTAATGGGTAATAAAAGTCCCAAAAATAGGACCTATTGGTAATTTCCCTAAAATTTAGTACATATTTTTGTAGAACATTCAGTTAATATTTGAATTCTTTGAACTCCAAGTCTGAGGAAATTTATTATTTGATATTTCTTTTTTTTTTTTTTCTTTTTTTTTTGATAAAGCCTCTTGTATCTTCTCAGAATTTTCATAATAAATATTATTCCAATATATATATATATATATTTGAAAAAAAAAAAAAACTGCTGCTGAGATTTTGCTTTAAACCTCATTAAAGTTGGGCCGGGCTAGACCAATTTTCGGAATTAGAACTTGATCACTTTTGTACACTTTTAAAGGTTTTTTCCACTCTTTATTATAATGAGTTGTTGAACATTTTTTTTTTTTTTTTTCTTCTATGAGCTCTTTAATGTACTAGCTAAATATTTAGAGAAAATTGCAAATTAGTACATGTTTTCAAAAATAATTTCAGATCAATGGTAAAGTTTACTAATTTTAATAATTAAAATTTTGAATTTTTTTATGAATTTGTAAATACTTTGTAAAGTTTACATTGATTTGTAATTTTTTCAAATATTTATTATTGGATGATAATTGTCCAATTTGACTAAATTGACTTATATTTGAAAATAATCAACTGCTTGAAAAACATAAAGATAAAAATGTACTTATGAAGAGTGTTAAAAACTCATATCAAGTAAAAAAAAAAAAAAAAAAAAAAAAAAAGGAAGCAGTTGCCCAAATTGGAAATTAGGGGTATTAGGGGGGGTGTTTTTAGGGCTCCAAATCATTTTCCTAATTTAAATTTCATAATTCTCCCACGATGATGAGAGATTATTTTGATAGATTTAAAGCAATATTTTACATCATTTAAATTGTGCCACTTGTGTTTGTCAAAAGCCAATACAAAAGTAGTAATGTCTCACTGTTCAACCAATAAAACACGAGTTTTGAAATTTTTTATTGATCATATGCCTTATGATACATCTATAATAAAAAATATTTGTGACCTCTTAATAATAATAATTAATATAAAAGAGATTGGGAGAGAAGAGCAAACACAGAGATTTATAGTGGTTTGGTTCGCTGGGCCTACATCCACTCCTTAAAGATCCTTCTCGAGAATTTCTTCACTATCAAATAAATCAATACACCACCAAGGCTTTACCAAGCTTGTGGATTTTACAGGTCTTACTCTTATCTATTAAGTCTCACTCGACAATAAATGTCTCACCTTTATAGATTTTCTCTCACAAATTTATTAATAAGAATAAGAGATATTTCAGCCATTTTTTACAATAATTTCTCTCTTTCTATAAAATAGATATAAAAGTGAAGGAGCAAAGAGAATAAATAATATCACTTTGAGAATATCATATCTAAAAGTGAAAGAACATAATGAAAATGCAATCGAAGAATAAAGTTTGAATATTCAGATTTTTTTCTCTTTAAATTCGTTATTTTTCTCCAAGCAAAATGTTTCTTTTATGGTCGAAAAATATATCTGTTGGAGGAGGAAAGACGTTCCCCTTCTAACTTTTGCACGTTGTTCGAATCATGAGAATACGGTTGAATGGTCTATGCTGCTTCAAGTTTTTCTCTTTCAAATTGCGAACAAAAGTTTGAAATTATACGCCAAATGTCGTTTTTCATAAATAGTGAAATATTATTTACATAGTAATCTAGATGAGATTTTACTATTCATTGCACAGTATTTTTTATTATTCATTTCAAATGCATCATATAATATATATTTTAACAGATAATATTTTGTGTCAAAGAATATAAAATATGTGTACTAAAAATCATGATAAATCTAATATATTTTAGATATTATCAAAATTAAACAATATGATTAATATAGATTGATTTAATAATCTATATCGATCACTGTGTAATTTACTTAATTATTAGTAATTCAAATGGTACAGCCCTATATAGCACCAATTTTTTAGGGTAAATTACAAATATATTTATTGAGATTTGTTTAAAATATGCATTATCTTTTATAATTTGAAAAATTACAAATACTCCATCGTAAAAAAAAATTATTTAGCAGAATCAACTAAAAAATGAAATTTTTAACTGATCTTCTATACAATGATAAAATTACCTGAATTATTAATTAAAATAAATTTTTCACATCATTAAAAATATTAATTAACTTGATAATTTATTAATAAAATAAATCATTTATTATAAATTTAAAAACTTAAAAAAATAAAATATAATTTCTAAAATTACCGGGACGAATCGTATGTATTTATAATTTATTTATTGGAAAAAGATTGATAGCTCGAGAAATTGGCTCGAAAAATGGCTCGAAAGAGAAGAGAGGGAGAGAGGGAGAAAGAGAAAGGAGAGGTTGTCGCAGCTCCCGCCGTCGTCGCAGCTCCCCTCCAGTCTTTCTTCTTCCTCCTCCGTCGCAGCTCGTCGCAGCCCCGCGCAGCCCCGCCTCCGGCCCCGCCTCCTCCTCCAACCCGATTTTTATGGCCCCCTCCCCTCCACTTCTCCTTCTTCCTCCTCCTTCCCCCTCCTCCCGATCTGCAGACCCACCATTCTTCTTCTTCTCCACTCTTTTTCTTCTTCCTTTTGCAACAAAAACACAGGAAAAAAGCAAAAAAAAAAAAAAAAAAAGACGAGCCAAATTCGAGCCACCAAATTTCGAGCTACGTAGCGGGGTCGTTATTTATTTATTTATTGTTTGGTTGCCCAAAGGTACAACCTCATGAAGCAGGAAGTAGTTGGATTGGAGGACTAAGAAGACCCACCCAGGATGTCATCCGCACGTGGGGAAAGAGAAGACAACACAACACAACCCAACCATCCATTCAACAACCAACCTTGTTGGAATCACCAGAGAGAAACAAACAGTACCAAACAGGCTCGAGGAGAGAGAGAGGGGGGTAAAAACACCATTAATATATTTCTTCCAAGTTCCAAGCTTTTAGGAAATTAAAAGCAAAACCCAGAAATTGGAATCAGCAAAAAGATGAGAATGGAGGTTTTACAATCTCAGAGGGTGGAGTTGATGGTGGGCATAGCCTTTGCTCTCGTTGCAGTTGGTGCCGGCACTGCCTATTACTTCTATCTCTCCAACAAGAACAAACCCAAAGGTAATCCCAATCTACATACATCTATCTCATTTATTTATATTTATGTATTCATGTAAAATAATCTATTTCAAAAAAAAAAAAAAAAACAGAAACAAATCTATGTATGCAAATATTTGTATAATGTAGTGTTTTTTTATTTTTATTTTTTATATATGGGTTTGGTTTATTATGAATTTTTAACTTTATGGTCTGATGTGTTTTTCTTGGGACGAATCTCTACCTAACCAGAGCCAGGTGTCCTAACTAATTTTGTAAAATTATATAAAATACAAGAAGGAAATGTAAGAGAGAAGTCTTCATTTTGAACTGTATTGCCATAGAGAGAGAAATAGAAGAAAATCTAGGAAATGCAAGAAGAAATATCCAAGGAAAATTGAAAATCACTTGCATTGAGGTAAGAATGCAATGGTCAATATTAATTTCATGTTGTCTACTCCATTTTCATTCCTTCAGACCTCATTAAAACCATCAAAGAAGGCCCATAATCTGGTGTGCTTGCAGATTGATGTGATGAAATTTGAATTGAATCTGCAACTTGAATTGTATTTGAACTTAGAGTTGTGTAGGGAACTTGGACTGCTGATGGATTTTGACCACTTGAACATGTATGTATATACAGTGGATGCAAAGGTGACGCATTTGCAATTATACATTAAAATTTTTTGGCAGTTTGATAAATGAGGAAAATCATATAGCAGTTTTTGAATGTGGAAAACCATTTAGCAATTGTAAAAGCAGTTTGAAGGGTGAAAAAAACTGTTTAGCAATTATTAGATGTGACAATTATTGGAAGTGAAGGGCATTTTTTTGACAATTATTGATGAACGGGACAGTGTTCACACCAAATTGAGTGTACGGTTTATATAATAGAATATATATAATGGATTTGGATGTGTATTGAGACTTGCTTGAGACCTGTTAGAAGTGTATCAGCACGTGTTTTTAGATCATAGTTTGGGTAATAACATAAATGGTAGCACCTAAACACAATTTTGTAAGATAGAATTGCAATGATTTCCCTGTAATCACAACTACTGCCCAACAATCAGGTACAATTTGATTCATCAAAAAAAAAAAAAAATTGTATCTGATCAATTTCTGCTAAGACATTGAACTTGACATTTCTGCATTAAATTGATTCATATCCTATGGCAAAGGCTGCATTGAAAGAACAGATGGTCATGTGACTCAGTCCTTTTCTGAAAAAATTAAAGCTCATTCCCTGAATCAATCTCATTTGCAAAACCTCATCTTGAGTTGACAACCTTTCTCTCATTGCAAGCCCAACTAATTTGATGTGTATATTGTGTAGTTTTATGCCCAATTATTTGGGGATGTTTTATTTGATCATGATAGTTCATCGTTACATGAGAAAATCAGTCTACACAATCATCTGGTCTCGCTTTTTACCAGTAAAGAAATGTCTGATATTATTTTGATGATCTGTTTGCATTTTTGTTTCTCCCACAATCTTCCCTACTGTTCACTTGTATATATGGATGTCTAAGGCCAAACCATTTTTAGTTGATCAATTAGTTGGATTATCTTCATTCATTTGTAGATTTTCTTTTCGTTTTTTTTTTTAGCATTTCCATGTTTCTCAATCTTTTTTTTCCTCATATGATTTCAAAAGGTTACTTTTCTGAGCTGCCTCAGCTGGCACATATAAATGGGAATTTCATCCCTGTCTTCCGTTCTTTTGAACCTTCCCTCATTCAACAAGAAGAGTGTACTAGGGCTTAGTTTTTTGGATTTTTTGAAATTAAGTAGTCTATGTTTTTTAACCTTGTAAGTTTTAATAATTGTGAATAATTTGAGTAAAAGGTTTTTTTGCTTACTTTGGCTGGATAACATTTTTTTTTTTTTCCATTTTATTTATCCAAAAAAAAAATTCCATTTTGTTTGTTTGTTATCTTTGTTTTCTTATCCACCTTTCCATTAAAAAGTAATTACAGCCCTTTTGTGGTTGTGTTATAAGACTATTCCTCGTTTGTGTTTGCATTTCAACTGAACCCTTCATATGCATTGATAGGTTGCTTGGACCCTGAAAACTTCAAGAAATTTAAACTTGTTCAACGCACCCAGCTCAGCCATAATGTGGCCAAGTTTAGATTTGATCTACCTACACCAACTTCAGTTTTGGGACTTCCGATTGGACAACATATGAGTTGCAGGTTTGTCCAATTTACAACACAATGCTATTTTGCTCAAATTTTGCATAAGTGCTGATTGGGTTGGATTAAGGTCAAATATATGAGGTTATTATTGTTAGCTTCATTTTTTTCTCGAACAGAGGAAAGGATAGTCAGGGTGAAGACGTTATCAAACCTTACACACCAACCACTTTAGATTCAGATGTTGGTTACTTTGAACTTGTTATAAAGGTATATGTACTCTAAAATGTTCCACTAATTTATTTAATACTTCTGATTTAGTTTTTTTTTTTTTTTTTTTTTTTTTTTCTGGTTCTTATACCTTTTGAATTGCTTTTGTATTTTCGAATTTTCATATTAATTAGATGTATCCACAAGGAAGGATGTCCCACCATTTTCGAGAGATGCGTGAAGGTGATTACCTAGCTGTGAAGGGACCCAAGGTAAATTTTCTTCCTCTTTCTAGCATAATGGTGATTGGAATATGGATTATTACGGTAATGTGAAACAGATATGAGAACTTAATATTCCACATGTTATAAATGTGTGATGTCTGATAACTTTTGGAAAACTTAGTATGCTATTATCTATTGTTTGATTTGCCTTTGTGTCAAGTTTAGGGCAAGAAAAGCCTGTAGATTTAATGTTCTAGAAGGTATAAGAAAGGTTGTAGGTGTGTGGGGATTGAATACGAAAACATATTGTTCAGCTTTGACTTTCTTAAAAAAGGTCTCTGGCAATTATTACATGTTGAGCTCTGTCTACACTTTTCTATAAACATTCAATGAAGTATATTTTAAGACATTCAGTGAAGCTCATGATGTATAAATTTCTTTTCTGAAGCTAAGATGGTTATTTGAAGTCAAGGTTCTGAACCACGTTCATGTTTTCCAAATCTTGTAATTGATGTATATGTGCGGTGTCTCTAGGGAAGATTCAAGTATCAACCGGGCCAAGTTAGAGCTTTTGGGATGCTTGCTGGAGGCACTGGCATTACTCCAATGTTTCAGGTACCTAACTTATTGACAAAAGATCGATAGCTTTCCCCAAACGAGGACTCTTTTTTTTTGTCACACATTGTTCTTTATATTATTTTGACCTAGCTAACTTTTAATGTTTCTCGATTTGTTTGAATTAGGTTGCTAGAGCCATACTTGAAAACCCAAATGACAAAACCAATATTAATCTTATCTATGCTAATGTCACATACGAAGACATCCTTTTGGAGGTAAACCTCTCTCTCTCTCTCTCTCTCTACCAACATAAATCATGCTCACACAAAGAGATATAAGCGGAATTTGACTGATATGCATAATTTAATTTCTGTTGTACCATCAGTTTATACAGCTTGGCATCATAATGAAAATATTTAGGTTGTATGTGCGTTCATGCCTTCTTCTAAACATACCTAAAAGGAAAGAAGAAAGAGAGGAACTTATTACACGTCACTCAGCAGTCATAAGATAGTAAATGTCTTTTACATGGTTATTTTGGAGTGAATAAATATTGCTTTAGATGCTATTTTGCATATAGATGCCATCATCAAGTCTATGCTACAGAGGAAAGCAAGTAGGATTTATAAGTTTAACAATTCTACAATGTTAGCGAAGGCTTTTGGTAACTCGATCAGTGAGGGATACAATCTCCGAACTCTAGGGAAAACTGGGACATGTTTCCCTGTTTTGACAGGAAATAAGTGACTGTTAGAATGCAAGAGTGCATGGTTTCTGATATGATACTCTCTCTGTCCCAAATTGTTTGTCTGGCACAGAAAATGAGAATTTAAAAATAATATTCTCATCTCGTACTAAAATTTTCAAAAAAGAATTCACCAATTGAAAGATCTCATTAACTACTTTTTATTTGTGTAAAAAAAATTGAAAATTTTGACATAAAAATACATTATTTTTAAGTTATTGCTTTACCTACTGGACAAACAATTTGGGACAGGGGTAGTATTTAATTTTGGTCATCTTGGGACAGATCATGTGGTACAATAACTTTGCCACACCTGTGGTGTCAGCACTGTTAGCCATTGATACACCTAACAAGGATTGGTGAGACATGAAACATAAACAAGAATAAAACAAGAATCTAAATCAAGTACACAAGAACACAAAGATTTACATGGTTCACCCTAGAATAAGATTACGTCCACAGTCGCTACAGTTTTCACTGTGATTTGAAAGTGTTACAATACAATACAAAGAGATGCGGCATTTAAACTATAAATACATAGTATTAGGGCAACGGGGGAAAACTGTGAAATACCAAAAATACCCTTACTGCTAAAGAAAATTATGTCTGAAAAACTTTTTTAATACAATCCCATTACTAGTAGAATACAGTTGGGGATACTTTCCTGGAATTCAGACCCATTCATGATTCACCAATTCCACCAATGGTACCTGTAAAGAGACCAATAATCTCTTAGGCAGAAGCAAGTAATGTTGCGTTGCTAATACAGGGAAGGTAGCAACTTGATTTCTTGCTCAAAACCAGATAATGGTTCAAGACTAGGTATCAAAGTCAGAGTTTCACTAGAGAATGGTGTGCACTATGATCTGTTCCTCACCTTATTATATTTTTGCTCCTATGTGTTTAGTCATTTCCCATTATCTCTTGTCAGTTACTATCACTTTGTCAGTTATTATTACTGATTAAAAGCTTTGATTCCCTTCTACAGTAGTATAGTTATTCTAGCCCATGTGACATAAACTCTTCCAAATATGTTGTTACCAAGTCAAATACAAACACAAAACACTTGGGTAAGGATTATTGGTTACGTGTTTGGCACCTAGCAACTAGCACGTATGTTTGATAGCTAAAGTTTATTGTAACATAATTTTTTTATAAATAATAATTCTATAAAAGGCTGCATAAGGGGAGTGTGTATACAAAAGAGAGGAAGAAAAGGCAAAAACTACATATACGCCTCCTCTTATATCGAAAAGCTCTACCACATCCAAGAACTGGTAAACAGAAGAGTTAATAGTGTAATCTATACACAATTCTACCCCTATCATACTGCATTTTAGAACATGTGGTGCACCACATTCTTGTTCCACGTACCGGAATTATCCATGATTCAGGTAACATAGGATGGCATATAATACTCCCTTATCATGTTATTTGGTACATGTTTGCTTCAAAATGAGTGAAGTGCCATGTTTAACATCTATATAAAATATAATACCATTTTATTCTAGAAAATGAAAGAACATTAAGAAATATGAATATTTAGCCTTTCCTCTGTGTCCTTAGACTTGGGAATTAGCTGAATTGGACACATAAATGCATTCCCATGTCCAACACACATATGAGACCATGCAACACAGTTCTCCTCTAAAATTTCTTTTCTTTTCAGTTTCTCTTTAAATTTGCTTACTCAATCAGCTTAAATTTCAGCCCTTTTCCCCCAAATGTTAGGATATTTGAGAACTTAATGTTGAGAAGAATATTTGATAATGAGAAATTGTTATTAATTTTCCTATTTGAATAGCGTAAATAGTCTTTATTAGTTTGTACACAATACACAAATTGTTGTATGGATTGCAATTTAATAGCTCTTTAAGAAATCTTCATTTGATCTCTCTGGCCTAAATTACAGTGGTTTTTACAATTACTATCACAGGTTTTGGAAAATGTAATCATTGTGTTTGGATCTGATCATTCTTGCAATGATTCTAAGAACTTGATCAGATTAGCTGGTGGTTGACTGGAGTTAAATAATTATGTTCATCGTATTTATTTCATTTGTATTTTTGCAGGAAGAATTGGCTAATTTGGCATGTAGTTTTCCTAACCGATTTAATGTCTACTATGTTTTGAATCAGGTATCATCCTTTTTATTTGCATCTTCACTTTTAGTTTTAATTTCTTTCACCCTCTGATAAGGATGGAGACATCCATTTACAAGGACCCTTTTTTTTTTATTGAAGTTATTTCTTGGGTAAGGATTCACGTTCATTCTCACACAAAATGGAGAAATTGTTTTGCTTACTGATCTTTGTTTAAAAAAAGGAAGGAAGGGAATAATTTTTGTACTGTTATTGCTTAGTACATATTGCACTGCAATTTTTTTACCTCTGATGTTCTAGAACATGTCTCTACTCTACATCACCAAACTTTTACCTGGGTTACTCTTAGCATTTTTTTTTTTTTTTTTTTTTTTGTTTTTGAGGTACATTAAGAGACTAATTTCACGGCAATTGCATTTCGTTTAGATCAGAAGTGATGCCATAACTAAAAATGCATGATAGACGGACAGATTCTCTTTGCATCCTAAAATTGTCTGTGCAATGTGACCCTCCTTTAAAATGTTTTGTGCAAATGTTATTGAAATTTGTTTCAAATGCCATTCAAAGAAAATTGAGCATTAAAATCAATGTGTTGTTCAGATCATAGTTACTATAATAGGAAGTGAAACCAGGAAACGATAGGGAAGACAGAAGTGGGAAGTGTGGCCAAAAAGTATGTGGGAAATGGGAAGTGGGGAAATGATTGAAAATCAAAAGGGAAACCTAATAGAAATCCTAGCAAGAAGCTTTTGCAAAATAGAAGAAAACATTAAGGTTGTGTTTGGATTTTGGATTTTGGATTTTAAGTGAGATTTGTGGAGGGAAAAGAAAAGGGTAGGTAAATGTGAATGGAATATAAGCTTTTTTTTATTTTTTTTATTTTTTCCTAGCGTTTTCCTTCAGTTTTCTTCTCACCACAAATCCCTATCTAGATCTAAGATCCAAACACAGCCAATGGATTTGGGTAAGGATTTGGAAAAGGAAAAGTTGGGTGAAATACATTTCACCCACTTTTTCCCTTTTTCTTTCCAAATTCATATCCTAATCCATGATCCAAACACAGTCTAAAAAAATTACATTTCACCCACTTTTTCCCTTTTTGTTTCCAAATTCATATTCTAATCCATGATCCAAACACAGTCTAAAAAAATTATTTAGAAACCTATAGGAATACTTGAACAAAAAAGATGTCAAATTCTTAGTTAAATCTTAAAGGAGAAACATTTAGGAAACTAATGAAAATCACTTGGTGGATCACTATAGTAAGCACATAGGAAATGAATAGGACACGTATCATATTTAAGGTGGTTTTTTGGTAACTCAAAAAAAAATATTGATGACCTCTAATTCTTTTTCCTAGGGTTACTATACTCTCTCGTCTTTTGTGATCTCAAAATCTTCCCAAAGTTCTTGTGCTTTTGCCTTAATACCATTTTTTCCCCTTACTTTTGATGATAAATGCGTTGCCTGATTTTAAACTGCTTCAATAATACATCCTCAGCCACCTGAAGGATGGGACGGTGGAGTTGGGTTCGTATCCAAGGAAATGATTCAGGCCCACTGCCCTGCACCTGCATCAGATATTCAGGTAAACTACCTAACTAACTCTCTCTCTCTCTCACATTTTTCTTATGCATCCATCTTGGATCTAAACGAATCTCCCATGATGTTAAAGATACTGAGGTGTGGGCCTCCACCCATGAACAAGGCGATGGCTGCTCACCTTGAAGCTCTTGGATACGCTCCCCAAATGCAGTTCCAGTTCTGAGCCTTTCACATAACTTCTGTTTGCCTCTCCGTGTGCAAGATTTGTCACTTACATGAACAATGTAATCCTATTGTTTTTATTTTTGAGATATATATATATATATAGAGAGAGAGAGAGAGAGAGAGAGAGAGAGAAAGAGAGAGAGGCTGTCAATAAACTGAAAGGCTGTGTTTCTTTAGCATAGCTTGATGTAGTTTGGAGAGGGCCTTTCAACTGTCATTCAAACTCAAAATGTGTTAGCTAACTCTTTAGTAGCTCGATTATTTAGAAAACATTTTATTATCCCCATTCGGTTTCTATACACAGTGCAACTCTACTGGTGAAACCATTCATCTTCTGTGCAGATTCCAATTCAGTTAGTATCATGGCATGCAAACTTGAAATTGAACGGCGAATTCTGAGATGCAGAAGCAGTTTGCCCTATGTCAAAGGCTTAATTTGAGGGTTAGTATATATGTACACCCGCGAAGAGAGGCAAGTGATGACTAAAACCCATAGGGCCGCTAAGATATATATATATATATAATCTGAATGATGGAAAAAACTAGATGTAATTTATCCAATAATGCAGGTTCAAGTTCTGCTTTGTGACTTAATTTCACTGCTTTAGATTCAGTCAAGCTATTAGGTTATGACTTTGCATTATTGAGTGCCCTTGTCAGCGTCCTTATAAGTAGTAACTTAAAGAGTCAATTTGAAAAGAACTTTTAACAAACCAAACCGAATAGTAAATTATTTAGACTTTAATTTGAAAACTTAACAAATTATAAATTGCACAACAAATCCAATGAACTTCTAACAAACTAAATATGAGCTTAATAGCTTGATTCATTTAACAACCTTAATCTTACATCCAAGTAAGAAAAATTTCAAATTGTATCTGAATAAAAGGCAAAGGCTAGGGCTTCAATTCCGGCCAGCTCATGTGACGGTCCTAATACACCAAACAAATTTCTCCTTGAACCCACATTGCACAACCAACTAGGGTGGGTAGAAGCCACATTCCACAAAGAAACTAGTGTCAAAAAGCTACTTGAGGTTCGTTACGCTCGGCCATTGGAGAAGGATCACATGCAAATACAACTTAAAATCACACCATGAGATGAGTTTAGGCTTGGAAAAAAAAAAAAACCGTAAAGATGAAACAAAAATACATCTTAAAACCCAAGCTATGTCGAAAACTTTTAGTCAAGAAAATGATTCCTTGAAAATTCAAAATCTGTAAAGCCTATCGCCTCCGCATTCCTCGTCCACGACCACCACGGAAAGCAGCTCCACCACGCCCTCTACCACCCATGGCACTTGCTGCTGCATCTCCCTGTGCACTCTCAGACTGCATTTTCAACATCAATTAGAACCATAATAAGAGTTAAAATCACATCAAACAAAACAGAATTGCATCACAGATTCACAGGTAAAATCAGGACTCAGACAACCCAGAACACCTGAAGTTATCAAAGCCATGAGATCCATGAAAGTATAACAGGATACAGGGTACAATTGCTCCACATGTAACCAGCATCCAAGTGTGTTTTCCTTGTACAGTTTGAGTAAAGAGCAATATCATATATTACATTACCATTATGTATGACGTGTTGTGATACCATACATACAGAAATGTGCATACAATACATGGCATCAACAATAAATTAATAATATCTTTGAAAAGATCGAGAAAACCAAATAAAAGAATGAATAGCCCACATCCTCTTATCAATAGATTCATGACGCAATGAAACACTGTCAATGATAAATAATAAATAAAGAAGTTAACTCATTGGACTCCCAATCATTAAGGACTCTAAAAAAAATTGAATTCCAAGAAGTCGAAGCCAAATATTGAAAATTCATGTAGGCAATGGAAATATTATGAAACTAAGAAAGGTGATTCAAATGAAGGAACAAAATCTGAAAAGAGGCCTCACCCACCCAAATATCCTCCCAAAACCAAATAATCTCTCCTCATTAACCACAATGAGTTGAGTAAATCTAGAGAAAAAATAGATGTCGTGAGAAACAAATTTCCATGGAGATCTAGAATTCCCCCAAGTCCCATCAATTGGTATCCATCCCATACTTACTCTTAACAACAGAACGTGCCAAGGACTCCCTCTCCCAAGGAAACATCAATCACCACTTCGCAAGCAAAGCAAAGTTCTTAGCTACAATATTACCCAAAGCATGACACCCCAACCCCCGCCCCACTTCTCTTTTGGGCAGAACAACACTTCCCAAATGACCAAGTGAACTTTATTCCCCTCTTCACTACCTTTCAACAAAAAGTCACTCATAATTTTTCAATCTTATTTGCTACCCCCTCGTTAGACAGAACAGAATGGACCAAGATAAACCTAATCCCCTTAGAAATTAAAGCCCTCTTCCACCCTTTCAGTCTTTTACCAATCTTCCCAATGAAAGGTGCATAAAAATAATAGGATTGCCCCTTCACACTAGTTTTAAAACTTCATTGCAGAGATACGATTGGACACCCTATCAACCCAGCCAATTTTTGCGAAACAATCTGTGAAAGATTAATAACCACTATGGCACGTCTCCAGAGATTAACCTTGACCCCAAAATTTGTCTCCATTCAACACTACTTATATCAGAAACTTTAGGGGATAATAACATTAAAAAAGACAGACTCCCAGTACTTGAAGTGGTCACAAACAAAAAAAAACCAACTTCGCAAGTTTACAATTTAAAAGGTAAAACACACTCCAAATGCTAAAGAGAACCCATTGTTCATCCTTTTAATATTATCAATGAAAGATTCTAAGCTAGCTTTCAATAACTAAATTTTATAAGACACTGAAAGAGAAATAGCCAGTAACAACTTGAGAGCCAGGAGGTTAAAGAAACCACACTTTCTACAATATCTATAGAAATGCCTATGTATGATAAAAACAAGTGGAGAAGGCATTCACTATCAACACTTTAAAATAAAAGTTCACATTACCTTTGGGTTTTTCACAGTCTCATCCACACTTAAGATAAGACAAGCTGCCTCAGTAGCGGCATTTATGGCATTGATCTGCAACAAAGTTTTGAAAATTATCATAGTTGTTGACAACTTTAAAACATCAACAAGAAAACAACAGATGTCTTCAACCCATAACCGAGTTAAAATGAGTAACTACCTTGACAACTGCTGGCTCCCACACAAAGTTAGCAAATGAATCAGCAATTCCACCAGTGTTGATATCTACTCCATAGAGTGCACCTTCACCTGTTCAAAATCCCGCAACATTGTTAACAATATGTGGTGGACATAAGTTCAGTAATAAAATACTTTGGGTGTGTTTGGTTTGGTTTTGGGAGATAAATTTTCAAAAAAAATATTAGGGAAAGAGTTTAGAAATTTGTTTGGTTTGTTTGGTTGTATATTTTGGAAATAGTTTTGGAGTGTGGGAGTTTATTTTGGGATGATTTGATATTTTGTTGTAATTGAGTAGATATATGTGAGAGAAAAAGTGATTGAGGAGAGAGGAGAGACAAAAAGTGATTGATTGATGTATAGGAGATAGAAAGTGATTTCGGAATTTTTTTCCCAAAATTACTGAACCAAACAAAATTTTAGAAAATTTTCTAAAATTTGTTTCTCAAAAACAAACCAAACAAGGCCTTTGATTTTTTAGAATCTAGAGAATTTATCATATATTTTTCATTAAATACATAATCACCCATCTTTACTTCTCAAACAATTTGTTATTATCCCAAATATTACAAAGAATTTTGCATTTTTCATTTCAAATTACATCGAAGAATTATAATAGCAGTATTTCCTCAAATCTCTGGAATTCAAAATCAACTCCCCAACCCTGAATTTGTCACCAAGGTGGCACGGCAAGCACTGGCCTAAAGCCACCTAAATAATTTCCTAGACCTAACCATCCAACCTACAAGTCATTCTAACCAAACACAAGGCACCACAGTACAGGAAATGGATGGAAGACAGTAAAAACAATCATTAATTCAATGGTTTGCATGGGCAGAATGCCAGTGTCAAGTTCTAGCACAAAATATAACACAGAAGGAGGCAAACCTGATTGTAATGCATGCTTTTGTCTCAGTTTATTCAGCACATCAGTTGCATCAAAGCCCGCGTTGTCACAGAGTTGTCTTGGGATAACCTGCAACACATGAGATGCATTATAATTTCAACCAGTCACACATTCTTAAACTTGATACAAATTATAATTAGACAATTACTAATCCGGAACTGGTGTCCTACATCAATACACTACAAAAACCTCATGGAAAATACACAAATACTAATTTTTCCACTGAAGAGGTAAAAACCAATTAGCAACATTATCAGAAGTACATTCAACCAACACTTGCAAAAAAACCATGAAATATGGTAAAGCAAACCTCCTATTTACAATAGGTTTTATTATCACTCAAAAGAGTATAACACAACAACTTTAAAGTAATCTAAACCATTTTAAAGAAAGTATTACAATTGCCAAATGATGGTTTTAAATTGTAGTATAGGCCAGCACAATGGTTGTGACCGTGTGTAACACCATCATTACCACCATGGTTTTAAATCATAGTATAGGCTGGTACAATGGTCACAGTCACATGTAATGGGCATCAGGAGTATCAACCGATGGTGTAACAGAAATAGAAAACTGAACACGTGATTTTTTTTTTCCAAGCATTAGCAAATGCCAAAACACGCGTTGATAAGCATGCTCTAACTTTATTTATCACAATTTGAATGTTTGCAATGTGTTTTAATCAAACATTGTAGCATCTAAAAACATATTTTCTAAAATAATTTTATATTGTTTTCAAAGCAAAATAATAGATAATTTCATATTGCAAGAGAATTTTCAATTCACACAAATAATGAAAGGTAAGAAAATGATCAATTCATAGCAAATTTTATTATAAGCAGAAAAGACACCCCATAACACCTACCTCAAGAGCTTTTGCATAAGAGTTTATAAAAAGCTGAGACTTCCCAGCTATTGTCCGTGCATGCTGCCGCAAGTATCGGCTTATCTCCATCTGCAGCCAAGAACATAGTTTAAATCATCAAGGCATTAAATATCCTGAGATTTTAAGAATAATTTCTAAAAAGTAGATGTAAACCCATACATCTATCGCACCACCACCAGCAACCACAGTAGAGTTCTTCAAAGCCCTCCTAACAATCATGATTGCATCATGTAGACTCCGTTCTGCTTCCTCAATGAACTGAAAATATTCAAAACAATAAGGGCCAAGATAAAACTAGTATACACGTGTTTGCTCGGCAAATAATGACACACCTGATCAGCTCCACCACGTAGAACAATAGTGGCTGTCAGACCTGATGGGCATCCACTAAATATGTTAAACCGTTCATTCCCAACTTGCTTTTCCTCAAAAATCTCACAGGACCCAAGAACCTTGGAACAAATCAAAGCTCAACCAAATCAGCTGGACTTACAATAGAGAGCAAAGTGTCATTTACTAAAGCATGAAATTACCCTAACAACCAACACATCTAACTGTTGAATGCTTCATTTGCTAATTAAATACTTCTGGGACAAAAAGCAAGGCAGAAACCTCGTCAATAATGTTATTAACAGATGTCTGTACAGTTCCACCCGTTGCAGCTGCAACTCGCTGCAGATCCTCCTCTGTAACACGACCAGCACAAAATATATCCCGATCTGCAAAATACTGATCACACACAAACCATTTGAGAATTCCGTTTTGGCACTCACCAACCTACTAAAATAGCCACAAATGCCACACTTATGTAGTCTACATGCACAGAAAAGAAGATTTCTAAATCAAAAGCGACACCCCCCCCCCCCCCCCCCCCCAAAAACCATGTGAGAGAGGGCCTATACATCCATAATGGACGGATAGTGATCTTCAAAGAAAATTAGCGAAGTAAAAGCATCATAGATTTTCTTCCCACCACATGCATCCTAGTGAGGCATATGTTGGCACCATCAAAATTAAAAAACATCTTTTTAAAAGTCATCAAGCAACACCTTGCTGCATAGTTGGAATTGACATTTATATCTAAGAATATGATATACGGCCAAGTCTACTAATGAATTTACCAATGGCTTTGGAATTAATGAAATTGAAACAAAAAGACAACTGCATCAGTATATGGGATATATTTAAACATTTTGAATGAATTCATGTGCTAGTGTTCCATGGAAATAAAAGTTAATATGCACTAAGAGAAAAGTATAAGTCACAAACCTGAGTGGCTAGATCACCAATAGCCAGCCGAGAAAGAACAATTTTGGCCCCACTCTTCACACATTTATCCAATTTGTCATATATGATGTTCCATTCTGCATCAACAATCGACTGATACTGTGATGGATCTGAAAGTCTACAACAAATAAGAAAATCAATCAGGTATGTTCAGCACTTCACAATAAAAGAACGTTAACAACAATAATCCTACCTTATTTCTGCATTTTCTTTCTCCGATTTTAGTTCCAATTCAACATTTAACAGAAGAATCTTGGGATTTAAAAACTTTTTCGGTTGTTGTTCAAACCCAGCATATGAGAAGGTCTTTTTGAAGGCTACACCATTTACAAGAAAGGAGTCCCGCATATTACCTCCTGGAACCTATAAATGCAAACCAATTTTCCCAAGGCATTAATTATTTTCAACTATTATCTCAAGCCAATGCCAAATTCATTAAGAAAATATACTATAATAAGGGAAAAGCTGTAATATGATCTATGTGGACCAATTCAAATCAACTCAAATGTCATAAGCAAGCAACACTAGTGCATATCCATGCATATACACAGATCCATCTATACAGACATATAAATCAACAAAACCTAACAGCCTAAATTCAAAGTATCAAAAAACTACATTTATTGCAATTTTTCTTCATTTTGAAACATTGGCAATTTGGTATAGGGAGATGGAGATGCATCTATTGAGTGGTTATGGATTTCCATGTTTCTCATCTTTTAGCATTAAATTGTGAGCCCTACTAGTTTATTTATCGCAAACAGATACTTTTCCATTTTCTATGACTTATAAGGGGAGACATTAACATTTTTTTCTGGCAGACATTCTCTAATCAGAAGATATATCACCTACAGCATGCCACATTACATATAAACTTCTGCGTTCATCACAAAACAGATTATTTGCTAAAATTTACTACCAAGGCAATGGCAAATCTCTATACTGTGATTTTTGAGTACCAAACAGAAAAATGTTGAAAATCTTAATATATATGGTAACATCAGCAGATCCAATATATTATATCATTTCTTATCAGTGTAATGTCTGTTGAAAGAGAAATACTTCAAATAGATATTCAAGATCTTGAACCTACAAATATTTTAAATGACGCCGTAAATTTGAACATGTCTATGGTACAACGAATATTTATCGGCAGAATAATTTTCACCACACAACAATTGTGAGATTCATCATATATAGCAGCTAAAAATCTACAGAAATTAAGATTGAAAAGAATCTTATGTCTAAACAAGTAGATCAGAGGTGCAATGCAACAAAATAAACAAAAATACAACATTCAATGTCAAATATGAGTACCTTCTTGATTCCAATCATATTTAGCCTGTCATCATAGCCAATTGCAATGACAGCATCAACAACCATAGATGCAAAGAACTCCTTTTCTCCACCAATGAGCTTTGAAGAGAGAGTTGTAGCAGCACATTTTGCCAGTAAAATTTTCTTCTCTTCCAGACTTTTTCCTTCTATGCTAACAGCAAGTTCTTTGATCTTCTCAATTGCCTATTGTGTAGCATGCAATATGAAGTACGCATAAAAACAAGGCTCTTGAATGCATCAACAAAAAAATGATAAAAAACAAACTGGGACAAAAAAAATATATCAAAACCTATACCAAATTGCTTGCAGTGCGGTAACTCCGGATCAGATTTTGAGGGTGGACCCCATCCTCAATAAAAGGCTTGGTCTCCTTCAAAAACTCCCCTGCCAGCAGAACTACCGTGGTGGTTCCATCACCAACCTACGCCACAACCAGAATGTTTGCAGAAGTGAAAAGCTTACAACCATAGAAGTGTCATATACAAGTAAGTGGAGCTGTTTTCTACAGCCAAACCCACCTAAGACATTCGAAGGCAATTAATTCTTAGCGCACCAGGAGGATCACTAATTTTACATGTTTGCATGAGGTATTTTTGGCCACACAGCAGCAAATAATTGCCCCCTCACCCCAAAATTTAGGGTTACTCTAACTGACTTAATTTAAAAACTGTGTATTCTTAAAGACAAACACAATTTTTTTATCAATCAATCAACAAAAAAAAAAAAAAAAAATACAAACACAATTTTTAAATGACATAGTACAATAAAGACCAAACCACAAACTAATTTTCTCCTTTACATTTCAACTTCTCAATAACCCAAGTGTTTAGTTAAAGTATAATTTGGATTAACAATAAAAATGAGGCCAACGCCACAAAACAACCACCCTGCACTATGAACCTATACAAAATTCATATGGCCATAGTTTGAATACGAATCCCAAATGGAAATAAAAATCATCGCTTTAGTATAATGGAACCATTGCCTAAAAGCAACTCAGTAGACTTGATAAATTATCCACAACAGCAACAAAATTAATAGCAGTGGGCAGCAAGAATACCTCAGAGTCCTGTGACTTGGCAATGTCAACAAGGATCTTAGCCGCCGGGTGAACAATATCAAGAAGCTTCATGATGGTGGCACCATCATTGGAAATAGTAGTATTGCCTTTGTCGTCATGGATCAACTTGTCCATACCCCTGGGACCGAGCGTAGTGCGAACCACATCGGCGACAGCAGCACAAGCATTTATGTTGCTAACCAGCTGTGCCTTCCCTTGGGACGTGTCCGTGCCTTCCTTCAGCAAGATGATCTGGGGTTGCTGTTGTTTCCATCACCACCACCACATCCAGAGAAAAAAAATGAAAAGAATCATCAAAATCAACAATGTAAGTTATCTTTATTGCACATTATCCACCGTTTGGGTGCCGAGAAAATAACAGTTGAAGCTTAGGTATTTTTCTCAGCAACTGGCCTGTTCAATTTTCTCAGCAACCAATCGGAGTAAACAGAGAGAGAGAGAGAGAGAGAGAGAGAGCTTACCAGCATAGCTGCCATTGGACGCGACGAAGTTTAGAGAGAGAGAGTGGAAATGAAGGAAGCGAGTTTGGGAGAGGAGAGAGAACAGCGGCGTAGTAGATCGGTAGGGAGTGGAGAGGGGGTTAGGGTTTTGGTTCCCTCGGTTTAGCTTTTGCTGTTTAGATGTTTCGGCCCTCTTCTAGGTTTTTTATTTATTCAATTTTTTTTTTTTGAATAATGCTTGAGACCTCCTTTGGGGTCACCCCTCACCCCCTTGCTACGTGGCAGGTGGTGATTGGAGGAGCAGGAAAAAAAAGAAAAAGAAAAAGAAAATGTAACCAATGAGAGAGAGAGGGGGTCAAAGGGGGTGGGGGAAAAAGTGGAATGAATCATTGCTCTTTTTTTTTTGACTCTTCCATTTCTTTCCCAAAAAAAATTCAAAAATAAAAAATAAAATAAATATTGAAGTTACAATTAAGAGATAAATTTTTGTATACTAATAGGTATCGGATGACACTACCTTTCATGATAGTAAATATGTATATCTTCTAAGGTAAATTATAAATATATTTTTTGAGATTAGATTAAAATACGAATCGTCTCTTGTAATTTTAAAAATTATATTTCACCCTCTAAGGTTTGTAATTTCATAACAAATCGTTTCTTTTATTAATAAATTATCAAGTCAATTAACAATTTTTAATGATATTAAAAATATGTTTCAATTAATAATTTAGGTAATTTTATTATTGCATAGGAGAGCAATTATAATTTTTTTTTGTTAATTCTATTAAATAAAAAATTCTAATAAGGGGTATTTGTAATTTTTCAAACCACTTGAGATAATTTATATTTTAAGCAAATCTCAAGAGATATATTTGTAATTTATCCTATCTTCTATTAGTTTTTAAATACCTAACATAAATGCAGTGGATCATATTGTAAAACCAATCACAATAATAAAAATATCGCATGGCATATATTCTATTCATATACAATAATTACTCAAGTTAAGGGCTTTATTATTAGTTAAATTTATTTGATTTTGAGTTTTGATTTTTTTTATTTTTTATTTTATTTTATTTTATTTTTTTTAAAGTTTACAACTAAGGGCTTCATTATTAGTTAAATTTATTTGATTTTGAATTTATTATTTTTTGTGGCTTTTCATATTTTAATTAATTTTCTTATTTTATTTGTTAGATACACAATTGGGATTGTTTGGAGTGATCTACTTTATATCATATTTTTATCTTTTTATTTTATTTAGGTCACATCACCTTTTATTTGGGTTATATCACCTCTCTACTACATAACTTTTCGTAAAAAGTTAAAAAGTATACTTATTTAGAACATTCCAAACAATTCCTTAAATATTCTTGAAAAGTAAAAATATTAAATCAATAAATATTTCTTTTTTTTTATTTAGCGAATTTTTTAAAAAAGAACAAATTATATATATATATATTAAGTGTATTTAGATTAATTAGATAAATTGATTAAAATATTTAAAAAATTCAAAAAAACAATAAAAATATGCATATTAAAAACTCAAAATTTGTTTTCAAAAACTCCAAAACTAATAGGGTTTTTTATTATGATTTTAAATAACAGTATTGAACTATCGGTAATATAGTTAATATTAAATAATATTATTTGGTATATTGTCAAATAATAGTATTGAAAATAAAAAATTATAATACAAAATAATCAATATTTAAAACTTTTATTTTGATATGAAAAATTGTATCATCCCTCTATTTTATTACCTCTAATTACACCTCTAATATTTTCCACATTATTGGGAAAGTAGGGGTGGAAATTGGGGGAGACGGGGTCATTCCAGCGCAGCAGTAACTGTTGTTCTTGAAACAATAGCGTTTTGGCCAAGCAATAATGATAGAAACCCCCACAAAACACAACCCCCACAACTCCCAAAATGACCTAAACCATTCATGTCACTGTCAGACACAACTCTCTAAAAAAATTCAAACACATCAATAGTCAATACATTAGTGGGTGTAAATACCCAATTTTTGATCGTTCTCAAGACTTGGACGTCATCATTTGTGCACTTGATGATTGTGCTTGTTTGTGTTCGTTTTGAGCGCCCGAAGTTCTTAGCGGAACACCTTGTCTTTGAGCCTCTAAACCTTATCTGTTTTGTGCATGTTTTTGGACCAAGAGCTTGTTACCTCTAACTTGGAAGAGAGGGTGACCTGTCAGCCAGCCCTAGAATCTATCAACCATGGCTTGTGCTTGTCGGCTACCAGTGGTGGCCGACGGCCACCAGTGGTAGCCGACGGCTATTGGTTTCTTTTTCCAGATATTTGTTGACAACTGTGGTAGCTGTTGCTCACTGAGCTGTATCTTCATACACGTGTATGGTGAGATGTTCACAAGCTCAAGACTTGTTTTTCTATAAATGGAGGGG
Organism: Camellia granthamiana; assembly: GCA_036172215.1. Taxonomy (NCBI): domain Eukaryota; kingdom Viridiplantae; phylum Streptophyta; class Magnoliopsida; order Ericales; family Theaceae; genus Camellia; species Camellia granthamiana. Next base: position 100,443,132 of record CM069915.1, read on the forward strand.
TTCCTCCCCCATTTTTGAGGGTTAGAAGATTTTGGACCAAAAATATATCTCTCTCTCTAGCTTTCTCTCTCTCACTTGATATTTTGTGTTTGATTGCCTAGTTCCTCCACACTTTTGCACACCAACCCTTAACCAAACTCGACCACCATTGAGCTGAGGTCCCCTGGAGTCTTGTTTGAGCTTTAGAAGGAGGTTTGAGCTTGGATTTGTGCCTAAATTGTGTTTTGCTTCAAAGGTAGAGCACTTACCTTATTTAAGCTTATTGTGTATGCTTATTTTCCTATCTTTTTCAACTGTTTTAAGGTTGTTTTTGAAGTGTAAAAAACTCTGTTTTTGCGACCTAAAAATGGTGGTTTGAGTCTTTTTGAATTAGGGGGTTGTCCACCATTTTGGCTCCTTAGCTTGTTAAGCTTTTTGTGCTATTTTTCCTCACTTTCATATCAACTTTTTTGGGCCTTTTAACCACTAAATCTCAGAGGTTTTTCAGTGGTAAAAATTAACTTTTGAAGTCCAAAATTGGAGGGGTTAGCCTCCCCTCCTTGTGTCTTATTTGCATGTCTAGCTAGCTTCACGTGTTAGCATGTTTTTCTAGCTTAACCTAGCTCTATTCCAGGATGTTTTTGCTTCTGTTTTGACCTGTTTTAGCTCTATTTTGGGCTGGTTAAGTCATTTGAGCCTTGTATGGCATGGTTGTAGTGCAATTTCCTTCACTAGCTTGATGTTTTAATGCTTTATTCATCATTATTTTGAGTTGATAGCATGTTTTAGTGTTGTTTTGCACTTAATTTCAGCACTTTAATCTCTACAATCTCCCTCAAGTCTTCACCCTTTTGTTTGCTTTGAAAGTGGTTTTAAACCCCTTGTTTGCTTAAGTGTGAAATTCAGACAATTATGCTTAATAGTTTAATCCCTTTGGGGGTTCATCACCAACGGCATGAGGTCTCTTTCATGCCCAAGGCACCTTTGGTTTAAGCCCTCTTTCCATTAGAGGACACTCACCAATAGACTTAATCGATTAAAGAATGAATCGGTAATGTAAAATGAGTAAACAAAATGAACAAGTAAAAGAGGCAAGATAAGCATCTTTCGTGTTGCATTGCATGTGTTCGAATTGGACATTAATTCAAATGCAAGGAAAATGGGACATTTCATACTCAAAAGTGATGAAATATGCTACTTTCTTTGGTCTCTATTGCCCTTGATCATGCATGATAGGGTAGTGGTTGTTTTGGTCTTGTTTGTGCATTCATTAAGCTTGTACAAGCTTGGTTCCTTAGCCATCATGCATGGAAATTGCTTGGTTGATAGTTTGAGGGCCAAGAGTTACACTCCTTTGAACTTATGTGATGATAAGGAGCGTAACAGTACAAACACTCCTTGAGAATACACTACTTTGCCTTTGTTTGCTCTCTGCTGCAGTAAAAGGAAGTTCAGGGCAGAGGTGGCCGACCGGCCACCAACAGTAGTCGACCGGCCACCATTGGTAGCCGACGACCACCATTGAAGAAAGTTGCTCAGTGTGATGGAAAAGGAGAGTAGTGGAAGTTGGTAGCTTCTTTGGTGTTCAAGTATGCAAACAGAGTCTTACAACAATGAAACAGTGGCATTTTCGACTGGAAACCAACCGAGCATGCATATGTCCCTTGCCCTCCGAGGCCATTTAGTTGCTTTGCTTAGCTGATTAGGGGTAGCTAATTCATGCAAGTGTTGTAACTATTTAATTAGCTTAGATAGTTAATTATTTAATCGCTTTAGTTAGCTTAGAATAACTACTTAATTCAAGTGTTGTAATTAATTAGTTAGTGTAACTAGTTATTCGATTCCGATTTGTAATAATTAATTAGCTTAGAATAGTTAGTTAATTCATTTCAAGTGTTGTAATAGTTAGCGTAGCTAGTTGCTTAGCTTATTCATTCGAACCCTCCTTTGCGAGGGCGTAATGTTGTAATAAGTGTGCGTGCGTGTGTGTATGTCTTCCAACTTCACGTCTTTCTCCCTTTTATTTAATCGCTTTTGATGGTTAGATTAGGGACATTTTAAATTAGCATGCCTTATGCTCGCATGTTTGCATCCATTCATTTGTCTTGCATGCACCGAGGCTCGGCGCATCATTCAAACTGTATTACAATTTCAATACTTCTTTGAATACGTGTTTAATCGCATGTTATTCAAATCGATTCATATGCCATATTAGTAGCCAAGCCTATTTAGTTGCATTATTGCATGTGTTGCATTAGTCATTTAACATAGTTAGGAATCATACATTTTTCTAACTTTGTTTTCTTTCCTAGCTTGGAGTACTCGGTAAGCTTTTATGCTTTAGCATACTTGCATGAGTGTGAGTGTTGCCATGATTCGCATACTTGCCATGAGGCTATGTGCTTAAATGTTAAACTGTATGAATGCCTGTAGATGAAGGCTTGTTGTTTGAATTTGAACAATTCAACGAATGTGTGTTTTAAGCCCACTTTATCGTGGCAAAATCCTGTTTTAAGCCCACTATGTTTGGTGCAAATTCGCATCTTTAAACCCACTTGAGGGTGGCAAATTCAAACCATTTTCGCAAAACAAACATGACTTGAAATGTTCCAATTCTTGCGATTTAGTCTATATTTGCTTATGCGCATCACATAGTAAGGTTAGATTAATAACTGGAATAAGAATATAATGTTTATAAAATGACATATCATGGTTAGCAGAGGCCGATCTTTGATCGGGCGAGCGGGAGTGCTCAATTCATGACCTTCCCCTCCTCGTACCCAAGTTCTCGAGCCAAGGCAACTTTGGTGATGACGGACACGTGGCCTTTGGCACAAGTCAGGGTTTCCTAAATTTCCCAAAAAATAAAATATTTAGGTGGCAACTCTGTATCTGGCAAAACAGTCCAATTTTGGCATTATTTGTTTTAAAATCAATTTTTCAAAAAGATTTGCCGGATTGGACTCTTTGGTGATTATCAGTTTCACATTGCAGTTGTGAAACTAGATTCAAAACCGCAGGAGTCCCAACTGTGAGGCCTTTCTTTTCAAACCCTTTCCGAAAGGCGGGCGTGGAAAAAGGCGAGTCCATAGTTTCTAGCGACTCTGCCGGGGATTTAGAGAACTTGACTCGAACTCATGATATGTTGTTTTATCTACACTTATCTGTTTCTTTGCATGGCATTTGCATTGGTGCACCTAAGTCACAGTGTTTACCATCTGCTATTCCTGAACGGTTTGCCGGAGGCTTACTTGGAAAAGCTTGCCAAAAGGCTGACCGGTTGCGGGCTCTACCACGATGGGAACACAACCCTTGGATCTGGACTACCGCTATACCGTTTGATCTTCTTTTCACTTCTCGGTGTCAGGTGTGAGAGGCATATTAGGTAGTCTTGCTGAGGTACTCTTTTTGACCAATCGACCTAGTTGCATATCGAAAGCCGTAGAGACTGTTCCAAACTAGGACAAGTTGTTCACCCGAGTGCAGGATTATATGAAACCGCTTGTTTGCGTAATGAATCCCTAGTTCTTGATGAAATTAGGACAGGGTAACCCTATCCCATCATAGGGGTGTTTTGGCTCTCACTTGCTTGATACGTGCTTTTAGAGTGAAACTCTGCAGGAGTGTATGTATCAATTGCAAGTCTAGATATCATTTTGAGGGTATCAGTTTTGGGACAGAAATCAGTGTTTGAGTACAGTTCTCCAGCTTGTGATTGCAACTGCATGTTGTTTCTGTCTGAGCCGAGGTACTGTGCGGTTTCTGATTTTTGTTTCTTTTGCTTTATTTTCTTTTGGCAAGGTAGTCTTTCACGATTGCTTCAAACGAGTCTATTACCCCCCAAGCACTTTGGACCCGAGTAAGGCGACTTTATCCATCCGGGGATCTTGTAAGAGGACAGCTAGTGTTTGCTTCACTACCCCCAGTTACAAGACGGAAGAGAGTCAGGCATAATCCACCAGTTCGGCAGTTACCTTCATTCAGCGAAGTCCAGTCATTTGCTTCTACTCCGGAAAAGAGAGTATACACCAGTTTTGAAAGCTCAGCATCCCTTAGTCAGCATGGAAGAAATGCTTCACCAACTCTAACAGATTATTGAGAACATGCAGGCAAGCTGAGACCACAGCCCGCCAAGCCGAGGTTATAACCCGCCAAACAGAGGTAATAGAAAAGCTTCAACAACAGCAGCTACAACCTGTAGTAGCATCAGCATCCCATGCACCCCCAGCGGGAATTCCAGCACCCGGGGTCACAATTAATGTCTAGGAAAATGCGGGCATTCAGGCAGATCCCATCCCGCCCCAAACCTCCAAGGCACCAGTTTACCCAATAGAGGCGCTGTTTGAATTTGAGGTTGACCCTGCTGCATTGAAAATCTCTTCAAACGAGCACAGGGCGTGAATTCGATCCCTGACATCGATGATAGCTATACTGATTCGGCAGTGACATTGCCAGATAGATTCAAGATGTCGCGTATAGACCGGTTTGACGATTCCGGGGATCCTATGGTCCATCTACGGCTATTCTCTGACATCCTACGACCCATGGGTCTCACCAGATTACAGAAACTGTCGCTCTTTGGCCAGACCCTATCGGGAATAGTGGCCATTTGGTATGCCAAACTTGAAGACTCTGTGAAGAGAAACTGGAAGTAAATGGATGAAGCCTTCATAGTGCAATACTCCTACAACACTCAGATCGAGGTCACAACTTGTGATTTCGAAGCAACTCGCCAAGAGCTGAATGAGGGCTTCTCGGATTTTGTGACCCGTTGAAGGGCCAAGGCCTCTATGGTGACCATCCGACCGGCTGAAAAGGACCAAATCAGAATGGTGGTCCATAACCTGCAACCAAGACTGTTGCAGAAGATGATAGTCTTACCTCTGTCTACATTTGCTGACCTCCACGACATAGGAGTACAAATAGAGGATGTAATGAAATAGGGTCTGATAGACCACGAGAAGGAGCCCAAGAGGGCTTTCACCCGCAGTTCCAATGTGACTACTGGCAGTAGTGCAGCTACGAGGCCTTCAGATGTAGGCATGGTCACCACCACACCCAAGACCGCCAATCTTTTTGCCGGCACATCCAACCTAACCTCCTAAAACCCAAGCCATCAGGCCCGAGGCCAGAGGGTTTTCACCCCACTCTACATGTCTTTTATCTATAGCCCTGAGAGTCCTGATAAAAAAAAGGCATCTGAAGCCGTTAGAACAATGCCCATTGCCCGATCCTCTCCCTCCTAAACACAACCCGGCCAAATACTGTGCCTTTCACCTACAGCATGGTCATGATACTGACCAATGCTTTAGATTTCGTCATGAGATTCAGGATCTCATTGACAACAAAGTGATAGTGTCTCCCGAAAAGCCCAATGCCACTATAAATCCTCTCCCACCACATAACCAAGCCCCTCTACCCCGACAAAGAAATCTCATCCATATACTGGTCGTCCCTTACGACCCTAGTATATACATCACCCCCTCCCACCTACCTAAGCCGGCGCTGTTCATCTCGAAAAGCACAGATTTGTGCATGATGAACGCGTCCACATCTCAATCTAAACCTGTGGTAGCAACCATGGTAGATGAAGGCAGGATAGCCTTGATGGAAAATGGGAATATCAGTTCAACGCCTGAGGGCTCCGTGGATTTATCTGAGGAGGAATACAACCCATGCTGTTATATTATGCCGACCAATTAGGCCAAACCAGAACTGGAGTTGCCAACAGGAATGGAGGTGAGTGTAGTCCGAGAAGAGGGCCCAAGCCAGGGATTAGATGACCTAGCCGACCTGGAGGAAGACATCAACAATCTGTAGTTCTTCGATGAGTAAGATTCGGGGGATGTGCACATTAACTGGTTCGATCTAAACAGGTCGATAGACAACTCTGGGTGGCTCAGTGATGAATCTGATGTGGATGAGGGGCTTCAACCAAAGCTGGAACAGCCAGAAGCAGGAACTGCTACAAGAGCCGGAGCGGTCGAGGACAAGGGGAAGTTGCCGGAGAGCGCTGGTATTAAGAATTTCGCTCAAGAAATGGGCGTCATTAGTATTGTTGATATAGAGCAAGAAGGTACACTTAAGCGGTTTGAACAGGAAATGGATGAGAATAGTCAAGAAACTGGAAAAGCCAAAAGCCCCGCGGAGGATGATTGTCATATGAGGGTAATTACAACAAAACCGGACAACTGCCTATTGGTGGCTGGAAGAGTATGATGGGAAGATGATGATCTGCATCTTGCCCACACAGACAAGGATTGGGGCCAAGACTTGCTAGATGACATTTGGTATTCTGAGGAAGTGGATCATATGACTAGAAGCGGGCGGTACTTCAAGCCCCCACACTTAGACCAACCAGAAGTCCAGAAAGGATAAGGAGGCCGAAAAATAAAAGGACAAGCAGTTGGAAGAAGAAGCTGTACTAAAGTAGCTAAAAAAGATCCAAGCAGACATATCCATCTGGGGGTTGCTCATGGCTTTGCGAGTACACAGGCAAGCCGTCCTATCAGCAATAGATAAGGCTAAGTTGTCTATCAACACAACTCCCGAACAATTAGTGGGACTTGTCTTTCTAGGAGGTGCTTCACCTACTTTGACTTTGTCGGATAAGGAATTACCGCCCAAGGGCTTTGCACATAACAAACCGTTGTACATCTCAGTTGAGTGTAGAGAGACGTGGGTGCTGGTTGTATTAGTTGACACTGGGTCTGCAATCAATGTTTGTCCGTCGCATACAGCCTATGCTATTGGCTTGAAGCTAGCGGACTTTGTACCTACGGCCCAGGTGATCCGGGCGTACGACAACACAAGCAGAGAGGTGATGGGGACAGTTCAGATTAGAACACAGGTTTGCTCGACACAATAGGATATTGAGTTTCACGTCCTGGATGTTCCGACCACTTTTAACTTACTCTTTGGATGGCCGTGGCTGCACTAAGTGAAAACTGTCTCTTTCACTCTTCATCAGATGCTGAAGTACCCTCTTGGAAAGGGGGTAGCCATTGTGTTTCGAAATTCATCTATACATCCTCTGCCTGAGGTCACCACACCAGTACTAGAGATTGTACACGGCGATGAGAATGTTTTCCTGCTTGGGTTTACCTTGGCTGAGGCCCGGGTGGTGCAAGATATCTTGGCTATTAATGAGGGATTATACGTCAGTGCTCAATCAGTCTACCTCATGAACAAGCTACAACATATACTCGGGATGAGATTAGGAAAGAGCGGCCGGAAGGGCGTTACTACACTGGCCGAAGTGCCACATAACCCATATACTTTTGGTCTCGGTTACATGCCTACCAAAGAGGACTAGGTAAGAAAAGGGAAAGAAATAGCAGGACGAGCCAAAGCTAAACAAAATAGGAAGCACTATGAGCTTATGCATAGACCAATTCAGGGAACTCTGAACGGCCGCTTTGTCCGAGAGGGAGAAGACTTCCCATTTTGCAGCTTTCCTGAGCCATGGTTGAACTCTGAGAAGCAGCGTCTGCCCGGCTTTGAGATTTTCTTCGACCTACAGCTGCAAGAGGATAAAGCCTCAGAGGAACAGACTGAGTTAACTGCTGAGGCTGAATAGAGTACAGAGGGTGAGTCTAACAGCAATGAACTTGAGATAGGAGCAGCGCTGGCGTGTCTCTTTTTGGATCCTCAAATCAAACCGGAGAGCTTGGGGGATGACTTCACCATTTCCATGATCAGAGATCAATCAGGTGTGGACTCTTCCGGTGATATTCTAGATGCATCTAACGCACCTTCTCTCATTTGACAGCTAGATAAGGGCTTTTTGTCCAGCAGTTCTGAATCAGGTAGTGAGTCGGAATCTGACTCCACAGAGTCTATGGAGTCGGAATCAAATTCTAGCTCTTTTAGGTTGGAGTCTGGTATTCTTTGGGTTGATAACCTGGATGTCGTAGTTTTGTCCAGGTCGTCTTTTTCCTTTTCTTTTGAGTCGGTTATAACTAAGGAATTAGATGAGCTGGATCTTTTGAATGTGAATACCACTGCAGTTTCTGAGTACTTCTCTGTGCCACTTTTATATTGCATTGATCATGACTTTCAAAATTTTGATAAAAACGACGAGGAAGGAATTCCTCTGGTTTTGAAACGTTTGATTAATCGAGAGGAGGAAAGGTTTGTAAAACCCTTTGTTGATGAAATCATTCCAATTAATGTGGGTACTGAGAAGGATTCGCGTTTGGTCCAGATCAGGTCCACGTTGTCTTCAGAGGAACGCGAGCGCTTCGTTGCTTTATTAAAAGATTTCAAAGATGTTTTCACGTGGTCCTACGAAGACATGCCTGGAATCGATCCTATGATTGTGCAGCACCAGATCTGTCTTAATCCCGAGGCCCGACCTGTCAAGCAGAAGCTTCGAAGAATACGCCCGGATTGGGCTTTGAAGATTAAAGAGGAGGTCACCAAGCAGATAGACGTAGGATTCTTGCTAGTATCTGAGTATCTGACTTGATTGGCCAACATTGTTCTGGTGCCAAAGAAAGACGGCGAAATTCGAGTATGTGTAGATTTTAGAGATCTAAACAAAGCCAATCCGAAAGACGACTTTCCTCTATCGCACATCGATGAATTGGTGGACTTCACCGCAAGCCATGCACTACTCTCCTTTATAGATGGATTTTCCGGGTATAACCAGATTCTAATGGTACCCGAGGATGGAGAGAAGACTGCCTTCACCACGCCGTGGGGAACCTACTGCTATAGGGTGATGTCGTGTGGGTTGAAGAATGCTGGGGCTACCTACAAAGGGCTGCAACCACAATTCTACATGATATGATCCACAAAGAAGTCGAGGTATATGTGGATGACATGATTGTTAATTCAAAGGAAAGAAAGGGCCACTACACCGCCTTAGAGAAATTCTTTCAACGGATCAGAGAATATCGGTTGAGGCTGAATCCACAGAAATGCACTTTTGGCGTAACAGCAGGGAAAATGTTGGGGTTCTTGATTATGCAAATGGGCATCGAGGTCGATCCTTTCAAAATCAAGGACATCCTAGAAATGCCACCACCAAGGACTGAAAAGGAGGTGCGAAGCTTTCTGGGTAAAATGCAATTCATAAGACGGTTTATTGCAAAATTAACCATGACTTCTGAACTACTATTTGGTCTCCTGAAGAAAAGAAAAAAATTCCAATGGGATGACCGATGCCAGTTCGCTTTTGAAAAGATCAAGCAGTACCTTCAGAACCCACCCGTATTGTCACCACCAGAGTCGGGGAAGCCGTTGATTCTGTATCTGTAAGTAACGGACACAACAATGGGATGCATGCTTGCTCAGGAATCTGAGGATATAGTGGAGAAAGCCATCTATTACCTGAGTAAGAAGATGTTGGACTATGAGACCCGTTACACCCCGTTCGAGAAGGCTTGCTTGGCCTTGGTATGGGCTACTAGGAAGTTGAAGCACTACCTATTAGCTCACTCTGTAATTCTGGTTTCGAGATTAGATCTGTAACACCCCAAAAATTTCGAACTTCAAAGAATATATTATCAATTAAATACAGGGTTTATCTAAGGTTAGGAGTCTAGGAAACGACACTAATGAGTCCTATGGCCAATGACTGAGTAAGATCCCAGATCGCCGGAGGAGTCAAGTTAGCCTCCCTTCTAAGTCCAACTTTCTTAGGTAGCGCACCACCCTTTTGACAGATCTTAAAAGACATTGACGCGAGGTCTCATAAGCAACGTAGAGATATGCATAGGATTACAACATAAATAATTATTACAACGTCTCAAATTTTTAAACTTACAAAACGAGTTCCATTACTAATACGGTCCAAAAAAATAAATAAAGGCACAATTGGACTAATGAGCGAAATGGTTCCCAAAATTTCTCTAAGGAAAACTTAAGTCTTCAAATGTCTTTGACTCTTTGTTGGCTTCGTACGTTTCTTCGATACCTGGCATGAAACGCCATGAGCTTTGAATGCCCAGTAAATGCACACACACCCCATCCTTTTTTCCCGATCCAATACACAATCACAAATATAACAAGCAAGTAATGAAGCATGATAATCATTCAATAATAAAGGATTACAAGGTTAGATGTTAGCAATCTAGAAATCCCCCAAAGAGACTTCGTCCTCCCAACCACAAAAATCGGACGCAGATTATTTGGTATGCCCCCTCTTTTGCTGCTTTGTTGCAGAACTAACCTCGGATGCCTACCAACGGTTATGTACCGCGTAGCGCCAACCACAGGGCCTCAAAAGAGAATAATAATGGGCCTTGCCCGAATCCCTCCTCACACCAAATACCTAGGGTCCGAATACAACCGCTCCGTTTAAGGGTTCCGAAAACCACTTGCGCAAGACTTTAACTTTCAAATAGGGAACGCATCCTCGTCAACCAATCAATATCTTAGTAATCTTGTCCAAAAATTCGCAACCATTCCCACCCATTAAGTTTCCCGTTTGAGTTAGATAATTTAAGTCAGAGTTAGGACATGCTCTTGAAACAACATCTATTGCACAAGTTTGAACAACTAAATAGCACAAGTAATAAGGTTACAACACATGAGATTCACATATGAAGATAGACACAAGTAGTTCTAGGCATATTCAAGTAGTTAAGGGAATAAACTCGCACATGAATATAATTTCCAGATTTGCATAAGTGTGAGCACCATTGAAGGATTAAAATAAAATACATAACCCTATGACATGTGAAATATCATATCGAGACATGATCATAAATTAATAAGCATATTTATGAACACAGCATGAAATACCAATGCCAAATAGAAATTTCAGATTTAGTACCCGTTAAAGATTAAAATCGAAAGGATTGTTAGAGATTTTTACAAAACTCGGCCTTCCTATGGTTCGTAGAGAATTTAATCTAGTTTTCAAAACATGTTTCAGAAATGTAATAGATTTTTTAGAGTTTTAGTTATTTAAGAAATGTTCCAGCGCTGTCCAGATTCGTCGACCATTATGAAAATTTGATTTTCTTACAAACCGCTCACTATTTTTCAATGAAACCAATTTTAGTTGAAAGATGACTCCTTAAGGAAGATTTTGACATAAAATGGAGGTCCAGAATATTTTTCTACATTTTTCTAGAAATTATGAAAGTTGGCTGTGAAAACAGATTTTTAAGGCACAATGCCCAAAACAAGAAGATTTGTGAGAAAGAGATCCACTAAGGGAAAATTTTCATTTCTTTTGTGATGAAATCATGCTAAAAAATATATATTAAACTCAAAAAATTATCTTGAAGGTGTGCCTTTGGAAAGTGTGAGAGATTGGTATGAAAAAGATAGTTTTGTACCGAAATGAGGGAAACTACAAGAAGAGTAGAATCTTGGCTCAACTCTTTTCATTTTTAACACAAGGAAATCATTAAAACACATCTGAAAACAATGTTTAGAACCCTTAAGAGCATGTATTTGAAAAAGGAAAACGAAAGAGAGAGTTGTGTTGTGGCTTACTTGCTAGGCTTGAACAAGATTGCTCTCATCTTCCTTCCTCTCCCTCTCAAGACTTTTCTTTTGCTCTCCTTTCTCTCCTCTAGGCCGAATGTAGGTGTGTGTGTGTGTTGTTTGTGTATGCTATGCTAAGAGGGTGGTGGTATTTATAGGCAAATTTGGTGTGAAAAGAGAAAAAGGCCCACTAGTTGGAATTGGATTGAAAAGTTTGGATTTACTTGGAGTCTAATGGAATAGGGAGTGATTAAGGGGCTTAATTATGTGATTAGACAAGATTTAGTTAGCCTCTAGTTGGGATGGAACTAGGTTGGAAGCATAACCCTTGTACTTTGGTACTTTGCTTCTAGAATGTCATAATTCAAGTCTTGAAAATTGGTCCCTCACACTCTCCAAGGTTGGCCGGCCATAGGGAAGGGAAATGGGGAATATTTTATGCAATATATGTGTACTATGGACATATTCCCAATGTATATATATATATCTCAAATTGATTTGATGATTCCTATAGTGTAAAAAGTACATGTACTTGTTTAGGGGCAAATCTTGAAATTAATAAAGAAGTGAGGGCTTGGAATTAAATTCATGTATTAGAACCTTATTCATGTAGAATTAAATTAAATTAGGCTAAGGAACCTAATTCGGCTAGGATATTCTTGTTCCGATAAAAATTAAAAATGCTAACCGGTAAGATTCGAAATAATTTAAGAAACTAAGGGGCTTTAAGGAAATAATTCAAACGTAATGGTTTTTAAAGAAAATATATTTTTCAGGGGCTTCACATTAAATGTAATGAAATGAGGAGGATTAGAACCTTAATCATGTATTTAATTATGATCTAGTTAGGTTTAGGACTAATGTAAATACCTTCTAGTTAGAAGTACACACATATATATAGCAAATCTTTATAGGCACCAAAGTCATTATTGCTCCAAGATTTCAAGGGATTTGTTTGTACTAAAGCACAATGATTATAGCCTAGGAGGTATGATGTCTAGCCATGTGATGGTGAATTGATGGACTTGTTTTATATATATATATAGTACAAATCTTGGAAATTGTAAAATATAATGTTAAAAAAAGATTTTAGGGTACAAGTGTATATATAAATATATAATAGTACTTGTTTGGGGTTAATTTGTGATTTAATAAAAATGTGAGGGCTTAGGCTCAATTAAAGTATCTATTTCAAGTGTAAAATAATTCGGTTTGTATTATCTTACATTAAATTTAAAGGTAAATAACTGAACGAAGACTGTGAAAATCAAAAGTTAAGGTTTAGAGCGATTAATCTAAAATTTGAGAGTTAAATAATTAATATTAGAGTGTTAGAAATGATTTCTAAACTTCCAGGGTTGATTAGGATTTGTATGGGTTCGTCCGTGATGCGTTTTCGGTTCTAGGGTTTAATTTGCGAATAACCGACGAACTAAGGGCTTTATTATAATAACTCAAAATTTAGGGACCTAATAAGGTTTACAAAAGTCAGGGGTCGCACAACCTATCCCCCTTAAATAAATTTTGTGCTCGAAATTTCAGTTATTCTTCATGTCTCGAAATTGTTATGGGCAATTACGTCCTAGTACTGGCAACGTGTTTTTAAATCATTCAGATCATCTTCTCCTTTTATGTTATTCTCCGTTCTGTCTAGAGTCACCATTGGTCTTATTCTAATAATAGCGTTTTGAATCAAATTCCTCCCTGATTAATGACTAAGGAGATAAGGTAATCTCTCGCGCTTCTTGAACTGTTGACTATATGGGTAATGATGTTGCTGCTTCAGTGTGAGGGCTTGTATTACCAATTTCCTGATGTAGCGATCTACACTTCCCTTTGTGTTGGTTGATTTGTTGCATCATTAATCTATCCCACTTAAATAATAAAAGCATTCTGTTGGATGGGTAAGTCATCTCATTCTTTTGGCAATTTTCGATAATAGCTAAGGTACAAGTAACAAATCTATTTCTAGGATGAGGTTGATGTCGGGTATCTTCATTCTTCAAGAGTCAAGAATTGTCGTACATTTAATTTCTAAGGGTCCACATACAAGTTCTAATGGTCCGATATAGCATAGTTATGAGGGATGTGATGGATAAAACATGTACTTAAGAATTATGAGACGAGTGTAAAAGTACCAGGACTTGGATTAATTAAGAAGAATTTACACCTTATGCTCGGATTACGAAAAGTCCTTCAAAGAAGGTCCTAACTATTATCCTAGTTTTACTTTGCTTAAGCTCTCTTTGCAGTTCTTCAAGTCTGCTTGCGGCACCTTACTTGTCCCTTGGATGCGGCGCGGTGAGATCTTCTTCTGCTTGTAGTGTGAATGCTCTACCGATTGGCCCCTAACTACTACTGAGCCTAGGCCTCTTGTTGTTTCCTGCCCATTGATATACTCGACCAACTTGTTATATTTGTCCGTGGCTTCTGACCGCTAATCCCTTGCGTGTTTGCTCCCGTTCCTTTTACCTGATATCCTAATTGAGCGAGTTGAGGACACTTATTCTTAAAATGTCCTGGTTGGCCACACTTGTAACATTTCTTTATCATATTCCTCCATTCTTCACTACGCCTTTGTTTACCTTGTGTTCCCTTATCATAAAGTGCTAATTTGGCTGGGTTCCTAATATCCTTCACCTTGAAATTTTGTTGTTTAGCAGTCTCTGGCTTAATTACCCATGGTTGTGGTCTTAAATGTTTTTCTTGATCTCTGTCCTGCTGGGGACATTCAAACCCCCTATGTCCCATCTGTTGACAATGATAGCACTGGATCAACCTTACTGGTCTTTCCTGAAAACTTTTCTTCAAATTTTGTTGTTGTGGTGGCAATCTGGAATAAGGTTTTTGTGCCATGTTTCCCTTTTGGTTTCTTCAGGGTCCTACAAATAATTGACTCGCTTTCCCTTTATTCCAAATCCTTCTTGCGTCAGCTACTTTCCTATCTAACGTAGTGTCTACTACTTTATCATATGTTTGGAGTCGTTAAGGTAGGACCCTTTTTCTAATTATAGGGTCTAGGCCCTACTCGAATCTTCGTGCCTTTCCTTCAGCATTTACTACATATTGAGTTATTATGTCTTGCTTTGGCTTCTGAAATTCTCGAATCCTTTCTTGTTTGATCGCGTCTGGAAGATACTTTTTTTTAAGAATAGATTTCTAAACTGCGCCCATGTCATCATTGTGATGTCCCTAGATTCCTTGATTAAGGTCCATCAATGGTCTGCTTCCCCTCCCAGTTCATATCCAGCTAGAGTAATTCTATCAGCATGCTCTATTACTCCCATTGTATCTAGTGTTTTCTCAATTTGCTGAAGCCAGCTTCCTACCATCCTTGAATCTAATACTCCTGTAAACTTGGATGGTTTTTGTCCCCTAAACTCAAAAAAAAAAAGTGAGTCCTACTATCTTATCTGTTTCCTCTTAGATGTTCTAATCCTTTCGAAATTTGACCCTCGAGATGCGAAATTTCAATCGTGTGCATTAGTTCATTCTCAAAGTTTTGAGTCCCCGGCACCAATTTCCTATTGCATTGGGCTCGAGTGTAGTCCACCATTTCTCTGTTTTACGTAGTAAGGCATAAGCCGGAGTCTAATTATGAATACAAAAGGGTAATCAACTAATTTTAAATTAGAGTTATCCTAGGGTGTTTGAAACAATAAGATCAAATAATAGATAAAAAATTTAGAGAAAAACACAATACTACTTCATATATAATAGTAGGTGCCATTACAAAAGGTAGTAGGCTTCATTACAAAAGGTTACATCTTGATATCGCAAGTGTGGTTGCCACATTTCCTACTACTATTCTTAAAGTTATACTAGATCGTACTACACCTATATTGACACATACATTTACAACAGTTTAGAGATTACGGATTACAACTCTAACCCTAGTTGCTACTCCATTGGTCAAGGTCTTAGAATGGGTCAACTTCTTGTCCTAGTGTGAGGAACGGTGACCCCAACGCGCCTGTTGCTCTTTGACTTTCGGGGGGAATCTTTGCTGGTCCAGTTGGGTGGGATTCTAGGTTGAGTATGAACTCCAGATAAAAGTTTCCCTCCCGAATTGTGAAATGTGAGAAAAACCCAAGCCCATTCTGAAGTGCCTCGAAGATTGCTTCTAGAAATTTTTCGTCGTCCTTCTCAAGCTCAAGTGCATGCTTGAGAGCCCGATACTGACTTTTGAGTTGGCGTCGAATTATGGCTCTCTTTTGTTCAGGGGTGAGACAAGGGCGTGCTTCCTCCACTTTCCTTACTTCCTCGATCAATTTTTCCTTCCCCGTTCTTTTACACCATTCGTCGTAAACTTGTGGGTCAAGGAGTTCAATATGTTGGTCTTCCTGGAAACGATAATAGCCCCAGTGGTCATAGTACCAGACGTTTGATGGGTCACTAGCCATCCTATGTCAAGGAGAGGGAATCCTTTATTAGTTTTCACTTAAGTTAATTAATTAAAATTTTTTTTTCTATATAATAATACACTAGTGTATGGGAAAAGTAACTAGAGTCACAAATCGGGTTACGTGGGTTGAGGGTTGAACTTAGGCTCTGATACCAAATGTAACGCCCTAAAAATTTCGAACTTTAAAGAATATATTATCAATTAAATATAGGGTTTATCTAAGGTTAGGAGTCTAGGAAACGACACTAATGAGTCCTATGGCCAATGACTGAGTAAGATCCCAGATCGCCGAAGGAGTCAAGTTAGCCTCCCTTCTAAGTCCAGCTTTCTTAGGTAGCGCACCACCCTTTTGACAGATCTTAAAAGACATTGACGCGAGGTCTCATAAGCAACGCAGAGATAGGCATAGGATTACAAAGTAAATAATTATTATAGCGTCTCAAATTTTTAAACTTACAAAACGAGTTCCATTACTAATACAATCCAAAAAAATAAATAAATGCACAATTGGACTAATGAGCGAAATGGTTCCCAAAATTTCTCTAAGGAAAACTTAAGTCTTCAAATGTCTTTGACTCTTTGCTGGCTTCGTACGTTTTTTCGATACCTAGCATGAAACGCCATGAGCTTTGAATGCCCAGTAAACGCACACACACCCCATCCCTTTTTCCCAGTCCAATACACAATCACAAATATAACAAGCAAGTAATGAAGCATGATAATCATTCAATAATAAAGTATTACAAGGTTAGATGTTAGAAATCTAGAAATCCCCCAAAGAGACTTCGTCCTCCCAACCACAAGAATCGGACGCGGATTATTCGGTATGTCCCCTCTTTTGCTGCTTTGTTGCAGAACTAACCTCAGATGCCTACCAACAGTTATATACCGTGTAGTGCCAACCACAGGGCCTCAAAAGAGACGGTAATAATGGGCCTTGCTCGAATCCCTCTTCACACCAAATACCTAGGGTCCGAATACAACCGCTCCGTTCAAGGGTTCCAAAAACCACTTGCGCAAGACTTTAACTTTCAAATAGGGAACGCATCCCCGTCAACCAATCAATATCTTAGTAATCTGGTCCAAAAATTTGCAACCCATTACCACCGATTAAGTTTCCCGTTTGAGTTAGATAATTTAAGTCAGAGTTAGGACATGCTCTTGAAACAACATCTATTGCACAAGTTTGAACAACTAAATAGCACAAGTAATAAGTTTACAACACATGAGATTCACATATGAAGATAGGCACAAGTAGTTCTAGGCATATTCAAGTAGTTAAGGGAATAAATTCGCACATAAATATAATTTCCAGATTTGCATAAGCGTGAGCACCATCGAAAGATTAAAATAAAATACATAACCCTATGAAATGTGAAATATCATATCGAGACATGATCATAAATTAATAAGCATATTTATGAACACAATAGCATGAAATACCAATGCCAAACAGAAATTTCAGATTTAGTACCCGTTAAAGATTAAAATTGAAAGGGTTGTTAGAGATTTTTATAGAACTCGGCCTTCCTATGGTTCGTAGAGAATTTAATCTAGTTTTCAGAACATGTTTCGGAAATGTCATAGATTTTCTAGATTTTTTGTTATTTAAGAAATGTTTCAGCGCTGTCCAGATTCGTCGACCGTTACGAAAATTTGATTCTCTTACAAACCGCTCACTATTTTTCAATGAAACCAATTTTAGTTGAAAGATGACTCCTTAAGGAAGATTTTGACATAAAATGGAGGTGCAGAATATTTTTCTACATTTTTCTAGAAATTTTGAAAGTTGGTTATGAAAACACATTTTTAAGGCACAACGCCCAAAACAAGAAGATTTGTGAGAAAGAGATCCACTAAGGGAAAATTTTCATTTCTTTTGTGATGAAATCATGCTAAATAATATATGTTAAACTCAGAAAATTATCTTGAAGGTGTGCCTTTGGAAAGTTTGAGAGATTGGTATGAAAAGATAGTTTTGTACTGAAATGAGGGAAACTACAAGAAAAGTAGAATCTTTGCTCAACTCTTTTCATTTTTAACATTAGGAAATCATTAAAACACATCTGAAAACAATGTTTAGAACCCTTAAGAGCATGTATTTGAAAAAGGAAAATGAAAGAGAGAGTTGTGTTGTGGCTCACTTGCTAGGCTTGAACAAGATTGATCTCCTCTTCCTTCCTCTCCCTCTCAAGACTTTTCTCTTGCTCTCCTTTCTCTCCTCTAGGCTGAATGTAGGTGTGTGTGTGTGTTGTTTGTGTATGCTATGCTAAGAGGGTGGTGGTATTTATAGGCAAATTTGGTGTGAAAAGAGAAAAAGGCCCACCAGTTGGAATTGGATTGAAAAGTTTGGATTTACTTGGAGTCTAATGGAATAGGGAGTGATTAGGGGGCATAATTATGTGATTAGACAAGATTTAGTTAGCCTCTAGTTGGGATGGAACTAGGTTGGAAACATAACCCTTGCACTTCGTACTTTGCTTCTAGAATGTTATAATTACAAGTCTTGAAAATTGGTCTCTCACACTCTCCAAGGTTGGCCGGCCATGGGAAAGGGAAATGGGGAATATTTTATTCAATATATGTGTACTATGGACATATTCCCAATGTATATATATAGATCTCAAATTGATTTGATGGTACCCATAGTATAAAAAGTACATGTACTTGTTTAGGGGCAAATCTTGAAATTAATAAAGAAGTGAGGGCTTGGAATTAAATTCATGTATTAGAACCTTATTCATGTAGAATTAAATTAAATTAGGCTAAGGAACCTAATTCGGCTAGGATATTCTTGTTCCGATAAAAATTAAAAATGCTAACCGGTAAGATTCGAAATAATTTAAGAAACTAAGGGGCTTTAAGGAAATAATTCAAACGTAATGGTTTTTAAAGAAAATACATTTTTCAGGGGCTTCACATTAAATGTAATGAAATGAGGAGGATTAGAACCTTAATCATGTATTTAATTATGATCTAGTTAGGTTTAGGACTAATGTAAATACCTTCTAGTTAGAAGTACACACATATATATAGCAAATCTTTATAGGCACCAAAGTCATTATTGCTCCAAGATTTCAAGGGATTTGTTTGTACTAAAGCACAATGATTATAGCCTAGGAGGTATGATGTCTAGCCATGTGATGGTGAATTGATGGACTTGTTTTATATATATATAGTACAAATCTTGGAAATTGTAAAATATAATGTTAAAAAAAGATTTTAGAGTACAAGTGTATATATAAATATATAATAATACTTGTTTGGGGTTAATTTGTGATTTAATAAAAATGTGAGGGCTTGGGCTCAATTAAAATATCTATTTCAAGTGTAAAATAATTCGGTTTGTATTATCTTGCATTGAATTTAAAGGTAAATAACTGAACGAAGACTGTGAAAATCAAAAGTTAAGGTTTAGAGCGATTAATCTAAAATTTGAGAGTTAAATAATTAATATTAGAGTGTTAGAAATGATTTCTAAACTTCTAGGGTTGATTAGGGTTTGTATGGGTTCATCCGTGATGCGTTTTCGGTTCTAGGGTTTAATTTGCGAATAACCGACGAACTAAGGGCTTTATTATAATAACTCAAAATTTAGGGACCTAATAAGGTTTACAAAAGTCAGGGGTCTCACAAGATCCCATCAAGTATCTCTTCTAGAAACCAGCACTTACAGGTAGGCTAGCCCGTTGGTTGCTTCTTTTCTCCGAATTTGATTTGAAGTATGTCACGCGCAAGTCTGTCAAGGGGAGAGCAGTAGCCGAGTTCTTAGCAGATCACCTAGTGGAAGGGGATGAAGATGTGGAATACCTATTCCCAAATGAGGCTATTCTGTAAGTCGAGGAAGAAACCTAGACAATGTACTTTGATGGAGTGTCTAACCGGTACGGTTATGGGATAGGGGTGTTGCTGAAGCACCCGACAATTCCCACATACCTTTAGCCTTCAAACTTCGATTCAAAGTATCCAAGAATGAGGCATAATACGAAGCATGTATCACTGGTTTGGAAGCCGCCCTTGAACTAGGGGCAAAAAGGTTGGACGTCATCGGGGACTCGAACTTGGTTGTGTCTCAAGCAAAAGAAGACTAGAAGGTTAAGGAAGAAATGATGAAAATCTATCACCAAACCTTAGATGTTCTGATTCCTAGGTTTGAGAAGCTAACATTTACGCATCTGTTAAGAGAAAATAACCGGTTCGCTGATGCCTTATCAACTCTGTCTTCTATGATAGACATCCCTTTTAGGGTCCGGATGCGTCTGATCATCATTAAACAGAGATATGTGCCGGCTTGCGAGTTGATTGCCGCAATAGACGAAGTGCAAGATCAAAACCCTTGGTATTATGATATCTAGAACTTCTTGGAAAATGAAGTTTATCCACTAGGGACAAATGCCAAAGATAAGAGGGCAATACGACGGATGACCGTTCAATTTATCGTCTGCGGGGGTAAGTTGTATAAGAGGGGTTATTTGGGAATGCACAAGCTGTGTGTTGATATAAAAGAGTCGAAGTGCTTAATGAAGGCTATCCATGGGGGAGAGTGTGGAGTGCACATGAGCGGAGTAATGCTAGCCTGGAAGATTCTCAGGCAAGGGTACTATTGGTCTACCATGGAGGAGGATTGTATTGGTTTTGTTCGGTGATGCCACAAATGCCAAATCCATGCAAATTGTATGAATATCCCGCCGTCGAAGTTGTATAATATGACTTCACCATGGCCTTTTTCAGTCTAGGGAATTGATGTTATTGGGGCAGTTACACCGAAAGGCTCAAATGGGTATGAGTATATCCTGGTGGCAATAGACTATTTTACAAAGTGGGTCGAAGCCCAATCCTATACAGTGCTGAAAGTGTCGCATGTAGCCAAGTTCATCAGGAATAACATCATTTGTCGATATGGGGTCCCGAATGAGATCATTTTAGACAATGGCTCCCATTTCAAGAGAAAAGTGATCGACTTGTTGGAGAAATACAACGTGGCTTTTCATAAGTCATTCACATACCGGCCGCAAACCAACAGAGCTGTTGAGGCCGCCAACAAGAACATTAAGCACGTTTTGCAGAAAATGGTTGAGACTTACAGAGACTGGCCAGACAAATTGCCATTTGCTCTCTGGGGCTATAGGACTTCAATTCGGACATCCACTAGGGCAACTCCGTACTCTCTTGTTTATGGGATGGAAGCTGTTCTGTCGATTGAAATAGAGATTTCGTCGCCGCGGGTTATGGCTGAGTGCTAGATAGCAGAAGTGAATTGGCAGCAGAGTAGGTTCAAGGAACTGATGCTGTTCGATGAAAGGAGGCTAAAAGTACTGTACCATATTCAAGGTTATCAACGAAGGATTGCCAAGGCCTTTAATAAGAAAGTTAAGTCTCGAAATCTTAAGGAAGGGGATTTGGTGCTGAAAGACAACCGAACTCCCATCCATGATCCTAGGGGCAAGTTCAGACCCAATTGGACTGACCCTTACATCATCAAATCAATCTGGTCGGGTGGAGCTGTGATTCTTATGGACCTAGATAGCCTCGAATTCTCCCAACCAATCAACATGGACAAGTTGAAGAAATACTATCCTTGAGTGGCTCGCTAGGCCGAAAAGTCGGAAGGGCAACCTAGGCAAAAGTTAGAGCACAAAAAATTTGAAATAAGAAAAACTGAGCTCGCAAGGTTAAAAACTCGAAAAGGGTGGCCTTGACAAAAGTTAGAGCATAAAAGGAGAGTGTTAATACTCGAGTGAACCTGAACCGAACTACGTAAGGCTTGATTCCTATCTTCAAGATACGTAGGCAACTTCATTCGGAAGTCCGGCCGTAAACACTTCCAAATCAACTGTGTCCATGTGTTTGATCAAGGCATCTTTGTCCACTCATTATCTGAAAGATCGGTTGTGATCCTTACCCTTAGAGAAGAGCTAGTTATAACGCTAAGCAGCGCTATTCAGTCTAGGGGCAATTTTTCATTCCTAGATTCGGGGTTGTACATCTCGAGGATAGATTCTAGGTGTGTCCAGTTGTGATCCTTATTGAAAATGGTTTTGAAAAGTTTTAATAAAAGTTGATTTTATTCAAATTAATCTTTTTACAACTTAGACCATTTTTGGACCAAAAAGAAAATTTTCAGTACCCACAACTCCAATTTCATTGATTTCAATACAAAGTTCTCCAGCTCTCAATGCAAATCAAAGTTACTTTTTATTACATTCAAAAGGAAAACTTGAAAGTATAGATCAAAGTAATAAACTTGGGGCATGGGTGAATCAGGTGTTCCTGTGTCCTCTCCCAGATCCTCTCCCAGAGCTTGTGGAAGTTTCAGACGCTAAAGTAGGCCCGAAAGGGCACAACTAAAATTAGGAGCGGGGCCAAAAGTTCTCTTGTTCTCCAAGTATTGGAGTATTGAGCCAACTGTGAACCTCGGATTGGAAATGAAGCCAGATACTCTATTCCCTCTTCTGGGCAAGTCTGGTCATGTCCAAACTGACGCCTAAATCAGAACGGAAAGTAGAATACACAGTGTGTCAAGCCAACTAGCTGAATGCCAAGTTGTTGAGCTATGCCGTAACTCATCTCGGGCAAGTCAAACCAAGGGCAACGCCAAACAATGTTAGCAGCGGACCTGTTACACATCCAATGGCACCACCACCCTTCGTTCAGGAAATCAACTAGCCGTTGGTGAAAGAAATAGCCTTGTGCTGAATATGCAGGGCAAGAGTCCACTACCTTCAACCTGTCCATGAGCCATATCTGGGGAGGGATGAAAAATAAGAGAGATTAAAGAATAGAGAGATGTGCGTTGAGAGAAAAAAGTGAGAAAAGGTTTTGAGAGAAAAATAGAGCCTGAGTGTCGAGAGATGTGAGAAACACATATGAGAAGGGTGGGAAACATTACTTGCAAAAGTAGTGGACTTCCCGCAAATTTGTTTGTCTTTCGCCGATGGAAGGCGTCGAAGCTTATCAAAGTCTCGGCCAATGCTAAGCCAATGCAGCTCTTCCCCCCTTTCAAGCCTTGGGCCACTTCAATCAAGCAAATGCTAGACCCTTCGAAACCCGGAGCAAGTCGAAAATGTGCCAACATACACAAACAAAGGGCTTGTTGCCGAAAACCCCGCCAAAGGAAATCCCCTTGGTCACCAGCGTCAGAAAATCGATGAATCAAACTAGGGATGTCTAGTTCTCCATTGTGAACTAAAGATCGAGCCTCATGCAGAGTAAGCCCATACATCCGTCCTAAAGCTTGGATGTGACCAAAACGAGACTGAGGCAAGATTTCCTCATCACTCTGGGATTCCATCAAAACTTGGAATTCTTCAATTGTCAGACAAATCTCTTGTCCCCCAAAGCTGAAAACTTGTATGATCGGGTTCCAACACCTAGCCGCGGCCTGAAAGAACGGAAAACATAGTGGAGAGCAATTCAACAGGAATGGTGCATTTATGCCGAAACCCCGGAAATCCACTTTTTCCGAGCCGTCTAAAGTTGCAATCCAATTTGAAAGTTTTTCGGTAAAGAATGGCTTCATTTGTGGCAAAAACAGAGCTGGAATGAAGAAATTACGAAGTCCCAGCTTTTGTAGAAGATAAGGCGCTGAGTGGAAGACAGGTGGCAACAATTTGGAGGTCCCTCACATTGATGGCCGACAGTCTAGTGGTGATGGCCGACAGCCACCTTTTGTAGCCGACCGGCCACCACTGGTGGCCAAGAGCCACCATTGGTGGCCGACAGCCTTTGTTCATGGCGGACAGCCTCTGTTTATGGCCGATGGTCTTCTAGTTTGTCCTGTGGTCAACCTGTATGTCGAGAGTGCTGAGAACCTATGTTTTGTTCTACTCTTTGTGCGTTGTGTTGTCTTGTTTTGGTTAGTTTCGTTGAGCTATTTTGTTTCAATTTGTTTGTCGAGTTGAATTTGTCTTGTTTTGCTTGTTGAGTTGTATTTGTTTTGCTTATGGAGTTGTATTTGTATTGTTTTGTTTATCGAGTTGTTATTGTTAGTTGTTTATCGAGTTGTCTTATTTTGTTTGCTAAGTGTTGGTCGGTTCATTACCTGATTAAGAAAATGCCAATACAATGTGCAATTTTCAATCAAGATCAATCCTGTTTTTGTGCTATGCGATGTTATGCGGTGCTCAGGATACAAAATATATCACTTTTCATACAAAAAGCTGGTTTTTATTCCGATCACGGTTACTTTTTACAAAAGAGTACAAGTTTTTAAAGAAAATAAAACTGTCGAAGATGTACAATGTGCTAACACTACTAGCAAAAAGAAACTAAGCAAAAACATATGAATCAGTGCCAGCTATCTCAGTCTCGAGAGGCCCTCTTTGTCCTCTTCCTAGGCACGGACTTAGAGCTGTCTTCGTCAGTGCCGCTGTATGTACCTTCCTCTGAACCAGAATCTAAACTAGAGTCATCACCGCTCTCTGCCTCAGAGCCTGGCTCAACATCATCTCCACTAGCAGAACCCAAGCCAGTATCATCGTCTTCGCTCTCTCTGATGACTCAGCGTGCTGACCCACAACCTCTTCGGTCTCATTGGTCTCATCGTTGTCATCGCTCATGATAGGCTCTGAAGGGCTCCTCGAATCTTGACCACGGCATCTCCCTCGACCACGTGTCGAAGCCTGTCTCTCTCTCTTCCCTGCCGCCGGAGGAGGCACTGCTGGCGCTGGTGCTGCAGGTGCTGCTAGTCCCATCGGTACGGGTGGAACTTGAAAGGATAGTTTGTATTAGTAACAGCAGGTATATCAGATGTGATGCAGAGGTCAAATATAGTGTGTGAATGCAGTGTGTTAGATGTGATCTATAGATGCAGTGTATCAATGCAGTGTGAGGAAGTGTTCGGTTTAAATGTCAGTTTCAGTATGTCAGCAGAAATTTGATGACTGGAATGTAAGAAAACTGAAGAAAGTACCTGAATGCTGTAGAAGCTGAGTTGTGCCTCTCTCCTCAATATCATGCCCTCGAATGAAGCTACTAGCTCGAGCAATCCCTCGACGTACCCTGCGGGTGCCTGCAAATGTATTGGGAATGATTAATATCCGGAAAGAATGAATATCTGAGTATCTGAGCGAGAATGGAAAAAATAAGAACTGTAGTGCATACCGGAGGTGAATCAGGCACTCTGACATATCTGTGCCCAACCAGTGCAGGCTCAATAGGAATCTAATAGACCTCTCCAGTGTGTCGCTAACATGTCAACTTGGTCGAAAGCGTAGGCCAACAAAAGCCCTGTCTGACGGAGGACACCCCTCTAGCCCTGCCCCTCGGCGCTCGAGCCCTGCTCGTCGAAGGGACGTCTGCTGCTCTCCCTGCACGAGCACGAATACCCATCAAGGGAGGCATGAGATGTGTCTGGATATATGTCGCATAATCTCTCTCTCCAAGAAAGCAGTTGGTATCCACGCCTCGTGTAAAGTCAATCACTTTCTGGGAGGAGAGACTCTCTGTAGCCCGCATGGATGGCGGAGGCAGCATAGAAACAGCCTGCAATGGCAAACCCAAGGTCTGGCGTAGGAAGCGCTTGCCTAAGAACTAGGCTCGGCCTGCTGGTCCCTCGAGTACAAGCTGGTAACGGGAAGCGCCCCAAGCGTCAGCAAACTGGTACCTGACACCCTCAGGCATCGTCGCCCAGGGCTACCACAAGATCTGCAGACATCAAATACACAGATTGTTAGTTTCCATTAGATATGCAATATGAATCAAAGCTAAAGTAAAGTAGAAATAACTGTGAGTTTTGAGTTACTTCTGCTGCAGTCACCATATCAAAATATCGGCGGAAGAATGAGCAGGTCTCCCTGGTCCTCCTCACACACCTACCATCGTACCGATGAGAGTAAGGTATAACATGAGGCATTTCCACCTTCGGCTCTGGGACGAGGGTCGAAAAATATGCATATACCCATAGCTGCAAAAAACAAAAGGGCGATAGTGAGTATACAATAGATAAACACAGGTAATGCAGAACGCAGAGTATCTGTGCAATGTGCAGAGAATGCAGAATACAAGAAGGATGCAGAAAGCAGAATGTATAGTATAGCGTACAAAAAGTGCAAGGGCAAAGTAGAGATTAGACTATGTGTGTACAGTGTACAAAAAGCGTACAGCAAAAAGCACAGCAAGAAATGCAAAGCAGAAAAGTAAAGCATACCTTCCAGGCTCTCCAGTAGCCGCCGACTCTATTCCCGCTCCTGCGGGATGTCGAGCTCATGTAGCCGTACAAGGTAACGAGGCCAGCGTCGCCCCAGTCGTAAAGCCGGACCCGAGACAAGTCCACCAAGGCACTCAAGAGATATAGCCCGATAGTGTTCACCCTGTCGGCGAACAAAGTGGTGCCAAAGAGGAACATCAAGAAGCATCGGGCATACTGCTTGATCTCCTCTAGGGTCTCTGGCTCTGTCCTTCTGAAATGATTCGTAAACCAAGTCTATCGAACCATCCCTAATCAAAAGAGCGGTGGGTGTACCCCCAGCAGGTAGATCCAAGCGGCCTCCCACTCGCCCATGTCTATATCATAAGGGATCGGCTGACCCCCTACCTCGATGCTGGTGAGCATAGCAAAGTCATAGGGAGTCATCGTCATGTCTCTTGCGGTAGAGAAGCGGAAAGAGTTGGTGGTGTCCCACCATCTCTCTACCCGTGCGCCAAGTAAGGGCTTGCTCGCTATGAGACGCGATAGCCCCATGCAAAATAAGCCGAATTTGGGTTCATTGATAATCTGGCGGACGCCAACGGGGAGGTCCATATACCACTCCCTCGCAGATGTGGCTCTATATCCTCGGATAGAGTGAGAGTCCTCCTGTAATCAGAATGTGTTTGAGAAGGTAATGTAAGAAATACATTGTAAGAATGTGTTTGAGATAAACAGATGAAAGACAGTGTAAGCATGATCTATGGAAGAAATGCAAGGTACATTGCGGAAAATGTAAGAAGACAGTGTATACCTCGGTGGCGCCGTAGGATAAATGAGACACCAGTTCTTGTAGTAAGAGATCCTCTGGCATGTCTTGTGCAAAACCTCTGAAATGACGAATAGTATCGGGCGGTAGCACATGCACCTCAGGGTGACATGTCTCCAGGTCAAAGGGTCGAACCCTGGGTGGTAATGGTACATGCTCTGGATCTGCCTCCATTCCTGGAGAAGCTCCGTCATGGGGGATGTCATCTGCCATCTGGAAAGGAGGTGAGAAAGTGGGCGAAAATGAGCAAAATGCGTGGAGAATGCCAAAAGTCAACAAAAGTCAACCCTATGAGAGAGAAAAAGTCAAAGCCCGGAAAAAGGTCACTAAACTCAAGAAGAAATCAAGGGGAACGAGCCTCAAATGGTGAAACTCCAAGAAAAAGAACTAAAATCGAGTTTCAATTGATTCAAAACGCAGTATACAAAGAGGATTTAGCGAATCAAACATCCGTGGGGCTTTGGAAAACGCGTATAAAGCGCGAATTTAGAGGGGAAAAATGGATTAATATTCAATTTAATTATTCAAGTTTATTTAATTCTTGTTTAGTCATAGCATCCTCAAATCTTTTTAACCAAAATTGATTTAGGAATTTAAAAATTAAATTAGTTTAATTTCACAATTATCCCTGTGGATCGATACCTGGACTTGCCATTATTCTAAAAGAATTTGGTGTAGTTTAGTGATTTATATTTGGTGAGTTCAACGAACCATCAAATTTTGGCGCCGTTGCTGGTGACTTCTAGCGAAATTAGTTAATTTAAAATTACATTCTTATTTTAATTTTTAGTTTAGGATTTTATGCGTTCGTGTTGCTAAGTGTGCAGAGCGTTTGAAAGTGGAACAATCACCGAAGTGCAAGCGGAGCACAACTAAGCTTTAAAAATAAAAAAATCGTAGCACTAAAGTGCTTAAACAGAAGCAAACATTCGCAAAAAAAGCACCAAAGTGCTAAAAAGAAAGATAAAGCTCAATTAGACGTTGGAGGCAACGTCTACACGTCAGGCACCCGTAAGCCGAGTAAAGCGTTTTCGTTAAACCGCTGTGAGTATTTCTCCCTTTGGTATTTTGCTTTCGTAACTTAGTGCATAGAGTCGGAACTTTTTCTGTATGTGTGGGTAGTGTATGCATGAGCGCCGTTCTTGTCGACTTGAATTATGGAATTTGGACCTTGAATTAGAAAGGACTCTTAGGAGACTTAGAGCCTTTGCCCGTGTTCCTAGGCTTGAATATTCATATTCATACATTAAGCCATTGGAGATGGAAAATCCAAATGTCCTGAATGTGCCCAACCGGACCCTTAAGGATTATTTCACATCCACTGCATATACATCACCATCATGCATCCAATTACTCAACACCACTGCTGCTCATTATGAGATTAAGTCTGGCACCATACAAATGCTCTCATCATTCCATGGACTAACTCATGATGATCCTTACAAACATTTGAATGAATTTCTGGAAATTTGCTCGGCAGTGAGGATATAGAATTTCACAAATGAGGCCTTAATGTTGCGATTGTTTCCATTCTCATTAAAGGATAAAGCCAAACACCGGCTGAATTCCTTACCTGCTAATTCAATCACAACTTGGGACCAATTACAGCAACGGTTCTGGGAGAAATACTTTCCCATAGGTAAAACCAACCAACTTAGGCGAGTGTAGACCGCCCGAACTCTGCTCCAAGCGCGAGGGGACGAATTGTGGTTCTAGTTACTACAGTTGAACTCCTGTCATGGTTCTGAATCTAATCTCACAAAGTGCAATGTAAGACTGATAAATCACCAAAGAGTCCATATCCGACAAATCGTTTGGAAAACTGATTTTAATCAAGAAGTGCCAAACATGGACTGCTTTGCCAGATTTCAGAGTCGCCACCTAAATATTTTGTTTTGGGAAATTTAGGAAACCCTAACTCATGCCTAAGGTCACGTGCCCGTCATCACCAAAGTTACCTCGGCTTGGGAACTTGGATACGAGAGGGAAAGGTCCTGAAATGAGCACCCCCGCACCCCCGATCAAAGGATCGGCCTTTACTAACATGATATGTTGTTTTTGAAAACACATGTGTTCTTATTTCGATTATTAATCTAGAATTACTATGTGATGCGCACAGCATACAAGTATAGACTAAATCGCTCGATTTGGAACAAAACATCTCATGTTTGTTTTTCGAAAGTGGTTTGAAGGTGCTACTCGCAAGTAGGCTAAAACACGGATTTGCCACCGAACAAGGTGGGCTTAGAAAACATGATGATTTACCACTTCAAATGGGCTTAAAACGCACATTTTGATGAATTATTTCAATTCAAGCAATGAAGCCTTCATCCACATGCATTCATGCAGTTAAACACTTAAGCAGTTAGCCTCATGGCAAGCATGCTATCATGGCAGTCACTTACACACATGCAAGGATGCTAAAGCATAAACACTCATAGTGTACTCTGAGCCAAAATAGAAGCTATGTTAGAAATCAATGCATGATCCTAACTATGTTTGAAATGCCTAATGCAACATATGCAAAATGCAACTAAGTAGGCTCCGCTATCTAAGATGGCATATTAATGCAACAATTGATACATGTATTCAAATAGGTATTGAAATACAATGCAGTTTGAATGATGCGCTGAGCCCGGTGCATGCAAGACAAAATGAATGATGCACGCATGCAAGCATCAGGTATGCTAATCGAAATATGCCCTAAGCTAACCACCGAAAGCTGGTAAGTAAAAGGGAGAAAGACGTGTGGTTGGAAGACATGCATCACACACATGCACACTTATTACAACATTGTGCCCTCTCGACGGAGGGTCCGAATAAATCAACTAACTAGCTACGCTAAGCTAATTAATTACAAACCGAAACTAATTAATCAAATTAATTAAGTTACAAAACCAACTAAGTATGAAAAGCATCTAAATTAGGCTGCCATAGCTCTGCCTCGGAATAATGAATGACGCATGCTCGGTCGACTTCGCTTGGAAATCCATTACCATGCCCAAAACTGTCTCTGTTTGCATTTGATCTCAGAACACTGCACAAACCTCCAGAATGCTTCTGCTGCAATATGGGGACCTCCTGGTGGGCTGCCAACCAGAAAAGGGTGGTGTAGACCACCTGTAGACCAGAAAAACTGGTTGTAGACTAGAAAAAGTGGTCGGCCGACCACCTTTGCTGGTCTGTCGACCAGAAATTCTGCCAGACTCCAGTTTTGCTGCAACAGAGAACAACAAGGGCATGACAGTGTATTTGCAAGGGAATGTGTGCACAACCACCCTCCCTATCATTTTTCAAGCTCAAGGGACTGCGGTACTCGACTCTCGGACCACCAACCGAGCATCGCAATGCACGATGGCCGAGAAGCCAAGTTTGCACGAGTCAATGTTAATGAATGCACACAAATGACAAATAAGAGCCTCCGCCTCTATCATGCATGATCAAGAGGGTCGGCGACCGAGAAATGAGGCGCGTTTCATCACTTCAAGTATGAAACGCCCCTCGTTTCCCGTGTTTGGATCAACATCCGATCCAAACACAATGTAATGCAACAACACTCCAAACACAATGCAATGCAATGCAACAACATGCAAACACAATGCAATGCAACAACATGCACAGAGTCCTTAAGCATTGAAGGACACAACACAAGGGCTATGTAATGTAATACCCAATGGACCAAAACAGCCCCAAACTGACCTCATGCATGCCAAAATAGTGGCTGAGATACTCTGAAATGCTAGCATTAAAAGCAAGAAAATGCATGCTCATGCATTGGCCCATGAACTAGGCATAAGGGTCAACTCTTAAACACAAGTAAGAAGTGACAAATGTGAGAGTGTAGCTATGAAATATGCCTTGAAATCATGTAAGAAATGATGCCAAATCATGCACATATCACAAATAAAGCATGCTAGGCGCTCAAAGCTTAAGGCTAGCAAAGACACTTGTACCATAGCCCTATCAAGCAAGCCCCAAAGGGCCAAGGTGACTCAAAACAGTCCCAAGATAGGTCAAAACAATGCTAGAAACATGCTTGAACATAGCCAACATATGCTAGAATGTGAGGCATAAAGCATGACGCATGTAAGGCCAATGAGCATGATTACACTACACCTACCAAAACCAAGCATGAGGTGACTTCACCAACAAAAATCAGAGTTGTAACATAGCAAAATAAGACCGAAAACACACTGAGATGGTAGCCCAAAAGGCTTAGGCAAGCATGCATGCCAATTGGCTCATGATTGAGGCATAAAGCACAACCCTCCAAAAGCATTGAAAGTGTGAAACATGAAGGAGTATGACTATACTACACACACTGAAGTCATGTTAGAAATGAATGCAAACAGCTCAAGTAATGCATGCTAGAGACTTTGAAACTCAAAGCTAATGGGCAAGATTGCACTATGGCTATACAAAGCAAGGCATGCATGACCAAAATCACTTAAAATAGAGCTTAAGCATGGCAAAAAATGAGTAAAAGCTTGCTGGAGTGGAGCCTAAAAACATGCTAAAATGGTGAATGGTGGTCCAAAAGCATGATGCATGTTAAGGCTATAGGGAGGATTACACTACGAGGGTATGAAGCACGCAAGAGGCAATCAAACCGACGTAAAACAGAGATATAGCATGCTAAAATAACACCAAAAATATGCTGATATAGCATCCAATTACTCAACACCACTGCTGCTCATTATGAGATTAAGTCTGGCACCATACAAATGCTCTCATCATTCCATGGACTAACTCATGATGATCCTTACAAACATTTGAATGAATTTCTGGAAATCTTGCTCGGCAGTGAGGATATAGAATTTCACAAATGAGGCCTTAATGTTGCGATTGTTTCCATTCTCATTAAAGGATAAAGCCAAACACCGGCTGAATTCCTTACCTGCTAATTCAATCACAACTTGGGACCAATTACAGCAACGGTTCTGGGAGAAATACTTTCCCATAGGTAAAACCAACCAACTTAGGCGAGTGTAGACCGCCCGAAACTCTGCTCCAAGCGCGAGGGGACGAATTGTGGTTCTAGTTACTACAGTTGAACTCCTGTCATGGTTCTGAATCTAATCTCACAAAGTGCAATGTAAGACTGATAAATCACCATAAGAGTCCATATCCGACAAATCGTTTGGAAAACTGATTTTAATCAAGAAGTGCCAAACATGGACTGCTTTGCCAGATTTCAGAGTCGCCACCTAAATATTTTGTTTTGGGAAATTTAGGAAACCCTAACTCATGCCTAAGGTCACGTGCCCGCTCATCACCAAAGTTACCTCGGGCTTGGGAACTTGGATACGAGAGGGAAAGGTCCTGAAATGAGCACCCCCCGCACCCCCGATCAAAGGATCGGCCTTTACTAACATGATATGTTGTTTTTGAAAACACATGTGTTCTTATTTCGATTATTAATCTAGAATTACTATGTGATGCGCACAGCATACAAGTATAGACTAAATCACTCGATTTGGAACAAAACATCTCATGTTTGTTTTTCGAAAGTGGTTTGTAAGGTGCTACTCGCAAGTAGGCTAAAACACGGATTTGCCACCGAACAAGGTGGGCTTAGAAAACATGATGATTTACCACTTCAAATGGGCTTAAAACGCACATTTTTGATGAATTATTTCAATTCAAGCAATGAAGCCTTCATCCACATGCAATTCATGCAGTTAAACACTTAAGCAGTTAGCCTCATGGCAAGCATGCTATCATGGCAGTCACTTACACACATGCAAGGATGCTAAAGCATAAACACTCATAGTGTACTCTGAGCCAAAATAGAAGCTATGTTAGAAATCAATGCATGATCCTAAC
The DNA here is from genome assembly GCA_036172215.1 of Camellia granthamiana. NCBI lineage: Eukaryota > Viridiplantae > Streptophyta > Magnoliopsida > Ericales > Theaceae > Camellia > Camellia granthamiana. The sequence goes on from CM069915.1 coordinate 100,475,742, forward strand.
TATGTTTGAAATGCCTAATGCAACATATGCAAAATGCAACTAAGTAGGCTCCGCTATCTAAGATGGCATATTAATGCAAACAATTGATACATGTATTCAAATAGGTATTGAAATACAATGCAGTTTGAATGATGCGCTGAGCCCCGGTGCATGCAAGACAAAATGAATGATGCACGCATGCAAGCATCAGGTATGCTAATCGAAATATGCCCTAAGCTAACCACCGAATAGCTGGTAAGTAAAAAGGGAGAAAGACGTGTGGTTGGAAGACATGCATCACCACACATGCACACTTATTACAACATTGTGCCCTCTTCGACGGAGGGTCCGAATAAATCAACTAACTAGCTACGCTAAGCTAAATTAATTACAAACCGAAAACTAATTAATCAAATTAATTAAGTTACAAAACCAACTAAGTATGAAAAGCATCTAAATTAGGCTGCCATAGCCTCTGCCCTCGGAATAATGAATGACGCAGTGCTCGGTCGACTTCGCTTGGAAATCCATTACCATGCCCAAAACTGTCTCTGTTTGCATTTGATCTTAGAACATCTGCACAAACCTCCAGAATGCTTCTTGCTGCAATATGGGGACCTCTGGGGGGCTTGCCAACCAGAAAAGGGTGGTGTAGACCACCTGTAGACCAGAATAAACTGGTTGTAGACTAGAAAAAAGTGGTCGGCCGACACCACCATTTGCTGGTCTGTCGACCAGAAATTCTGCCAGACTCCAGTTTTGCTGCAACAGAGAACAACAAAGGGCATGACAGTGTATTTGCAAGGGAATGTGTGCACAACCACCCTCCTCCTATCATTTTTCAAGCTCAAGGGACTGCGGTACTCGACTCTCGGACCACCAACCGAGCATCGCAATGCACGATGGCCGAGAAGCCAAGTTTTGCACGAGTCAATGTTAATGAATGCACACAAATGACAAATAAGAGCCTCCGCCTCTATCATGCATGATCAAGAGGGTCGGCGACCGAGAAATGAGGCTGCGTTTCATCACTTCAAGTATGAAACGCCCCTCGTTTCCCCGTGTTTGGATCAACATCCGATCCAAACACAATGTAATGCAAACAACACTCCAAACACAATGCAATGCAATGCAACAACATGCAAACACAATGCAATGCAACAACATGCACAGAGTCCTTAAGCATTGAAGGACACAACACAAGGGCTATGTAATGTAATACCCAATGGACCAAAACAGCCCCAAACTGACCTCATGCATGCCAAAAATAGTGGCTGAGATACTCTGAAATGCTAGCATTAAAAGCAAGAAAATGCATGCTCATGCATTGGCCCATGAACTAGGCATAAGGGTCAACTCTTAAACACAAGTAAGAAGTGACAAATGTGAGAGTGTAGCTATGAAATATGCCTTGAAATCATGTAAGAAATGATTGCCAAATCATGCAACATATCACAAATAAAGCATGCTAGGGCGCTCAAGAGCTTAAGGCTAGCAAAGACACTTGTACCATAGCCCTATCAAGCAAGCCCCAAAGGGCCAAGGTGACTCAAAACAGTCCCAAGATAGGTCAAAACAATGCTAGAAACATGCTTGAACATAGCCAACATATGCTAGAATGTGAGGCATAAAGCATGACGCATGTAAGGGGCCAATGAGCATGATTACACTACACCTACCAAAACCAAAGCATGAGGTGACTTCACCAACAAAAATCAAGAGTTGTAACATAGCAAAATAAGACCTGAAAACACACTGAGATGGTAGCCCAAAAGGCTTAGGCAAGCATGCATGCCAATTGGCTCATGATTGAGGCATAAAGCACAACCCCTCCAAAAGCATTGAAAAGTGTGAAACATGAAGGAGTATGACTATACTACACACTACTGAAGTCATGTTAGAAATGAATGCAAACAGCTCAAGTAATGCATGCTAGAGACTTTGAAACTCAAAGCTAATGGGCAAGATTGCACTATGGCTATACAAAGCAAGGCATGCATGACCAAAATCACTTAAAATAGAGCTTAAGCATGGCAAAAAATGAGTAAAAGCTTGCTGGAGTGGAGCCTAAAAACATGCTAAAATGGTGGTCCAAAGCATGATGCATGTTAAGGGCTATAGGGAGGATTACACTACGAGGGTATGAAGCACGCAAGAGGCAATCAAAACCGACGTAAAACAGAGATATAGCATGCTAAAATAACACCAAAAATATGCTGATATAGCATCCAATTACTCAACACCACTGCTGCTCATTATGAGATTAAGTCTGGCACCATACAAATGCTCTCTCATCATTCCATGGACTAACTCATGATGATCCTTACAAACATTTGAATGAATTTCTGGAAATTTGCTCGGCAGTGAGGATATAGAATTTCACAAATGAGGCCTTAATGTTGCGATTGTTTCCATTCTCATTAAAGGATAAAGCCAAACACCGGCTGATATTCCTTACCTGCTAATTCAATCACAACTTGGGACCAATTACAGCAACGGTTCTGGGAGAAATACTTTCCCATAGGTAAAACCAACCAACTTAGGCGAGTGTAGACCGCCCGAACTCTGCTCCAGAGCGCGAGGGGACGAATTGTGGTTCTAGTTACTACCAGTTGAACTCCTGTCATGGTTCTGAATCTAATCTCACAAAGTGCAATGTAAGACTGATAAATCACCAAAGAGTCCATATCCGACAAATCGTTTGGAAAACTGATTTTAATCAAGAAGTGCCAAACATGGACTGCTTTGCAGATTTCAGAGTCGCCACCTAAATATTTTGTTTTGGGAAATTTAGGAAACCCCTAACTCATGCCTAAGGTCACGTGCCCGTCATCACCAAAGTTACCCTCGGCTTGGGAACTTGGATACGAGAGGGAAAGGTCCTGAAATGAGCACCCCCGCACCCCCCGATCAAAGGATCGGCCTTTACTAGCATGATATGTTGTTGTATAGACTAAATCGCTCGATTTGGAACAAAACATCTCATGTTTGTTTTTCGAAAGTGGTTTGAAGGTGCTACTCGCAAGTAGGCTAAAACACGGATTTGCCACCGAACAAGGTGGGCTTAGAAAACATGATGATTTACCACTTCAAATGGGCTTAAAACGCACATTTTGATGAATTATTTCAATTCAAGCAATGAAGCCTTCATCCACATGCATTCATGCAGTTAAACACTTAAGCAGTTAGCCTCATGGCAAGCATGCTATCATGGCAGTCACTTACACACATGCAAGGATGCTAAAGCATAAACACTCATAGTGTACTCTGAGCCAAAATAGAAGCTATGTTAGAAATCAATGCATGATCCTAACTATGTTTGAAATGCCTAATGCAACATATGCAAAATGCAACTAAGTAGGCTCCGCTATCTAAGATGGCATATTAATGCAACAATTGATACATGTATTCAAATAGGTATTGAAATACAATGCAGTTTGAATGATGCGCTGAGCCCGGTGCATGCAAGACAAAATGAATGATGCACGCATGCAAGCATCAGGTATGCTAATCGAAATATGCCCTAAGCTAACCACCGAAAGCTGGTAAGTAAAAGGGAGAAAGACGTGTGGTTGGAAGACATGCATCACACACATGCACACTTATTACAACATTGTGCCCTCTCGACGGAGGGTCCGAATAAATCAACTAACTAGCTACGCTAAGCTAATTAATTACAAACCGAAACTAATTAATCAAATTAATTAAGTTACAAAACCAACTAAGTATGAAAAGCATCTAAATTAGGCTGCCATAGCTCTGCCTCGGAATAATGAATGACGCATGCTCGGTCGACTTCGCTTGGAAATCCATTACCATGCCCAAAACTGTCTCTGTTTGCATTTGATCTCAGAACACTGCACAAACCTCCAGAATGCTTCTGCTGCAATATGGGGACCTCCTGGTGGGCTGCCAACCAGAAAAGGGTGGTGTAGACCACCTGTAGACCAGAAAAACTGGTTGTAGACTAGAAAAAGTGGTCGGCCGACCACCTTTGCTGGTCTGTCGACCAGAAATTCTGCCAGACTCCAGTTTTGCTGCAACAGAGAACAACAAGGGCATGACAGTGTATTTGCAAGGGAATGTGTGCACAACCACCCTCCCTATCATTTTTCAAGCTCAAGGGACTGCGGTACTCGACTCTCGGACCACCAACCGAGCATCGCAATGCACGATGGCCGAGAAGCCAAGTTTGCACGAGTCAATGTTAATGAATGCACACAAATGACAAATAAGAGCCTCCGCCTCTATCATGCATGATCAAGAGGGTCGGCGACCGAGAAATGAGGCGCGTTTCATCACTTCAAGTATGAAACGCCCCTCGTTTCCCGTGTTTGGATCAACATCCGATCCAAACACAATGTAATGCAACAACACTCCAAACACAATGCAATGCAATGCAACAACATGCAAACACAATGCAATGCAACAACATGCACAGAGTCCTTAAGCATTGAAGGACACAACACAAGGGCTATGTAATGTAATACCCAATGGACCAAAACAGCCCCAAACTGACCTCATGCATGCCAAAATAGTGGCTGAGATACTCTGAAATGCTAGCATTAAAAGCAAGAAAATGCATGCTCATGCATTGGCCCATGAACTAGGCATAAGGGTCAACTCTTAAACACAAGTAAGAAGTGACAAATGTGAGAGTGTAGCTATGAAATATGCCTTGAAATCATGTAAGAAATGATGCCAAATCATGCACATATCACAAATAAAGCATGCTAGGCGCTCAAAGCTTAAGGCTAGCAAAGACACTTGTACCATAGCCCTATCAAGCAAGCCCCAAAGGGCCAAGGTGACTCAAAACAGTCCCAAGATAGGTCAAAACAATGCTAGAAACATGCTTGAACATAGCCAACATATGCTAGAATGTGAGGCATAAAGCATGACGCATGTAAGGCCAATGAGCATGATTACACTACACCTACCAAAACCAAGCATGAGGTGACTTCACCAACAAAAATCAGAGTTGTAACATAGCAAAATAAGACCGAAAACACACTGAGATGGTAGCCCAAAAGGCTTAGGCAAGCATGCATGCCAATTGGCTCATGATTGAGGCATAAAGCACAACCCTCCAAAAGCATTGAAAGTGTGAAACATGAAGGAGTATGACTATACTACACACACTGAAGTCATGTTAGAAATGAATGCAAACAGCTCAAGTAATGCATGCTAGAGACTTTGAAACTCAAAGCTAATGGGCAAGATTGCACTATGGCTATACAAAGCAAGGCATGCATGACCAAAATCACTTAAAATAGAGCTTAAGCATGGCAAAAAATGAGTAAAAGCTTGCTGGAGTGGAGCCTAAAAACATGCTAAAATGGTGGTCCAAAGCATGATGCATGTTAAGGCTATAGGGAGGATTACACTACGAGGGTATGAAGCACGCAAGAGGCAATCAAACCGACGTAAAACAGAGATATAGCATGCTAAAATAACACCAAAAATATGCTGAGATAGGACCAAAATAGGCTACCATGATGGATCAAAGCATTGAGTACACAAGGCTAAATGGCAAGATTACACTACAAGTGTAGAAAGCATGCATGGGGTAACCAAACCAATCCAAAACAGAGTTATGCCATGCTGAAATAGGGCCAAAAAGAGGCTGAGAACAAGCCAACACTTACTAGAAAAACAAGCTCAAACATGAGGCCAACAAGGCAAGCAACCAAGACACAAGGAGAAGGGATGACCCCCTCCTATTTAGGGCCTCAAAACACACTTTACACCACTGAAATTCCTCTAGAATTCAGTGGTGAAGAGGCCAAACAAAGGTGATCTCAAAGGCCTAAAGTGATGGCACAAAACAAGGCCAAATAAGGCACAAAAGGGGATAGACCACCCCAAATACCAAAGAGGCATCAAACAAACACTTTAAGGACTTGAAAATGAAGCTTTTTGCAGTTGAAAATTAAGCCAAAAGAAGCATGCAAATAGGGCCAAATAAGCAACTACAACAAAGCTTTAAAGAGCATAAAGACTCACTCTTAAAGAACAACTTTAGAACAGCATCTTCAGAGGAAAAAACCAAGCCAAAACCACTCAAATGCAACCTCCAAGAACCTCAGCTCAATAGTGAAGGTGTTTCACTAGGTGTTTGTGTGCTAAAGTGTGAAGAAATGGCACTTTTGAGCACAAACAAGTGCAAATATAGAGAGAGAGGGAGAAATATAAAGAGAGAGAGAGAGTAAACTTCAGCTCTGGAAATTTTGTGAACCCTGGAAATGGAGAGAGAGCCTCTCTCTTATAGAAATCTAAGCCTCAAGCTTGTTGAACAAGCTAGAGACTTGAAGCAGGATGCCTTCTGTGCCCAACAGCTGGCACAGCTGGCAAGAAAAATATCTGCAGAAAATGCAAGATGGTCACCGACCAGTTAAAGTGGTTGGCCAACCACTCCCACTAGTCGACCGACCAGAAAAAGTGGTCTATAAGGACAAAAACTGGTCGGCAAGGGAGAGGGAGGGTCTGCACGGAGAGTAGAAGGTAGTGGCAGGTTGCCGACCACCTTAGGTGGTCCACAGACCACCAACCCTAACTAGCCGACCACAAAAAGTGGACTACAGGGACAAAAAGTGGTCTATACCCCTGTTCCACTCTCCAGGCAAAAGAAAACAAGGTTTAATTCAAAAATAAACCAAAAATGAAGCAAGACATGAGTTCGCAAGGTGAGGCACTCAGCCGGAAGCCCCAAAAAACTAGTCTACCAGTACAAATGGTGGCCTACAAGAGGGAAAGTTAGTCTACGGCTACAAAAAGTGGCCTACAGGCCTCTGTTTCCCTTTAGGCAAAGGCAACAAGGCATGGTCCAAAAACCAGGCCAAGAGGAGGACGTTAAGAGGTCCCGAGACAAGGCGCTCAGCCGAAGGCTCCGGAAACTCGAAACGAACACAAACATGCACAATCACCGAGTGCATAGACGATGAAGTCTGAGTCTTAAGGTCGGTCAAAAATGGGGTGTCTATAGTTGCCCCTCTTTGACAGAACTCGGACGTCATGAAATGACGGGAGTGAATGTCAAAGCCCAAAGACGACCCATTTTTGACAAGGCCGAAGACTTAGACAAACAGATAAGATACCAAAGATATGCGTCCGCAGGCAGGGGCAAAATGCAAATGACATGCACAATGCAGAACATAACTTATGATTATGCAAAGAGGACTGTAATGAAGCATTTATGCAAAATAAATACAACATTTTAAGCGAATGTTATGCAAAGGAATGGTACGGCAAACTCGTACATAAGTAAGTAAACACGAACCAAACTACATCTCATGCAGAAAGGATATAAGAAAATTTTGTGATCTTAAATACGACTCACGCAGGAAAGACTAAAAGCGACTATCGGGAACACCCAAAGTCTCAAACAAAACACCTTCCAGCGTATCAAACGCAAAAGGAGAAAAGTATCCAAATGCGTGTCAAACGCGAAAGGAGAAAGGCATCCAAACGCGTATCAAACGCAAAAGGAGAAAGGCACGTCGAAATGCGTGTCAAACGCTAGTGGAGAAGGGTAACCGAACGCGTGCCAAACGCAAACATGCGTGCTAGACAGCAGTCAAATTCAACCGGAACTTCTCTTGAATGAACCGTACATACAATATCGTCTGGTTTCACCAACTTCAAATGAACCGTACATACAATATCGTGCCTGCACAAAAGAGAGATTTTGACAGGTACAATGTAATAGGAACATATGATCAATGCTATATCAAAATACAATTTCAATACAAGATAAACGCGTACACATATGATGCCAATGGGAAGGTACATAACAATGCATGGGAGATGTGCATAACAATGCAACCGGAACAAGCATAACAATGCGAGTGAAAAGGTGCATAACAATGCAAGTGAAGCGTGCATAACAATGCAAGTAAAGCGTGCATAACAATCCAAGGGGGAACGGTGCATAACAATGCAAGTGAAAAGGTGCATAACAATACAACTGGAACGTGCGTGACAACGCAAGTGAAGAGGTGCATAACAATGCAACTGAAGCGTGCATAACAATGCAAGTGAAAAAGGTACATAACAATGTAACTAGAACGTGCGTGACAACGCAAGTGGAGTGTGCATAACAATGCGAGTGGAATGATGCATAATAATGCAGGTGTAACGGTGCATAACAATGCGAGTAAAGTGTGCATAACAATGCAACTGGAACGTGCATAACAATGCGAGTAAAGTATGCATAACAATGCAACTGGAACGTGCGTGACAACGCAAGTGAAGGGGTACATAACAATGCAACTGAAGTGTGCATAACAATGCAAGTGAAAAAGGTGCATAACAATGCAACTAGAGTGCACATAACAATGCAACTAAAACGTGCATAACAATGTAACTAGAGTGTGCATAACAATGCAACTAGAATCGTGCATAACAATGCAAGTAGAATGGTGCACAACAATGCAACTGAAGTGTGCATAACAATGCAACGCCGCAAACACATTCTGTGCACAATAACAATGCATTTTTTATGCAATATCAACAGCATGTTTGAAGTAAAACGTCGAAATAAGGAAATACATGCCTTAACGAGACCAATTCAAACGCAACCTCCGATTTACCTCTCGGAGGGGTCACAATGCACTTAAACAGGATACACCTTGCTCTTGACGAGTGACGATGAGCCATGCATCAAAGACGTGTATTGAAGTTCCCGCGGGGACATTTTGAGCCGAAAATAGTGAACTTTTCTTACACTTTCTCGAGAGCCAAGGACTCCAAACAGCATAAAAACGCACAGAGAGGACAATGGGACCCTGAAGACCACCTTGGAGGGCTGCCGACCACCTAAACCACCTGTAGACCACCTAGGTGGTTGGTCGACCTGAAAAACTGATCGGTCGACCAGTTTAGTGAAATTGGGGCAGTTTAGTCTTTTGAGGTTCGACCCTTTAAGTACACAACTCCAAAACACATTTGCTCACACCCTCAAGGCTGAAATTCACTCCTCTTCCCTCCTAGACCGTTTTTCCTCTTAGATTCGGGCTTTGCACGCGTTTTCCAACGCCCCACGTAAAGTTGACTCACTAAGATCTTCCGATTTCCTTCACTTTGAACCGATCAGAATTTGTTTTTGGAGCTTCTTTCTCCATTTTGACCACTTGAGGTATGTTTCTCTCGAAGTTTAGCACCTTTTCCCGGGCTTTGACTTTCTTTGACTTTTTCTCTTCCCGAGAGTTGACTTTTGTTGACTTTTGGCAATTTTAGCTCATTTTGCTCATTTTTGTTCATTTTGCACATTCTTTTCAGATGGTTGACGATGTTCCATATGATGACGGTCCTCCAAGGAGGGAGAAGGAGCCCGACATCATTCCGCTGCTGCCTAGGATCCGGCCCTTCGACCCTATGACATATCGTCCCGAGGAGCACATCTTGCCACCCAGCACTTTTTATCATTTTACAGACTTTGCGCGACGAGCACCCGGGGACTTGCTACTACAAGAGTCGGAGTCTCACATGTCTCACTACGCGCTCGAGGTTCATACTGCACTCTTGCGTTTTCTGTGATGTATTTTGTATTTCTTGCACACTTCGTGCTTTCGCTCTGTAATTTATCTGCTCGTTCTGAACACATTTACATACACAGCACTTCTGTCCCTTCTTAGCATAGCTCACACACTGCATTTCTGCTCATTCTGAACACAACTCACACACTGCATTTCTGCTCATTCTGAACACAGCTCACATACTGTATTTCTGCTCATTCTGAACACAGCTCAAACTGTATTTTTGCTCATTCTGAACACAGCTCGCACTGTATTTTTGCTCATTCTGAACACAGGTAGCTTCCCGTGTTACCCGGGGATACGGGTCGATTATAACGAGGGAGTGGTACACGGAGCTCCCAGACGGTGTTCGACAGATTGTTAATAAGGCAGGGTTCGGCCCATTTTGCACGGGGTTATCGCATCTTGCGGCGAGTAGGACCCTCCTGGGTGCATTAATAGAGAGATGGTGGGACACCACCAACTCCTTCCATTTCTTAACTACCGGGGGCATGACGATGACCCCATACGACTTTGCCATGCTGACGGGCCTCGACGTAGGAGGTCGGCCGGTCCCATATGACTTTGATATGGGTGAGTGGGAGGCAGCCTGGACTTATCTACTTGGAGCCCATCCGCCGATCTACCGATCATCAGGCACAGTCAGATACACCTAGTTCATAGAGCAGTACCGAGGGACTGTGCCCGAGACTGTTAAGGCCACGGAGCAGTATGCCTGAGGATTTTTGATGTTCCTTCTTGGGACCACATTGTTCTCTGATAGGGGAAACACGGTCGGGCTACATCTTCTGAGTGCTTTAGTAGACCTATCCCAGGTTTGGCACTTCGATTGAGGTGGCGCTGGCCTTGCTACCCTTTATTGCTATATGAGCGCGACCTCCCGCAGGTGCGGGAACATAGTAGGTGGCTATTAGAGAGCCTGGGAGGTACATTCTGCCCATTTGATTTACATTTATGCTTTTCATTACCTGTACACTGCACACTCCACACACTGCACACATTACGTCCCATACTCCGCATTCTGCACCTCGCATTCTGCATTCTGCATTTTCTGTGTATTCTGTGTTCTCATTGCCACTGCCTTGTCTTTCACAACTGTGGGTATGCGCCTATTTCCCGATGCTTGCTCCTGATCCAGAGGTTGAGGCACCACTTGAGGTGCCGTACTCACGTAGATTTGAGGGTCGATACCGGCCCAGACCCCGAGAGACCTTGCCATATCTCAGGCATTATTTTGACACAGTACAGGTGACTGAGGTAATCCAGAACTCTCAGTTCTTTATGCTTTCAGCTTCGGTTCATCTTGCATATCTATGACAACTAATCAATTCATGCACTTGCTATCCGCGCAGATCACCTGGCAGCCTTGGATAGCGATGCCAGGGTTTTCTCGATTCCAGTTTGCTGGGGCATGGGGGGCCTCTCGATACTGGATTCTGTTTGAAAGACCAGTTGGTAAATCCTGGTTTCTCGGGGAGCGCTTCATGCGCCAGACACTAGGTAATCCCACTCAGGAGATCCCTTCACCGCCTCCATCAGACATGTGGACCACAGAGAGTCTCACTCCCCGGGAGGTTAGCGACCTTATGCAGGGTACTGACGCAGTCCTTTTCCTGGAGGAGGGGGAGTACACGACATATCTTTACACATACCTGATGCCCCCACTGACAGGTATTCGTGCCCCCATGAGGAGAGCTGCTGACATTCCTTAATCGAGTCGCGCCCGACCTACAGACATCCCTTCGACTAGCAGGGCCAGCACATCGAGAGGTGGGACTAGGAAGATCCCCCCATTAGGCAGTGTGCTGAATGGCCAGATCCTCCGACAAAGCTGACATGTTGGCGGTATGGGACGTCTTATCAGATTCCGCTTAAGTCTCCATTGCCAGATCATCGATATGTCAGGGCCCCTAACTCAGCATCGGTATGCTTTACAGTTTTCATCTGTCATTCAGATATTTAGACATTCATTCATTCACTGATGACTTGAACTTGCATCTGCAGCCTTCCCCAAGATGTGTTGAGGGATTGCTTGAGGTGATGGCCTCACTTGAGTTTATGGTTTTGAGGAGAGAGACGATACTGCACTCCTACGGCATCCCGGTACTTTCCAGTTTCCTTGCATTTATCATACTTTTGCTGATATATCGAAACTGAACATTTCACTGCACTGATTCACTGCATGTATAGATCACATCCGACACATCACATTCACATACTATATCTGCATGCACTCACTCTATGCACCATACTTGCATCTGATATACATACCCTGGCTGATGTATTCAAACTGCCTTTTCAGGTCACACCTCTACAACCCGGGCCACCCGGGCCTTCTCGAGTAGTAGGGAGAGGGATCCCGACACGCGGCCGAGGGAGACGTCGAGCACTTGCCAGATGTGATGACGAGTTTAGTGAGGAGGAGGAGCCAGTAAATCCTCAGTCAGAGACATCTGCGGGGGGAGGTGGTGACACCGGTTCAGGTTCCGAGGGTGGAGACGACGCTGAGGAGGATTCTGAGGATGGCGGCTCTGGTTCAGACGGGGGTGCCGACAGCGGTGGTTTAGAGGCTGCTCAGCCGAAGAGGATGAAGATGGCCCATCGATCCTGAGCCAGATAGCACCGACTCAGATGTTCTTGCTTTTTGCTTTATTTCTCTTTTTGCCTTAGTATTTGCACATTGTATAGCCTTAGGCAGTTTTATTTTCTTTAAAACTTTGTACTTTGTAAAGAGAAACCAAGATGGAATGAAAACAGTTTTTTGTTCAAAAGGTGTTGCATTGGTATTCTGAGCATCGCTTTGCATCATTTTGCACAAAAATGAGATTGTTGGAAGTTTGAACACTCGTGTATTGCCAAGTCAGGTAGTGAACCAACGTAACAAACAAAACACCTTAAAGAACAATTCGATAAACGAATTATAACAACTCGATAAGCAAAGAGCAATAACTCGATAATCAAAGAGCAACAACTCGATAAGCAAATGCATATTGGACAAACAAAACAACAGAACGCATCCGAAGCAGAAATAAACTCAGACCTTCAGCATTCTCAGCACATAGGAAGGCTAGGGACTTTCTGTTGGAGACAAGAAGTAGCTGTAGACTACTTTTTGCTCATTGCCGACCACCAAAAAGGACTGTCAACCACTTTTGTGGTTTGTAGACCAGAAAAAGTGGTCGGTCGACCAGTAAAAGTGGTCGGTCGACCAGTTATGTAGGGGGTCTCCAGATTTTTATCACTTGTTCTCTAAACAGTGCCTTATCCTCTATAAAGGTTCCAGCCTCGTGGTTCCCTCATTCTAACTCAGTTTTTGCACCAAATGGAGGCATTTCTTGTCCAAAATCTCACAAATTGGATTGCAAACTTGGATGGCTCGGAAAAATTGAACTTCCGGGGTTTTGGCATAAATGCACTATTCACTCTGAACCGCACCCCACTACGTTTTCCATTTCTCCATGCCGCGGCAAGGTGTTGGAATCCGGTAACTCATGTTTTTAGCTTTGGCAGACAAGAGATGTGTCCCACTTTCGAAGACTTCCAAGCTTTGATGGAGTCCGAGCGTGAGGAAGAGATCTTGCCCCAATTCCGTTTTGGCCACATCCAAGCCTTAGGACGGATGTGCGGGCTCACTTTGCATGACGCCCGGTTTTTGATTCGCGACGAAGAACTGGACATTCCAAGTCTGATTCGTCGATTTTCTGATGCCGGTGACTGCAGCGATCATCACTGGCAAGGTTTTCGGCGACATGCGCTTTGCTTGTGCATGTTATCTCATTTCTTGCTTGCCCCAGGCTCCGGTGGGTCTAGCGTCTGTTTGATTGAGGTTGCCCAAGGCTTAAAAGAGGGCAACAGCTGCGTTGCCATGACACAAGCTGAGACATTGGTGGGTTTGGATGCTTTCTATCGTCGAGAGACGACTAGATTCGTGGGGAGTCCACTACTGCTGCAGGTAATGTTTCCCACCCTATCTTACATATATTTCTCACATCACTCGGCCCTCAGGCTTAGTTTTTCTCTCAAAACCCTTTCCTTGCTTTTCTCTCCACGTACACCTCTCTATTCTTTAATCTCTCATTTTTCATCCCTCCCCATATATGGTTGATAGATAAGTTGAAGGTTGTGGACTCATGCCCAGCATATTCAACATGCGACTATTTCTTCCAGCGACATCTAGTCGATGCCCCTGGTGAAGGATGGTGGTGCGAGTGGATGTGCAGTCTGTCCGCTGTCCGCATTGCTTAGCGTTGCCCCTGGCTCAATCTGCCGACGATGAGTTACGGCATGTCTCGCCAGCCTGGGATTCAATTGATCGGCCTGACACACTGTGTCTTTTACTTCCCATTTCGATTCCGACGCCAATTTGGGCATAATCAAACTTGCCCGGAGGAGGGGATAGAGTACCCTGCTGCATTTCCAATCCGAGGTGCACAGCTAGCTCGGTATGCCACAGCATGGAGGACGAGAGAGCTTCTGACCCCCGCTCCCACTTTCAGTTGCACCCTCTCTGATGAGTGCATAGCTTGGCTTGATGAAGAGGCACAGGTTGGGCCTACTTTGGCCTCAAAGGCTTTCACAAGCTCTGGGAAAGGGCGCAGGAACACCTGACTTGACTATGCCTCGAGTTTATTGCTTTATCAGTACTTTCAAGTTTTCTTTATGAATGTAATAAAAAGCAACTTCAATTTGTATTCAAGAATAGGAGAACTCTGTACTGAAATCAATGTAATTAAAGGTTGTGGGTACTGAAAATTTTTCATTTGGTCCAAAAATGGTCTAAGTCGTAAAAAGATTAATTTAAGCAAAATCAACTTTTATTAAAACTTTTCAAAACCATTTTCGATATGGATCACTGGACACGCCCGAGATCTATCACTGAGATGTACAACCCCGGATCCAGCAACTGGAAAGTTACCCCTAGTCTGAATAGCACTGCCCTGGAGATCACAACCGAGCTCTTGAATGCAGAATAGACAAAGATGACCAACATGATCACATGGACAAAGTTGATTTGGAAGTGTTTATGGCTGGACTTCGGAATGAAGTTGCCTACGTATCCCAAAGATGGGAATTAAGCCTTACGTAGTTCAGTTCAGGTTCACTCGTGTATTAACACTCTCCTTTTGCGCTCTAACTTTTGCCAAGGCCGTCCTTTCTGGGTTTTCAACCTTGCGAGCTCAGTTTTTATTATTTCAAATTTTTTCATGTTCTAACTTTTGCCTAGGTCGCCCTTTCGGGTTTTTGGCCTAGTGAGCCACTCAGGGATAGTATTTCTTCAACTTGTCCATGTTGATCGGCTGAGTGAACTCAAGGCCATCTAAATCCATCAGAACGACAGCTCCACCGGACCAGATAGACTTGATGATGTAGGGACCAGTCCAATTAGGTCTGAACTTGCCCCTAGGGTCGTGGATGGGAGCTCGGTTTTCTTTGAGCACTAGATCTCCCTCTTTCAAATTCCTGGACTTAACCTTCTTGTTGAAAGCCCTGGCAATTCTTCGTTGATAACCCTGGACATGATATAGTGTTTTCAGCCTTCTTTCATCAAAAAGCATGATTTCTTTGAACCTGCTTTGCTGCTAATCTGCCTTAGCTATCTAACACTCAGCCAATACCCGAAATGACGGAACCTCAACTTCGATAGGCAGAATAGCCTCCATCCCATAAACCAAGGAATACGGAATTGCCCTAGTAGAAGTTCGAATTGAAGTCTGGTAGCCCCAAAGAGCGAATGGCAGCTTATCTGGCCAGTGCCTGTAGGTTTCCACCATCTTTTGCAGAATGTGCTTGATGTTCTTGTTGGCGGCCTCAACTGCTCCATTGGTTTGCGGCCGATATGTAGATGACTTATGAAAAGCCACATTGTATTTCTCCAACAAGTCGATCACCTCCTTCTTAAAGTGGGAACCATTATCCGAAATAATCTCATTCGGGACCCCATAGCGACAAATGATGTTGTTCCTGATGAACTTAGCAACATGCGATGCCTTCAACACCGCGTAAGATTAGGCTTCAACCCACTTCATGAAGTAGTCTATCGCTACCAGAATGTACTCATGCCCGTTGGACCCCTTCGGAGTGACAGCCCCAATTATATCAATCCCTCAGACTGAAAATGGCCATGGCGAAGTCATGTTGTACAGCTTCGACGGCGAAATGTTCATGCAGTTTGCATGGATCTGGCATTTGTGGCATCGCCGAACAAAGCCAATACAATCCTCCTCCATGGTTGACCAGCAATAACCCTGCCTAAGGATCTTCCGGGCTAGCATCACCCCACTCATGTGTGCTCTGCACTCTCCTCTATGGATGGCCTCCATTAGACGCTTGGATTCTTCAACATCAACGCATAGCTTATGCATCCCGAGATGACCCCTCTTGTACAGTTTACCCCCGCAGACGATGAACTGAGCAGCCATTCTTCAAATTGCCCTCTTATCTTTGGCATTTGCCCCTGGTGGATACGATTCCTTTTCCAAGAAGTTCCAGACGTCGTAATACCAGGGGTTTTGATCTTGTACCTTATCTATGGCAGCAATCAGCTCGTAGGCCGACACAAATTTCTGTTCAATGATGATCGGACGCATCCGGACTCCGAAAGGGATGTTTATCATAGAAGATAGAGTTACTAATGAATCAGCGAACCTGTTGTTTTCTCTTAATAGATGAGCGAAGTTCAGTTTCTCAAACCGAGGAATCAGAACGTCCAAGGTCCAGTGATAGATTCTCATCTTTTCTTCCTTAACTTTCCAATCTCCTTTAGCTTGAGATACAACAAGGTTCGAGTCCCCAATGACATCCAACCATTTTGCCCCTAGTTCTAAGGCGGCTTCTAATCCAACAATACATGCCTCATATTCTGCCTTATTGTTCGATACTTTGAACCGGAGTTTGCATGCTAGAGGTATACGGGAATTGTCGGGTGCTATCAACAACACCCCTATCCCATACCCGTATTGGTTTGACGCTCTGTCAAAGTACATCGTCCAAGTTTCTTCTTCGACATGCAGAATGGCCTCGTCTGGGAACAGGTACTCAACTGCTTCATCCCGTCCACTGGGTGATCGGCTAGGAACTCTGCTACCGCTCTCCCTTTCACTGACTTGCGCGTCATGTACTTCAGATCGAATTCGGAAAGCAGAAGCAACCAACGAGCTAGCCTACCCATAAGTGCCGGTTTCTCGAAGAGATATTTGATGGGATCTAATCTCGAAACCAGTATTATAGAGTGAGCTAACATGTAGTGCCTCAGCTTCCTGGTAGCCCATATCAAGGCCAGACAAGCCTTCTCCAGCGGAGTGTAGCGGGTCTCGTAATCCAGCATTTTCTTGCTCAGGTAGTAGATAGCCTTCTCCACTTTGTCCTCAGACTCCTGTGCAAGCATTGAGCCCATTGTCATTTCAGTCACTGATAGGTACAGGATCAACGGTTTCCTCGGCTTAGACGGTGATAACACAGGTGGGTTCTGTAAATATTGCTTGATCTGCTCGAAAGCAACTTGGCATCGGTCGTCCCAGTGGAACTTCTTTCCTTTCTTCAGGAGACCAAACAGTGGTTCACAAGTCAAGGTTAATTTTGTAATAAACCGTCTTATGAATTGCACTTTGCCCAGAAAGCCTCGCACCTCCTTTTCAGTCCTCGGTGGTGGCATTTCTAAGATGGCCTTGATTTTAGAATGATCGACCTCGATACCCCTTTGTGTGATCAAGAATCCCAGCATTTTCCCTGCTGTAACACTAAATGTACATTTCTGAGGATTCATCCGGAATCGATAACCTCTGATCCGTTGGAAGAATTTTTGCAAGGCGGTGTAGTGGCCCTCTCTTTCCTTGGACTTAACAATCATGTCGTCCACGTACACCTCAACCTCTTTATGGATCATATCGTGCAAAATCGTGGTCGCAGCCCGTTGATATATAGCCCCAGCATTCTTTAAGCCGAACGGCATCACCCTATAACAATAGGTTCCCCACGGGGTGGTGGAAGCAGTCTTCTCCCTGTCTTAGGGTGCCATCAAAATCTGATTGTAGTCTGAAAACCCATCCATGAACGAGAGCAGCGCATGCCCAGCAATGAAGTCCACTAATTCGTCGATATGAGGTAGAGGAAAGTCGTTCTTCGGACTGGCTTTGTTCAAATCCCTGAAGTCCACACATACCCGAATTCTGCTATCCTTCTTCGGCACCGGAACTATATTAGCCAACCAAGTAGGGTATTCAGATACCAACAGGAACCCTGTATCGATCTGCTTGGTGACCTCTTCTTTGATTTTCAGAGCCCAGTCCAGGTGGATCCTTCGGAGCTTCTGCTTAACAGGTCGGGCCTCTGGGTCAAGAGGGATCCGGTGCTGTACAATCTCAGGATCAATTCCAAGCATGTCTTCGTAGGACCACATGAAAACATCTTTGAAATCTTTTAATAAAGCGACTAAGCGTTCGCGCTCCTCCGAAGACAACGTGGACCCGATCTGGACCAGCTGCGGGTCCTTTTCAGTACCAACATTAATTGTGGTGATTTCATCAACGAAAAGTTTTACAAACCTCTTCTGCTCTTGATCAATCAAACGTTGCAAAACCGAAGGAATTTCTTCCTCGTCATTTGCATCAAAATTTTGAAAGTCTTGATTAATGCAATAAATTAAAGGCACAGAAAAGTACTCGGAAGCCACAGCCGTACCATTATCATTAATAACATCCAGTCCGCCTGATTCCTCTGTTACAACAGACTCAAAGGAAAAAGAAAAAGACGACCTCGACAGGACAGTGGCATCCGCGATATCACCCCCAAGAATACTGAACTTATACTCAGAAGAGCTGGAATCTGATTCCGACTCTACAGACTCAGTGGAATCAGATTCCGGCTCACTACCTGACCCGGAACTGCTCGATAAAAAGCCCTTCTCGTATTGCCAGACGAGGGAGGGTGCGATGGATGCATCAAGAATGCCTGAAGATGGGCCCACAGCCGCTTCATCCCCGATCATGGTAATTGATGAGTTATCCCCCAAGCACTCTGGTACGATCTGAGGATCTGAGAGGAGACAAGCTAGTGTTACCCCCATTTCTAATTCTGTACCCTCGGACTCATCCTTGCACTGCTCAGCCTCAGCTAGTGGGTCTGTCTGCTCTTCGGCAACTTCATTCCCGGATAATTGCAAGTCAAAGAAAATCTCAAACCCCGGCAAGTGCCGCCTCTCTGCATTTAGCCATGGCTCCGGGAAGTCGCAGAACGGGAAATCTTCCCCCTCCCGGACAAAGCGTCCGTTTAGGGTTCCCTAGATAGGTCTATGTATCAACTCGTAATGCTTCTCGGCTTGTTTGGCTCTGGCTCTTCTGGCTATCTCTCTTCCTTTCCTCGCCCAATCCTCTTTGGTAGGCAGATAACCTAATCCAAAGGTATATGGGTTATGCAGCACTTCGACCGATGCTGCAACGCCCTTCCGGCCACTTCACCCTAATCCCATCTCGGGGATATATTGAAGCTTGTTCATAAGGTAGACAGACTGTGCACTGACGTATAGCCCCTCATCAACAGCTAACATACCCTGTACAACCCGGGCCTCAGCTAGGGTAAATCCTGACAAAAATACATTCTCCGTGCCATGCTCAATCTCCAGAACTGGTGTAGAAACCTCTGGCGGCAGATGTATTGAAGAATTTCCAAAAACAATTGCCACCCCCTTCCTGTGGGGGTACTTCAGCATTTGGTGTAAGGTGGAAGAGACGACTTTCACCTGGTGCAGCCACGGCCGCCCAAGGAGTAGATTGAAGGTTGCGGGAACATCCAAGACATGAAACTCAATGTCCTGTTGCCCTGGACCAACCTGAGTCTTAATTCGTACGGTCCCCATCACCTCTCGGCTGGTATTATCATAGGCCCGTATCACCTAGGCCGTAGGCACAAAATCCGCAGGCTTCAACCCGATAGCATATGCCGTTCTCGACGACACACATTAATAGCAGATCCTGTGTCGACCAAGACCACCGGTATCCATTTCTCTCTACACTCCACAGAGATGTAGAGCAGTTTGTTATGATCTGAGCTCTCAGGCTGCAGTTCCTTGTCAGTGAAGGTCAAGGTCGGGGAAGCTCCTCCTGGGAAAACCAGCCCTACCAACTGCTCCAGAGTTGTATCGATTGAAAGCTTGGCCCTATCCATGGCTATAAGGACGGCCTGTCTGTGAACCCTCGAGGCCATAAGCAGTCTCCAGATGGAGATGTTTGCTTGAATTTTCTTAAGCTGTTTCAACACAGCCTCTTCCTCCAGCAGTTTTTCTTTCTGCCTCTCTACTTCTTTATCTTTTCCAGATGCCTCCGGCTGGTCCAAGTGTGGGGGCTTGAAGTACCACCCACTTCTAGTCATATGGTCAACCTCCTCAACATACCAGGTGTCATCCGGTTGGGTCTCCCTCCAGTCTTCGTTAGTGTGGGCCAGACACAAGTCATCGTCTTCCCACCACATACCATCAGCAACCGATAGACAGCTGTCTGGCTGCGTTGAAACTGTTCCTGTGCTCACGGCACATTCCGTCCCCGCAGGGGCTTTGGCCTTCCTAGCTCTCTCAAGATCCTCGATCTTTTCTTGCTTAAGACGCTTTAATGCAGCCTCTTGTTCAATGTCTACCGTAATCAAACTGCCCGGATCCCAAGCAAAATTCTTCGCACCGGTGCTCTCCAGCGATTTCTCCTGATTCTCAGCCATTCCAGCCACTACTGATATTCCAGCTTCTAATTGCCCCTGTTCTGGCTGAGGCTCTGTAACAACATCTGGCTGGTCACTGAGCCACCCTGTATTTTCTGCCGATCCATCCAGATCAAACCAGTTGACAGTCACGTCCCTCAGATCCTGTTCATTGAAGAATTGCAGATTCGCGATATCCTCTTCCAGCTCTGCTTGGTCATTTAACCCCTGACTTGGTCTATCTTCCTGAACCACACTGATCTCTGCCTCAACCAGCAACTCTATCCTCGGCTTAACCTGATTTGTTGATATGATATAACCACTCGGGTTGTACGCAAAGCTCCCAGACCCCTCAGGCTCTGAATCAACATTCTCATCTGCCTCCAAAGTCATCCCAATTCTATCTTTGATAGTCACCACCATCGGTTCAGGTTGGGTTTGGAAGGTGCTCAACATGCACAAGTCTGTGCTGTCCGGGATGAACACCTCAGGCTTGGGTAGGTAGGAGGGCGTGATGTATATACTTAGGTCATATGGAATGGCCGCCGTTTGGATTAGGTTGATGTGTTTGGGTGGTGGAACTTGGTTATATGGTGGGAGGGGGTTGGTTGTGACATTTGGTTTTTCTGGAGGTGCAATCACTTTATTGTCAATGAGATCCTGAATCTCATGACGCAGTCTGTAGCACTGGTCGATGTCTTGACCATGCTGTTGGTGAAAGGCACAGTATTTGGCTGGGTTATGAGAAGCAGGAAGTTTATCTGGTAATGGCCGCGGCTCCAGGGGCTTCAAATGTCCTTTTCTAATGAGAACCCCCAAGGCTTTGGAAATGGTCATGTACAATGAAGTAAAGGTCCTTTGGCCTCGGGGTGGATATCTGGCTGTTTATGAGCTGGTACTGGACGCACCGGTGAATGGGGTTGTTGTTTTTGGTGTAGTGGTGGTGACCATGCCCACATCAGAAGTTCTGGCAGCTGCAGCACTACTCGTGCCTACATTTGAACTGTGGGTAAATGCCCTCTTGGGCTGCTCTCTCTTGTGGTCAATCAAACCCTGCTTCATGGCGTCCTTAATCTATACCCCAATCTTGGGTAAATCAGCAAAGGTGGGGAGGGGTAAGACGATCATCTTTTGCATCAGTTTGGGTTGGAGGTTGCGCACAACCATCCGTATCTGATCCTTCTTGACCGGCCTGGTGGTCATCATAGAAGCTTTGGCCTTCCAACGGGTTACAAAGTCGGAGAAGCCTTCTTTTGGCTCTTGCCTCGTTGTCTCGAGATCACGAGTTGTGATCTTGATCTGTGTGTTGTATGAGTACTAGGCAATGAAGGCCTCGGCCATTTCTTCCCAACTTCTCTTGATAGAATCTTCCAACTTCGCATACCAGATGGCCGCGACACCCGACAGGATTCGGCCGAAAAGGGAAAGCTTTTGCAGTCTGGAGAGGTCCATTGGCCTTAGGATATCTGAGAACAACCGCAGATATACCATGGGATCCCCAGAACCATCAAAACGGTCTATATGCGGCATCTTGAACCGGTCCGGTAAAGTCACCGCTGAATCGGTGTATTCATCCTCTATGTTCGAAATGGAATTAACGCCTTGAGTTTTTTTGAATAGTTTTTCTAACTTGCTCACTTTCAGCGCTATTGGATCCACCTCAAATTCAAACGGTGTATCCACTGGATTAGCCGGTGCTTTGGACAGCTAAGGTAGGATTGGGGATGGAACTAGCCCCGTTGGGACGTCCGTATTTTCCTAGACGTGAGCTGCATCCCCGGGTATTGGAACCCTAGGTAGGGGCGGGGGTGGATGCGAAGCAGGTGCTCCGACTTGTTGTGGTTGTTGTTGTTGCTGAAGTCTGGCAATCAGCTCTGTCTGTTGAGCCACAACCTCTGCCTGGTACGCGGCAAACTCTGCCTGGCGGGCAACATCCCGCTGCATGGATTGCATAGTCTCTTGGAGCTGACGCATCATGTCCTCCATACTGGCCATAAGGTGCTGATCTGACTGAACAACAGGTATATTTCTCTCTGCGGTAGAAACGGCAACCTCAGCCCGACTACTCACTAGTGGGGTGGATAAGGACCACTGATCTGGTAACCGCTGTACTGATGAACTGCGCCTAACTAACCTCCGTCTAGTAACCGGGGGTAATGAAAAGACCACTGCTTGTCCGTCAACTAGATCCTCGGATCGATGAAGCCTTCTACCTCTAACCCAGAGTGCTTTGGGGGAAATTGCCTCCTCGGAAGCAATTGTGCTATACTACCTTGCAAAAAGATAAATAGAGCATAATAAGGAAACAATAAGCAGAAAAACGGACAGTACTTCAGCTTAAATTAAGACAACACACAGTTGACATTGTAAGCTGAACACACTGTTCTCAACGCTGATCACTGTCCCAAATCACTGCCTCAAATCTGATACCATCAAGTAAAACTGATTCCCCCGAATACTGATGCCCGCAGGCCTAATACCCAGACTTGCAAACTGATACATGCATTCCTGTAGAGACACACTCTAAAAGCACATAGCAAGCAAGTGAGAGCCAAAACACCCCTATGGATGGGTAGGGTTTCCCTGTCCTATCTTGTCAGGAGCTAGGGTTTCACTACGCACGCAGCGGTTTCAAACAACCTACAATCGGGTAAGCAACCTATCCTAGTTTGGAATGGTCACTACAATTTCCGATATGCAACTAGGTCGAATGGTCAAAAAGGGTGCCTCGGTAAACACCGAGGTTTGTGTTCCCATCGTGGCAGAGCCCGTAACCGGTCAACCTTATGGCACACAGCCTTCGGCAAATCGTTCAGGAATAGCAGACGGCAAATACGGTGTCCTAGGCGCACCAATGCAAATGCAATGCAAAGAAACACATAAGTGTGAACAAAACAACATATCAAGATGTTCGAGTCAAGTTCTCTAAATCCCCAGCAGAGTTGCCAGAAACTGTAGACCGCCAGAACTCCGCTCCGCGCGCGAGGGCGCGAGTTGTGGTTCTAGTTACTACAGTTCGGACTCTTGTCACGGTTTTGAATCTAATCTCACAAAGTGCAATGTAAGACTGATAAATCACCAAAGAGTCCAAATCCGGCAAATCGTTTTGGAAAACTAATTTTAATCAAGAAGTGCCAAACATGAACTGCTTTGCCAGATTTCAGAGTCGCCACCTAAATATTTTGTTTTGCGAAATTTAGGAAACCCTGACTCGTGCCTAAGGCCACATGTCCGTCATCACCAAAGTTGCCTCGGCTCGGGAACTTAGGTACGAGAGGGGAAGGTCCTGAAATGAGCACCCCCGCTCGCCCGATGAAAGGATCGGTCTCTACTAACATGATATGTTGTTTTTGAAAACACATGTGTTCTTATTCCAGTTATTAATCTAGAATTACTATGTGATGCGCACAGCATACAAGTATAGACTAAATCGCTCGATTTGGAACAAAACATCTCATGTTTGTTTTTCGAAAGTGGTTTGAAGGTGCTACTCGCAAGTAGGCTAAAACGCGAATTTGCCACCAAACAAGGTGGGCTTAGAAAACATGATGATTTGCCACTTCAAGTGGGCTTAAAATGCACATTTTGATGAATTGTTCCAATTCAAGCAATGAAGCCTTCATCCACATGCATTCATACAATTAAACACTTAAGCAGTTAGCCTCATGGCAAGCATGCTATCATGGCAGTCACTTATACACATACAAGGATGCTAAAGCATAAACACTCACAGTGTATTCCGAGCCAAAACAGAAGCTATGTTAGAAATTAATGCATGATCCTAGCTATGTTTGAAATGCCTAATGCAACACATGCAAAATGCAACTAAGTAGTGTCACGACCCCATTCCGCCCCTAGTAGAATGGTGCCATGATGGCCAGTAATCCGAGATTACCAAAGGCCAACTTACAAGGATTCACACACAATCAGAGTATACATATGGGGCTTAAATGTGCGGGAGCAATAAATTTTAAATCCAATTGGTCCATGAGAGCTGTGCATAGATCAAATGAGGTGACATATATCTTTACATAGTTTTACAACTTGGATACAAA
The DNA here is from genome assembly GCA_036172215.1 of Camellia granthamiana. NCBI lineage: Eukaryota > Viridiplantae > Streptophyta > Magnoliopsida > Ericales > Theaceae > Camellia > Camellia granthamiana. The sequence continues at coordinate 100,499,992 of CM069915.1, forward strand.
CAAAATGAAGTACAAAAATACATCTTGACCAAAAGGCTTCTCAAGCCATCATATGCAAAACACAATGAAATGCAAGCTAAGAAGCATGATCTTCAAGATGCTACAAAATGCGAATCCAAAACAAGTTGCAAGCACATCTAGGCGTCACCGCCGTCCTGCTCATCACCTACATATATATAGAGAGGGTGAGCTTGGATACTCAGTGAATGGTATATGTAATAAAGGGGTTTGCATGACTGATATTCAAGATCTTTAACAAAACAATACATAACATATCCAGTATAAAATCAAGGGATGAACCAAGTCCATCTATCAAATCTTTTAAGCTTCAAGGGATGCTTACTAGCATCAATATAGTGCAAGGGATGACATTTCGGACAAACAAACCCATGCGGTAAACCGTCGGTGGCAAGGCAAGACAAGACAAAACAAGGGAGATATCTCAAAACAATGGTGTCGTTGCATTATAGTCCCTTGACACTAAGGACTTATGCTACAAATGCTTAGAGTCCCCTAGCACATATGGACTTCCAAAACAAGAGTGCAGTTGCATTATAGTCCTCTGACACTAAGGACTTGTGCTACAAATGCTTAGAGTCCCCTAGCACATACGGACTTCCAAAATGTCATCAAAACAAGGCAATACTTATTGCAAGTAGGAATAATCATTCATGCTTACAAATACTTTCCGAACGAGGCAAAACAAGGTTTTATCAAAGCTTTATAACATAACTTTATTAAAAATACCACTCACATAGTTCTTCAAACGTCGAGGTCAAGGCAAGTCCAAGTCCTACAAACACATGGCAAATTTATTGAATGCACTTTCAAACAAGCTTCACATGCATACAAATGATCTCAGCACTCTTTAAAACTAAGTCAAATAGAAACAAACACTGTTTCTCATCTCAGAAAACATGCTGGACACCCACCAGGTCTTGGCCGACGTCCCACACCTCCTTGCCGAGGTGTGGTCCCGAAGGCCACATCCAAGGGAAAGAAGTCGGGAAAATCTGGGTTCCCTTTTCTTGAAGAACATAACGAACATGAAGAAGATGAATGCAAAGATCATAACTTGTTTATACAAAATCTGGGATTTCATGCTATGAGTTCGAAAACATGGACCTGGGTGCCCATACTCGAAGATCTTATGAAAACAAACACAAAAACATGAATCTTGATGCAAGCTTTCGGATCAAAACAAGACTTTTCTTCAAGAACACATGAATGCCACTTTCTCTTTCTAAAACCAAACTTTAAATCAATGCATGGCATGCAGAACAGGTTCGATCATGCAATGCATCTAGATGATCAATAAGAACAACAAGAGTAGATTAAGATTCTAACCTCAAAACTCGAATCTAACGGTTTACGCTCCAAGGATCAAGCTTGGAAGTCTACTTCCTCACTCAAAGCTTCTCCTTCTTCTTCCTAGAGTCTCTCTCTCTAAAGACAAGATTTGATACAAAAATGATATGTTTTCCCGACAGTCACTGATTTAACCCTCTGCAGGGGCACATGGCGACGGTTGGTTGGCTCTACTAAAAAAGGTGACTGACTGAAAAGACAAGACTATGACAAGATGTGTTCAACAAGCTAGACAGTAAGGCACTCCGGCAGATAATGATCTCGGCTAAGAACAAGGCATCGGCAAGTGAGGGAACAATGATCTCGGCTAAGAAGGACAACACTTGGCCTAGCTGTGCCACACCTCGGCCTAGATGTGCCACACCTCGGTCTAGGTCATACCAGTCCAGGAACAAGATCACTTGGGTTCAAGGGCAACATCTCGGCCTATATAATACACATCTCGGCCTTGATGATAAACACCTCGGCCTAGATGATGACATCTCGGCCAATATGTCAGGGTGCGGGTGGAGGTCAACCAAAGAAATCCCAAGATGGTCCTAAGTGTAAGAGTATCAAAGGAGCGACCTAGGCTTAAGATGACCTCGGCTAAAACTTACACCAAGCAAGGAACAAAGCATGCACAACACTTACGTAGAACAAGACAAGATTTACAATGCAAGCTTAATCAAGGTAAAGAAAATCATATAAAGCATGTGAGCATGACTAAAATGAAGTGAGGGCAGTTACAAGTAGGCTCCGCTATCTAAGATGGCATATGAATGCAACAATTGATATATGTATTCAAATAGGTATTGAAATACAATGCAGTTTGAATGATGCGCCGAGCTCGGTGCATGCAAGACAAAATGAATGTTGCACGCATGCGATAAGGTATGCTAATCGAAATATGCCCTAATCTAACCACCGAAAGTTGGTAAGTAAAAGGAAGAAAGACGTGGGGTTGGAAGACATGCATCACACACGCGCACACTTATTACAACATTGTGCCCTCTCGACGGAGGGTCCGAATAAATCAACTAACTAGCTACGCTAAGCTAATTAATTACAAATCGAAACTAATTAATCAAATTAATTAAGTTACAAAACCAACTAAGTATGAAAAGCATCTAAGTTAGGCTGCCATAGCTCTACTTCGGAATAATGAATGACGCATGCTCGGTCGGCTTCGCTCGGAAATCCATTACCATGCCCGGAATTGTCTTTGTTTGCATTTGATCTCAGAACACTGCACAAACCTCCAGAATGCTTCTGCTCCAACATGGGGACCTCCTGGTGGGCTGCCAACCAGAAAAGGGTGGTGTAGACCACCTGTAGACCAGAAAAACTAGTTGTAGACCAGAAAAAGTGGTCGGCCGACCACCTTTACTGGTCTGCCGACCAGAAATTCTGCCAGACTCTAGTTTTGTTGCAACAGAGAACAACAAGGGCATGGCAGTGTATTTGCAAGGGAATGTGTGCACAACCACCCTCCTTATCATTTCTTAAGCTCAAGGGAGTGCGGTACTCAACTCTCGGACCACCAACCGAGCATCGCAATGCACGGTGGCCGAGAAGCCAAGTTTACATGAGTCAATGTCAATGAATGCACACAAATGACAAATAAGAGCCTCCGCCTCTATCATGCATGATCAAGAGGGTCGGCGACCGAGAAATGAGGCGCGTTTCATCACTTCAAGTATGAAACGTCCCTCGTTTCCTGTGTTTGGATCAACATCCGATCCAAACACAATGCAATGCAACAACATGCAAACAACATGAGCATGGCAAGTTAGAGTCCTTAAGCATTGAAGGACATAACACAAGGGCTATGTAATGCAATACCCAATGGACCAAACCAGCCCCAAACTGACCTCATGCATGCCAAAACAGTGGCTGAGCTGCTCTGAAATGCTAGCATTAAAAGCAAGAAAATGCATGCTCATACATTGGCCCATGAACTAGGCATAAGGGTTAACTCTCAAACACAATTAAGAAGTGGCAAATGTGAGAGTGTAGCTATGAAATATGCTTTGAAATCATGCAAGAAATGATGCCAAATCATGCAAATATCACAAATAAAGCATGCTAGGAGGCTCAAAGCTTAAGGCTAGCAAAGGCACTTGTACCATAACCCTATCAAGCAAGCCCCAAAGGGCCAAGGTGACTCAAAACAGTCCCAAGATAGGTCAAAACAATGCTAGAAACATGCTTGAACATAGCCAACATATGCTAGAATGGGAGGCATAAAGCATGACGCATGCAAGGCCAATGAGCGTGATTACACTACACCTACCAAAACCAAGCATAAGGTGACTTCACCAACAAAAATCAGAGTTGTAACATGGCAAACTAAGACCAAAAACACACTGAGATGGTAGCCCAAAAGGCTTAGGCAAGCATGCATGCCAATTGGCTCATGATTGAGGCATAAAGCACAACCCTCCAAAAGCATTGAAAGTGTGAAACATGAGGGAGTATGACTATACTACACACACTGAAATCATGTTAGAAATGAATGCAAACACCTCAAGTAATGCATGCTAGAGACTTTGAAACTCAAAGCTAGTGAGCATGATTGCACTATGGCGATACAAAACAAGGCATGCATGACCAAAATCACTTAAAACAGAGCTTAAGCATGGCAAAACATGAGTAAAAGCTTGCTGAAGTGGAGCCCAAAAACATGCTAAAATGGTGGTCCAAAGCATGATGCATGTTAAGGCTATAGGGAGGATTGCACTACAAGGGTATGAAGCATGCAAGAGGCAATCAAATCAACCCAAAACAGAGATATAACATGCTAAAATAACACCAAAAATATGCTGAGATAGGACCAAAATAGGCTACCATGATGGATCAAAGCATTGAGTACACAAGGCTAAATGGCAAGATTACACTACAAGTGTAGAAAGCATGCATGGGGTAACCAAACCAAGCCAAAACAGAGTTATGCCATGCTGAAAAAAAAGCCAAAAATAGGCTGAGAACAAGCCAACACTTAGTAGAAAAACAAGCTCAAACATGAGGCCAACAAGGCAAGCAACCAAGACACAAGGAGAGGGGATGACCCCCTCCTATTTAGGGCCTCAAAACACACTTTACACCACTGAAATTCCTCTGGAATTCAGTGGTGAAGAGGCCAAACAAAGGTGATCTCAAAGGCCTAAAGTGATGGCACAAAACAAGGCCAAATAAGGCACAAAAGGGGATAGACCACCCCAAATACCAAAGAGGCATCAAACAAACACTTTAAGGACTTGAAAATGAAGCTTTTTGCAGTTGAAAGTTAAGCCAAAAAAAGCATGCAAATAGGGCCAAATAAGCAACTACAACAAAGCTTTAAAGAGCATAAAGACTCACCCTTGAAGAACAACTTTAGAACAGCAACTTCAGAGGCAAAAACCAAGCCAAAACCACTCAAATGCAACCCCCAAGAACCTCAGCTCAATAGTGAAGGTGTTTCACTAGGTGTTTGTGTGCAAAAGTGTGAAGAAATGGCACTTTTGAGCACAAACAAGTGCAAATATAGAGAGAGAGGGAGAAATATAGAGAGAGAGAGAGTAAACTTCAGCTCTGGAAATTTTGTGAACCCTGGAGATGGAGAGAGAGCCTCTCTCTTATAGAAATTCAAGCCTCAAGCTTGTTGAACAAGCTAGAGACTTGAAGCAATCCCTCCATACATGTGTATGAAGGATGCCTTCTGTGCCCAACAACTGGCACAGCTGGCAAGGAAAATATCTGCAGAAAATGCAGGATGGCTGCCGACCAGTTAAAGTGGTCGGCCGACCACTCCCACTTGTTGACCGACCAGAAAAAGTGGTCTACAAGGACAAAAACTGGTCGGCAAGGGAGAGAGAGGAACTGCACAGAGAGTAGAAGGTGGTGGCAGGTTATCGACAACCTTAGGTGGTCCACAGACCACCAACCCTAGCTGGCCGACAACAAAAAGTGGTCTATGGCGACAAAAAGTGGTCTACGGCGACAAAAAGTGGTCTACAGGGACAAAAAGTGGTCTAAAGGGGAAAAAACTGGTCTACACCCCTGTGCCACTCTCCAGGCAAAGGAAAACAAGGTTTGGTTCAAAAACAAACCAAAAAGGAAGCAAGACAAGAGTCTGTAAGGCGAGGCACTTAGCTTGAAGCCCCGAAAACTAGTCTACGGGTACAAAAGGTGGCCTATGAGAGGGAAAGGTAGTCCACGGCTACAAAAAGTGGCCTACAGGCCTCTATTTCCCTCTAGGCAAAAGCAACAAGGAATGGTCCAAATACCAGGCCAAGAGGAGGAAGTTAAAAGGTCCCGAGACAAGGCGCTCAGCTGAAGGCTCCAGAAACACGAAACGAGCACAAACATGCACAATCACCGAGTGCACAGACGATGACGTCTGAGTCTTAAGGTCGGTCAAAAATGGGGTGTCAATAGTGAGCCATCACCAATTTTGCTCAAATGAATGGCGAGCAATTCCATGAGACGTGGAAAGACTTCGAGACCTTCTCCAACAGTGTCCCCACCACCAAGTGCCTAATTGGAAACTTGTTCAAACATTTTATTATGGCTTAACTGAGCCGCACCGCCAAATGATGGATTCATCCTATGGTGGGACATTCATGTCCAAAATTGTTGCCGAGGCATGGCAATTGTTTGAGAACCTAAGTGATAATTCCCTTCAACATGCCTCTGCAACCCGGCAAATCCGGCAACCAGTAGTTGGAGCCCTGAAAAGAGGGGGCATTTATGAGATCGGGCAAAACCTGGAGTTAGCCCAACAAGTAGAGGCATTGTCCCACAAAATGGACCAATTATTAGCTGCGGGACATGCCCCTACCCAGCAAGATCAGCCTCAATTTCACAAGGCATGTGTTATTTGTGCGAACCCTGCTCATGACTTGAGTGAGTGTCCTTCGGCATCACAATTTTCGGAGTTAGTCCAAGAGCATGTGAATGCAGCTCAAGCATTCTCCAACCCGGGTAATGACCCATATTCCAATACATATAATCCGGGATAGAGAAATCACCCTAATTTTTCATGGAGACCTACTTTACAAGGCATTTCTTACAATCCTCCACCACCAAGGCAGAATTTTAATAATTTTTCCAACCAATCATCCTACCGACTACCGCAACCTTATCGACCCCCACAACCATACCGGCAACCACAACCCCCACATGTTTCTTAAGGCAACTCGGCCTTTGAGACTCAAGTGTTAGAAGTTCTCTCAGAACTTAAGGGGTTAGCACCAGTAGTTCACTCCCATACTCACTCAATTGCCAAGCTAGAGAACCAATTGGGTCAAATGGCTAACAACATGAATAGGAGAGAGGAGGGAAAATTACCGAGTCAGACTGTGGCCAACCCTAAGGGACAATACGGGGTAGAGAGTTTGGGTGGGAATGGAAAGCACTATGAGCAGGTGCAAGCGGTGATTACCTTGAGAAGTGGGAGGGAGTTAGAGTCTCAGCCAGTTGCATTTGATACAACTAGGGCTAAGAATGGTGACTACGGTGGTACACCCAATGAGAGCAAGGGTGAGGGAGAAACACCTAAGACGGATGATTTAGTCCCTAACACTTCACATGAGCCTAAGGCACCATATGTGCCTAAGGCACCATATGTGCCTAAGGCACCCTTTCCCCAATGCCTTGATACACCGTCCCCTTTTAATAAGAAGATGGCATCCATTGAAGCGATGATGGAGGTCTTTAAACAGGTAAAAATCAACCTCCCTCTATTGGAGGCGATTAAGCAAGTACCAATTTCTGAAGGACATTTGTACGCAAAAGCGTAAATCTAGGACACACGTGTTCCAAAAGGTCATACTCACGGAGCAATTAAGCTCCATCTTGTTGAATGACACACCCCCTAAACTTAAAGACCCGAGTGCCCCAATCATTGCATGCATTATAGGGGACCATTTCATTGATAAGGCCTTGTTAGATTTAGGGGCTAGTGTCAATTTGTTGTCGTACTCTGTGTATGAGGAATTTGGGCTTGGCGAGTTGAAGCCCACTACTGTCACTCTCCAATTGGCTGACCGGTCCCTCAAAGTGCCACGTGGCATGATTGAGGATGTGCTAGTGAAGGTCGATAGGTTTTACTTTCCTGTTGATTTTTTGGTTTTAGATATGGAACCGGTAGCCAGTTCTAGGAAACAAATCCCGGTGATCTTAGGCCGACCTTTCTTGGCTATGGCCAATGCATGCATTAATTTTCGGACCGGGGTTATGGAAGCTTCATTTGGTAACATGCAAGTGAAACTTAATGTTTACCAAGCATCCCAACAATCCCATGAGAGAGAGGAGTGCTTATTTGTGGATGTTGTGGATGAGATTGTGGAGGAAGCTTTACCCTCCATTCTTGTAGAGGACCCTCTAGAGGTTTGTCTAGCTAATTTTGGGTTTGAGAATTTAGATATTGACGGGTCGATTGAGGAGGTAAAGGCTTTACTTAATGCCTCTTCTACACCGGATTTTCCTCCGTGGAAAGCCCGGTTTGAGTCACTTTCTCCTCTGTCGAGAGAACCCGCTATACCATCTTTAGTCACACCACCTACACTTGAGTTGAAGCCACTCCCGGCCACACTCAAGTATGCATTTTTAGGGCCCCAAGATACTTTACCAATCATCATTGCATCTGACTTGACTGCAGAGCAGGAGAGTCAGTTAATGAGTGTTCTTGTGGCACATCAAAATGCTATAGGGTGGTTGGTGGCTGATTTGAGAGGGATAGATGCCTCTGTGTGCATGCATTATATACATCTTAAGGAGGACACCAAACCTTCTTGTGAAATCCAATGCAGGCTTAATCCTAATATGAAAGAGGTGGTGAAAAATGAAGTATTGAAACTGTTAGATACAAGTATCATACACCCCATCTCGGATAGCAAGTGGGTGCGTCCCACACAAGTGGTGCCCAAGAAATCGGGCATCACTGTTGTTGAGAATGAGTGAGGAGAGTTGGTCCCCACACGAACCACTACTGGGTGGCGAGTGTGCATTGATTATAGGAGATTGAATTCCATGACTAGGAAGGACCATTTTCCTCTGCCATTTATTGATCAAATTCTTGAGAGGTTAGCGAGGCAGGGGCTGTATTATTTTCTTGATGGCTACTCGGGGTATAATCAAGTCCCGGTGTACCCTGCTGACTAGGAAAAGACCACATTCACTTGCCCTTTTGGCACTTTTGCTTATAGGCGCATGCCTTTTGGGCTATGTAATGCACCGGCGACTTTTCAACGGTGTATGATGGCTATTTTCTTTGACATGGTAGAGAAATTTTTAGAGGTCTTCATGGATGACTTCTCCGTATTTAGCCCGTCTTTTGAGGAATGTCTCCAAAACTTAACTAAAGTCCTTATTCGTCGTGTGGAGACAAATCTGATTTTGAGTTGGGAGAAAAGTCATTTTATGGTTCGCGAGGGGATAGTGTTGGGACATATTGTGTCCCCTCGAGGTATAGAGGTTGACAAGCTAAGGTTGACCTCATTACAGGTTTTCCTCCACCCAACTCTGTGCATCAAGTTAGGCCTTTCCTAGGGCACGCAGGTTTTTACCATCGATTCATCAAAGATTTTAGTAAAATATCTCGTCTTTTGTGCAGTTTACTTGCTAAGGATGCACCTTTTGTCTTTGATAAGGCTTGTCTTAAAGCCTTTGAAACATTGCGAGCGGCCCTTTCTACTGCCCCTATCATGCAATCTCCTGAGTGGTCCCTTCCTTTCAAAATCATGTGCGATGCATCTGATTATGCCCTCGGCGCCGTCTTAGGTCAACGGGTGAATAAAGTGCCCCATGTCATATCCTATGCTAGTCGTACTCTTTCTAATGCTCAATTGAATTACACTACCACCGAGAAAAAGTTGTTAGCTGTGGTCTTTGCCCTAGATAAATTTCGGTCCTATCTCCTAGGTTCCAAGGTCATTGTCTTCACTGATCATGCTGCTTTGCGGTATTTACTATCAAAGAACGAGACCAAACCTAGATTGATTAGGTGGATTTTACTTCTTCAGGAGTTCGACCTAGAAATCCGGGACAAGAAGGGATCCGAGAATGTAGTTGCGGATCATCTATCCCGCATCTTTGTTGAGCACACGAGTGATCTCTTGGCCTTGCACGACTCGTTTTCGGATGAGCAACTTCTTGTGGTTTCACACGTGACCCTCCCGTAGTTTGCTCATATAGTAAATTACTTGGCAGTTGGTCAAATTCCGAAAACTTGGTCTAAGCAAGACAAAGACCGATTTTTTTCACAAGCCAAGCAGCATTTCTAGGAAGACCCGGAATTGTTTAAGTATTGTCCGGATCAAGTGATTCGGCGTTGTGTTCCTAAGAGTGAAACCCATAGTATTCTCACCTTTTGTCACTCTCATGCATGTGGCGGCCATTTCAGTGGGCAGAAAACGGCCGCCAAGGTTTTACAATGTGGGTTCTACTGGCCCTCTATCTTGAAGGATGCCCATAACTTTTGTAAAGCTTGCGAGCGTTGTCAACACATGGGCTCTATGTCACGGCGAGATATGATGCCAATGACCCCTATTCTAATTGTTAAGATTTTTTATGTTTGGGGCATTGACTTTATGGGTCCCTTTCCACCATCTTTTGGCTTTGAATATATTTTGGTGGCTATGGACTATGTTTCCAAGTGGGTGGAGGCAGTGGTAACCAGAACGAATGATCATAAGGTTGTGATTAAATTCCTCCATGAGACCATTTTTTGTTGTTTTGGGTTCCCACGTGCCATAATTAGTGACGGTGACAAACATTTTTGCAACCGATTCTTCGAGGCTTTGGTGCGCAAATATGTGATCACTCACAAAGTTGGCACTCCCTACCATCCCCAGACTAGTGGTCAAGTAGAGGTTTCTAATAAGGAGGTTAAATGTATCCTCGAGAAAACTGTGAGGCCCGATAGGAGAGATTGGTCCACTAGGTTGGTAGATGCTCTTTGGGCCTATCACACTGCATATAAGACACCCATCGGGATGTCTCCATATAGGATTGTGGTTGGAAAACCGTGTCATCTCCCTGTTGAGTTAGAACACCGAGCTTTGTGGGCCATTAGGAAATTCAATTTTGATATGGCCAAAGTCGGTGACCATCGAAAACTCTAACTCAACGAGTAAGAGGAGCTCCGCAATGATGCGTATGAGAGTTCTAAAATTTACAAGGCTAGAACTAAGGCATTTCATGATAAACATATTTCTCGTAAGTCCTTTGAGCCTCACCAAAAAGTGTGGCTATTCAATGCCAAATTGCAGTTGTTCTCAGGTAAACTTCGGTCTCGATGGGATGACCCATATGAGGTTATAGAAGTCTTTCCGCATAGGGCAGTTAAAATTAAAAATCCACAAGATGGTACGACCTTCAAGGTCAATGGCCAAAGATTGAAACATTATGTGGATGGTATTGAGAAAAGGGAGATGATTGAGGTTATCCGTTTGACAGACCGAATATATCTTCCATAGTGATTACTTTGAGTCTAGGAGACCTTAATTCCTTTAAAGGTGTAATTCCTTTGGTGTTAGCTATGCCCAAACGGCATATGACGGTCTGGTATAGCCACCTAACTGTGTTTGTAGTGAGTTCCTAGGAGACCAACTGAGACGGTGGAAATTAGAGTTCGAATGGCAAAGCCTAGAACACAAAGGTTTGGAATTTTCGAGACTAGAGTCTGGTTTAAATACCCAGGGGTGTGGAGATTGCTTCAAAACCACCCCGGCTTGAACTCTGTATGGCAGCCCCATAGGTCGAGTTAGCTTTATGCACCTCGATTCTAGATACCGAATCAACCTAGCCTGTCACCCTGTTGGAGAATAGGAAAAGTTACATACACTGTTAAGGACAAAAGTAGTACCCGTGTTTTTCGCGTGAAGATTATACCCTTGTTAGGCATTCCAATATTTTCTAAAGTGCTATATTTATTTCGAATGTCAAATGAAGGTAGAAATGGTTTAGCATGATTTGGGTTGTACTTGGTTCTTAATTTCTTTTCTTTAATCTTTTAAAGAATATATATATATACTAAAAGAAAATGTGTGTTGTACTTGGTTAATTAAAAATAAAAATAAAAAGCCCCAGACCGCACGTGCGGCCCACATGGGCGCACGAGCAGAACCTCTAACCAGACCGCACGAGCGGATGGGCTAGGCTCACGAGCGGCCCAAGCCCAATTGGGTACTGTTTTCACACCGCAGGAGCGGCCCAACTTAAGCGCTCGTGCGGCCCCATTCGGCGCACGAGCGGCCCAAATTTTTAACAAAAAAAAGAAAAGAGATCGCACGAGCGGCCCAACCCAAAAAGCCTACTGCTTTCACGCCGTCACGCCGCAGGATCAGCCCAATCCAGCCGCTAGAGCGGCCAAAAATAGGCACTCATGCAGCCCAAATGGGCGCACGAGCGGTCCAGTAAAAAAAAAAAAAAAACAAACAAACAAACAAACAGAACCTGCAGATTTATTTTAATTTTTATTATTTATGTTATCTGATTTCATTTTATTTTTATTTCTATTTCTTCTTCTTCTTCTTCTAAAAAAAAAAAAAAAAATCTACAGTTTGTTTATTTATTTATTTTATATTTCATTAAAATAAAATTAAAAAAAAACGTGTATATATATATTTATATATTCTTCTTTATTTTGTTTAAAAAAAATAATTAATAAATAAATAAAAATTCAAAGGGTGTGTGTTTGGGTGTCCTTGCCTCGCTGGATGTGCACCCACGCTGTCTAGTAAGATCCTCTCTCTCATTTTACTATCTAATGTACAATTACTTACATTGAGGACAATGTTATATTCCAGTTCGGGGGTAAGGGTATTTGTAATAACCATTCATGTTTGTACTTGTTGCACTTGATTGCACCACTTCACTTAATGTTTACTTTGTGCCAGTATGGTAATGATATGAGCATATGTTAATTGGGGAACATAGTGGGCTTGTATGAAAAGGGCTTATTGGGTAAATACTCACATGTGATGTTTGCACTAGGATAGTTGTTTATGTTTGTGGTATTAATACACTTGTCATGAGTATGCCTTAATTCACATGAACACACTATCATAGCGGTGACCTCTTTATTGTAATCTCTGGTGTACATCATTGATAATGGCTAAGGTTGCAAAAAAGAATAAATGAGTAACCAAGATTCTTTAAAAAAAAAAAAACACTTGACTTGTTTGGGTTCGTAGCCTCTTTAACTCGAGTTACTAAGCCCGTAGGGGTGTCGCTACACCTAATGCCCTAAAACTGTTTGGTTTGGGAGTCATTGGCCCAATACTTGCTACATGAGTTAATTAGAAAGCTTAAGGGACCTAGACATTGCACAGTTAAGGAAAAATAAGGAGAATGACTTATTCGGATTCGTAGCCTTTTCAGCTCGAGTTATTAAGCCCGTAGGGGTGTCTCTACACATAGTGCCCTGAAACCGTCTGGTTTGGGAGTCATTGGCCCAATGCTTGTTACATGGGCTGACTAGAGAGCTTAATAGATCAAGACATTGCACAGTCTTTCAAAAAAAAAAAATTGAGAATCTTGGTTGCAACAGTTTAGTTTTTCTTTATATGTTGAGTGTTATTATGAGTTACACTGGGCTATTGTAGTGGACAGTTAACTAATGTGGAGATTGCATTTTACACCGAGGGTACTAATGATATGTCTACTAGCATTCACAAGTACAGGGGACTTTACTTTTGTATTAACTGAATTGTGGTTTTAGCTCAATAGATTCCTTCATACTTGTCCACTGTGCCTTCAATGACTCATCATGTTTTAATATCACACTGTAGTAGCACATAAGTTGGTTGTTGTGTGTAGTAGTGTGATTAATTGTCGTTGAGCGGATATGAATATGTTAATGTTTGTGGGTATCATTTTTGAAAACCCTCACGAGGCTATACTCGTCCACTTGGGGTAACCTTGTGGTTTAAAGGCTTCTTGCATATGCTAAATGCAATCGTGATCCCTACGAAAGTGGCTGAGAGTATTTTATTTTTCTTATTTCTTTTGTTTTGCTTGAGGACTAGCAAAATCTAAGTTGGGGGGTGTGATGTAGGCCGAAAGGTACCACATTGAGGCCACTTAAGTTACATTTTTAGTCTTTCAATTTTGTTTATTTGGTGGAGATGATGTGTTTCGTGCACTTGTACAGATTTGGCAAGAAAGATAAAAATTCAATCAAAAAGGGCGCGAAAGCGGATCCTCCGTGCAAGAAGTGAAGAATCCGAGCCAGCCAGACCACCGCACGTGCGGCCCACATGGGCGCTCGAGCGGCCCACCTAGGGACGCATGCACAAAATTTTTAATCTGTTTTGCTGAAAATAAAAGAAAGAAAAACAGCCAACCTAGGGTTCAAAAATTAATTTAGAGAAAAGGGAGGCTAGGGTTATAAAGAGAAGATTTTCTCTTAAAGCTTGAAGGACACTTCCATGGGGGTATCTTCCTCATCTTCTTCCTCTTCCCACTCATCCATGAGTGGCTAGTCGTCTTTTCTAGGGTTTGATGAAACCCTAGCCATGTAATAGAATTTTTCATAAGCTTTAATTATGAATTGGTTTGAATGGATGTATGGATGATTTAGAAGTTTTTAATAATTGTTTCTTTTATCTCTTCAAGCATTTTATTCTCTGTGATTGTTTAATGCTTTCCATACATTAGTTTTCTTTGTGTTTGTATTCAAAGTACGAGACGAGTCATGCTATGAGAGACGGGTTGTGTTGCTACCATAGTTTAGAGCAAACGACTCGTACTACTCGGGATGATTCGAGCCTGTACGTTGAATGCGACAACCCTCTTGATCAATATTTCAAACTTGTAGTTATGAAATATTGGGTATTTCAAACCGGATTGCAATTGATAGCCGATGTTAAATCTCGTTCATGTGGTTAGTGGTGAATTCTTTACCCTACGATTTTTCCCAAAAATTAATATCTCAAACCCTAATTTTAATATTCAATTTAATTATTCAAGTTTATTTAATTCTTGTTTAGTCATAGCATCCTCAAATCTTTTTAACCAAAATTGATTTAGGAATTTAAAAATTAAATTAGTTTAATTTCACAATTGTCCTTGTGGATCGATACTTGGACTTGCCATTATTCTAAAAGAATTTGGTGTAGTTTAGTGATTCATATTTGGTGAGTTCAACGAACCATCACATTTCACATGTGATTTTGCATAGAAAGTGCACTTCTCACATTTGCATAGAACATGCTTCTGTTTCTCATTCGCATAGAGCATGCATTTGGTGTTTTGTATAGAACATGCTGTTAATCTCGCATTGAACATGCATTTTCTACTATTGATCACTGCATAGAACATGCATCCTATACTGTTGCATAGAATATGCATCCTAATGTGGCATAGAACATGCTCTGGCTCACTTCGCATAGAATATGCTTTTGCTTTGTTTCTTGTATGTTGTACATAAAACATGCCTCTAGCATTGTGTCTTGGTTATTCATCTTGCATGGAACATGCACTCTTACTATGTTATGCTTGTTGAGTTTCTTTCTTATTAAGGCACGATATTGTATGTACGGTTCATTCAGAGGAGTTCCAAGTAGAATCACTTGTTTCCTTCGAATCACCTATTTTCCTCTCGCATGTGACGCGTTAGGACGTTTTGGTTAAAAGCATTTGGGCGTGTCCCGATGCTTATCACCGCTCATTTTGGTTAAAAGCATTTGGGCGATTCCCAATGTTCTCATCACCACTTTCTCCTCTCACGTGCGACGCGTTAGGATGCTTCGGTTAGAGACATTTGGGTGTGTCCCGGTGTTCTCATCACTACTTTCTCCTCTCGCGTGCGACGCGTTAGGACGCCTTCGGTTAGAGACATTTGGGTGCGTCCCGGTGTTCTCGTTACCACTTTCTCCTCTCGCATGCGACGCGTTAGGATGCTTCGGTTAGAGACGTTTGGGTGTGTGTAGACACCCTATTCTTGACCGACCTTAAGACTCAGACGTCATCGATTGAGCGCTCGGTGATTGCGCATGTTTGTGTTCGTTTCGAGTTTCTGGAGTTTTCAGCTGAGTGCCTTGCCTCCGGGCTTCTGAACTCTTTGTGTGTTGGCTTGGTTTGTGGACCATGCCTTGTTTCCCTTTCTTGGAGGGAGAGAGAGGTCTGTAGACCACTTTTCCCTCTTGTAGACTAGTTTTCAATTTCCGGAGTCTTCGGTCGTGCGCCTTGTCTGAGGACCGCTTAACGTTCTCCTCTTGGCTTGGTTTTTGGACCATGCCTTGTTGCCTTGGTCTAGAGGGACACAGAGGTCTTGTAGACCACTTTTTGTGGCCGTAGACCACTTTTGGTGCCCGTAGACTAGTTTTCGAGGCTTCCGGCTGCGTGCCTTGACCCGCGGACACTTGTCTTACATCCGTTTTGGTTTGTTTTTGGCACAAACCTTGTTTTCCTTGCTTGGAGGGTGGAATAGGGGTTGTAGACCAGTTTCTCTCCCTGAAAACCACTTTTTCTGCCTGCCAGCCAGTTTTCTGGTCGGCCAACTGGTCTTGGTGGTCCTTGGACCACCAAAAATGGTCGGCAGCCATGCCACCACTTTGCTTTCTTTGTGCAGACCACTCCTCCCCCTTTGCCGACCACTTGGTCTCCTTGTAGACCACTTTCTATGGTCGGCCGACCAGTCCAAGTAGCTGGCCGACCACTTCAACTGGTCGGCTGTTTTCCTGCAATTTTTTGCAGATATTTTCTTGCCAGCTGTGCCAGCTGTTGGGCACAGAAAGCATCCTCCATACATGCTTGGAGCTCCTAGCTTGCTCAACAAGCTTGAACTTTGTTTTTCTATATAAGGGAGCCTCCTCCCTCTTGCCTTAGCTTCAGAATTTTGTATTGGAGCTATACATATATCATCTATCTCTATATTGCTCCTCCTCTTCATATTTGTGCTTGAAAGTGTAGTTTCTTCACATTTTTGCACACAAACACCTACTCAAACACCATACTCTTGGAGCTGAGGCACCTTGAAGCTGGTTTTGGAGTTTTTGGTTTGCTTTTGATCAAAAAAGGTTGCTGGAGTTGCTGCTTTGAAGTTGTTCTTCAAGGGTGAGTTTCTAACCCCTTAAACCTTTATTTTTTATTAAGCTTTTGGCCCTATTTTCATGATGTTTTAGGCTTAACTTCCAACTGCAAAAAGTTCTGATTTTAAGTGCTTGAAATGTTTGTTTAAGGCCTCTTTGGTGTTGGGGGTGGTCTACCCCCTTTTGTGCCTTGTTTGGCTTTATTTTATGCTATCTTTTTAAGCTATTGGGACCACCTCTTTTTGGCCTTCTCACCACTGAAACTCAGAGGAATTTCGGTGGTGGAAAGTGTGTTTTGAGGTCCCAAATAGGAGGGGGTCATCCCCTCTCCTTGTGTCTTAGTTGCTTGCCTTGTTGGCTCATCAAAGTTAGCATGTTTGTTAAGTTTGTTTGGGCTCCATATTAGCATGTTTTTGGCCTTATTTTGGTATGGCATACCTCTGTTTTGGCTTGGTAGAGTCACCCTTTGCATGGTATTTGCACTTGCAGTGTAATCCTCACAAACTAGCCTTGTATGCCTCATGTTTTAGCATGTCTTGCTAGCCCATTTTGGCTCTATCTCAGCATGTTTTTGGTGTTGTTTTAGCATGGCATAACTCTGTTTTGGGTTGGTTTGATAGCCTCTTGCATGCTCCTTGCACTTGTAGTGCAATTCCATTCACTAGCCTAACATGTATCATGCTTTTGACCATCATTCTAGCATGTTTTTGGCTCCACTCCAATAAGCTTTTACACATGTTTTACCATGATTAAGCTCTTTTTTTATGTTGTTTTGGTCATGTATGCCTTGCTTTGTATAGCCATAGTGCATTCTTGCTCACTAGCTTTGAGTTTCCAAGTCACTAGCATGTATTGCTTGGGCCATTTGCATGATTTGGCATCAATTGATATGTGATTTCAGAGCATGTTTCATTGCCATGTCCTCACATCTCTTACTCTTTCAATGCTTTGGAGGGTTGGTGCTTTATGCCTTAAACATGAGCCATTATGTATGCCATCTTGCCTAAACTTGTGGGCTATCATTTCAGTGTGTTTTTGGTCTTGTTTTGCCATGCCATAACTCTGATTTTTGTTAGTGAAATCATCTCATGCTTGGTTTTGGTAGGTGTAGTGTAATCCTTTTTATTGGCCTTGCATATTCCATGCTTCATGCCCTTCATGTTAGCATGTGTTAGCTCTAGTCCATACATGTTTTAGCATCATTTTGACATGCTCTAGGACTGTGTGGGTTGTCTTGGCCATGTGGTTCATGTATTGCATAGCTGTAGTGCAATTGGCCTTACTAGCCTTGAGTTTTGAGCCTCCTAGCATGCTTCATTTGTGACATGTGCATGATTTGGCATCATTTAACATGATATTTCAGAGCATATAGCATTTCCATATTCTCACTTCTTTCACTCTTTGAGTGTCTTTAAGGGTTATGCCTTTGTGCCTTGCTTATGGCCTAATGTGTATGCATGCTTGTCTAGACTTGTGAGCTCCCATCTCAGCATGTTTTGGTCTTTGTTTTGACCTAATTGAGCTCTGTCCATGGCTGGTTTAGTCATTTGTTCCATGTATTGCATGCCTCTTGTGTAGTCCCTCTTGGTGGCCTTATGCCTTAGGCCCTCTTGCATGCTATACTTGTGTTATTTGGATGATTTGGCATCATTTCACACCTGATTTCAGAGCATATAGTGTTGTCACACTTCCACATTTGTCACTTCTTAATCATGTTTGAGAGTTATGCTCTTATGCTTAGTCGATGGGCCAATGCATGAGCATGCATTATTTTGCTTTTCATGCCATCATTTCAGAGTATTTTGGCCACTGTTTTGGCATGATTTAGGTCTGTCCATATTCGGTTTAAGTCCATTGAGCATTGTTTTGCATGCCCCTTGTGAGGTGCCCTTTACTAGCTTTGATGCCTTAGTTTCCAAGCTTGCCATGCATGCATTGTTTGCATGATAGAATTTTGTGCATGCCATCCTAGCATTGGTAGAATAGCATGTTGTTTGCATGTTGTTGCATTACATTGTATTTGCATGTTGTTTGCATTTTGTTACATTGCATGTTGTTAGCATGTTGTTGCATTGCATTGTGTTTGCATGCCATTAGCATTGATAAGTTGATCATGTTGCATTGCATAGTGTTTGGATAGGGTGTTAATCCAAACACGAGGAACAAAAGGCGTTTCATACTTGAAGTGATAAAATGTGCCTCATTTCTCGGTTGCTGACCCTCTTGATCATGCATGATAGAAGTTAAGGCCCTTATGTGTTTTTTGTGCATTCATTGACATTGATTTGTGCAAACTTGGCTCTCGGTCATCGTGCATTGCGATGCATGGTTGGTGGCCCGAGAGTCGAGAACTACACTCCCTTGAGCCTAAGAAATGATAGGGAGGGTAGTTGTGTACACATACCTTGCAAATACACTGTCGTGCCCTTTCTTGTTCTTTATTGCAGCAAAATGGAGTTGTGCAGAATTTTCTGGTCGGCAGACCAGAAAAAGTAGCTGGCCGACCACTTTTTCTTGTCTGCAGCAAATGTAAGTGGTCTACAGGTGGTCTACAACACCAATAAGTGGTCGGCAGCCTTCCTGGAGGTCCCCATGATGAAGTAGAAGCTATCTGGAGCTTTGTGCAGTGTTCTGAGAACAATTGCAAACAGAGGCAAGTTGGGGCATAGTGATGGATTTTCGAACGAGGCGACCAAGCATGCATGCACCCCTCGCCCCGAGGACCTCTTCTTACTGCTTTACTTAGCTTCTTTGTTTAGCTAGCTAATGCTTTGGTTTTGTACTTAATTAGTTGATGCACTTAGCTATTCAATTTGTGTTGTAATAACTAATTAGTTAGTTAGGATTAGTTAATTAGTTTTGTTTTGTAATAATTAGTTTAATTAGCTTAGATTAGCTAGTTAGCTTATTATTCGGACCCTCCGTTGAGAGGGCACAACTTTTGTAATAAGTGTGCGTGTGTGTGATGCATGTCTTCCAACCCCCATTTCTTTCTCCCTTTTACTTAACCGCTTTCGATAGCTAGTTTTAGGGCATATTTCAATTAGCATCCTTATACTTGCATACGTGCATCCATTCATCTATCTTGCATACACCGGGCTCGGCGCATCATACAAATTGCATTGTATTTCAATACCAATTTGAATACATGTTATCAAGTTGCATTCACATGCCATCTTAGAATAGCCGAGCCTATCTTAGTCGCATTTTGCATGTGTTGCATTAGACATTCTTGACATAGCTAAGATCATGCATTGATTACTAACTAGCTTCCTTTTTGGCTCAGAGTACACTGTAAGTGTTTATACTTTAGCATCCTTGCATGTATGTAAGTGACTGCCATGATAGCATGCTTGCCATAAGGCTAACTGCTTAAGTGATTAACTGTATGAATGCCTGTGGGTGAAGGCTCGATTGCCTGAATTGGAACAACTTGATGATTGTGAGTTTTAAGCCCACTTTGTGGAGTGGAAAAATCATGTTTTCTAAGCTCACTTGAGGGTGGCAAAATCCACGTCTTAGCCTACTTGAGGGTAGCAACTTCAAACCATTTTCGAAACACAAACATGAGATATTTTGTTCCAAATTGAGTAATTTAGTCTATACTTGTGTGCTGTGCGCATCACATAGTAAGCTAGCTAATAAACCGGAATAAGAACACATGTGTTTTCAAAAACAACATATCATGTTAGTAAAGGCCAATCCTTTGATCGGGCGAGCGGGGGTGCTCATTGCATAACCTTCCCCTCTCGTATCCAAGTTCCCGAGCCGAGGCAATTTTAGTGATGACGGACACGTGGCCTTAGGCACGAGTCAGGGTTTCCTAAATTTCCCAAAAACAAAACATTTAGGTGGCGACTCTGAAATTTGGCAAAGCAGTCCATGTTTGGCGCTTTTTGATTAAAATCGATTTTCTAAAACGATTTGTCGGATTTGGACTCTTTGGTGATTTATCAGTCTTACATTGCACTTTGTGAGATTAGATTCAGAACCATGACAGGAGTCCGAACTCTAGTAGCTAAGAACTACAATTCGAGCCCTCGCGCACGGAGCGGAGTTCCGGGCGGTCTACAGTGTGTCCCGGTGTTCTCATTACCACATTCTCCTCTCGCGTGCGGCGCATTAGGATACTTTGATTTCGAACACGCAGGTGCATCTCGATGTTCACATTACCACATTCTCCTCTCGCGTGCAACGCATTATGATGCCTTCGGTTAAAGACATTTGGACGCATCCCGGTGTTCACATCACCCTTTTCCTTCTGTGTGTAACACATTAGGATATCGATTGAGACCTCGGGTATGCCCTACGGTCGCTCTTCACCTTTTTTGCGTGATGTGTAGTTAAGTTTGCATAATTTTCTTACATCTTTTCTGCATAAAATGTGGTTTGGTTCATGTTTACTTACTTCTATTCATGTTAGAGGTTGCTATACCTTACTTCGGTTTGTTTAAATGTGGCATTTTTTTGCATAACACTTGCATCTAGATGTTTCATTACAGCCGCATTGCATGATCATAAGTTATATTCTCGCATTGTGCATATCACTTGTATTTTGCCCCAAAACTACGTTGGTTAGATTCCTTGCAAAGGGATACATAGGCAGCCTGCGGGTGCAACCGTTCTTTGTTTTGTTTGTTTGTCCAAGTCTTCAGCCTTGTCAAAAATAAGTCGTCTCTCGGCTTTGACATTCACACACGTCATTTCATGACTATCGAGTTTTGTCAAAGACAAGCAACTGTAGACACCCCATTTTTGACCGTTCTCAAGACTTGGATGTCATCATTTGTGCACTTGATGATTGTGCTTGTTTGTGTTCGTTTTGAGTACCTGAAGTCCTCGGCAGAACGCCTTGTCTTTAAGCCTCTAAACCTTATCTGTTTTGTGCATGTCTTTGGACCAAGAGCTTGTTGCCTCTAGCCTAAAAGAGAGGGTGACCTGTCGGCTAGCCCTAGAATCTGTCAGCCATGGCTTGTGCTTGTCGGCTACCAGTGGTGGCCGACGGCTACCAGTGGTAGCCGATGGCCATTAGTCTCTTTTTTCAGATATTTGTTGACAGCTGTACTAGCTGTTGCTCACTGAGCTGCATCTTCATACACGTGTATGGTGAGATATTCACAATCTCAAGACTTGTTTTTCTATAAATGGGGGGGTTCCTCCCCCATTTTTGAGGGTTACAAGATTTTGGACCAAAAATATATCTCTCTCTCTCTCTAGCTTTCTCTCTCTCACTTGATATTTTGTGCTTGATTGCCTAGTTCCTCCACACTTTTGCACACCAACCCTTAACCAAACTTGACCACCATTGAGCTGAGGTCCCTTGGAGTCTTGTTTGAGCTTTAGAAGAAGGTTTGAGCTTGGATTTGTGCCTTTTGCTTCAAAGGTAGAGCACTTACCTTATTTAAGCTTATTGTGCATGTTTATTTTCCTATCTTTTTCAACTGTTTTAAGGCTGTTTTTGAAGTGTAAAAAACTCTGTTTTTGCGACCTAAAAATGGTGGTTTGAGCCTTTTTGAGTTAGGTTGTTGTCCACCATTTTGGCTCCTTAGCTTGTTAAGCTTTTTGTGCTATTTTTCCTCACTTTCATATCAACTTTTTTGGGCCTTTTAGCCACTAAATCTCAGAGGTTTTTCAGTGATAAAAATCAACTTTTGAAGTCCAAAATTGGAAGGGTTAGCCTCCTCTCCTTGTGTTTTGTTTGCATGTCTAGCTAGCTTCACGTGTTAGCATGTTTTTCTAGCTTAACCTAGCTCTATTCCATCATGTTTTTGCTTCTGTTTTGAGTTGTTTTAGCTCTGTTTTGGGCTGGTTAAGTCATTTGAGCATTGTATGGCATGGTTGTAGTGCAATTTTCTTCACTAGCTTGATGTTTTAGTGCTTTATTCATCATTGTTTTGAGTTGATAGCATGTTTTAGTGTTGTTTTGCACTTAATTTCAGCACTTTAATCTCTGCAATCTCCCTCAAGTCTTCACCCTTTTGTTTGCTTTGAAAGTGGTTTTAAACCCCTTGTTTGCTTAAGTGTGAAATTGAGACAATTATGCTTAATGGTTTAATCCCTGTGGGCGTTCATTACCAACGGCATGAGGTCTCTTTCATACCCAAGGCACCTTTGGTTTAATCCCTCTTTCCATTAGAGGCCACTCACCAATGGACTTAATCGATTAAAGAATGAATCGGTAATGTAAAATGAGTAAACAAAATGAACAAATAAAAAAGGCAAGATAAGCATCTTTCGTGTTGCATTGCATGTGTTCGAATCGGACATTAATTCAAATGCAAGGAAAATGGGACATTTCATACTCAAAAGTGATGAAATATGCCACTTTCCTTGGTCTCCATTGCCCTTGATCATGCATGATAGGGTGGTGGTTGTTTTGGTCTTGTTTGTGCATTCATTAAGCTTGTACAAGCTTGGTTCCTTAGCCATCATGCATGGAAATTTCTTGGTTGACGGTTGGAGGGCCAAGAGTTACACTCCTTTGAACTTGTGTGATGATAAGAAGTGTAACAGTACAAACACTCCTTGAGAATACACTACTTTGCCTCTGTTTACTCTCTGTTACAGCAAAAGGAAGTTCAGGGCAGGGGTGGCCAACCGGCCACCAGCAATGGCCAACGACCACCAGCAATAGCCGACCAGCCACCAATGGTAGCCGACGGGCCATCAATGAAGAAAGTTGCTTAGTATGATGGAAAAGGAGAGCAGAGGTGTTCTGGAAGTTGGTAGCTTCTTTGGTGTTCAAGTGTGCAAACAGAGTCTTACAACAGTGAGGCAGTGGCATTTTCGGGTGGAAACCAATCGAGCATGCATATGTCCCTCGCCCCCCGAGGCCATTTAGTTGCTTTGCTTAGCTGATTAGGGGTAACTAATTCATGCAAGTGTTGCAACTATTTAATTAGCTTATATAGTTAATTATTTAATCGCTTTAGTTAGCTTAGAATAGCTAGTTAATTTAAGTGTTGTAATTAATTAGTTAGTGTAACTAGTTATTCAATTTCGATTTGTAATAATTAATTAACTTAGAATAGTTAGTTAATTCATTTCAAGTGTTGTAATAGTTAGCGTAGCTAGTTGCTTAGCTTATTCATTCGGACCCTCCTTCACGAGGGTGTAATGTTGTAATAAGTGTGTGTGCGTGTATGTATATCTTCCAGCCTCACGTCTTTCTCCCTTTTATTTAATCGCTTTTGATGGTTAGATTAGGGACATTTTCAATTAGCATGCCTTATGCTCGCATGTTTGTATCCATTCATTTGTCTTGCATGTACCGAGGCTCGGCGCATCATTCAAACTACATTGCAATTTCAATACTCCTTTGAATACGTGTTTAATCGCATGTTATTCAAATCGATTCATATGCCATATTAGTAGTCGAGCCTATTTAGTTGCATGTGTTGCATTAGTCATTTAACATAGTTAAGAATCATACATTTTTCTAACTTTGTTTTCTTTCTTGGCTTGGAGTACTCGGTAAGCTTTTATGCTTTAGCATACTTGCATGAGTATGAGTGTTGCCATGCTTCGCATACTTGCCATGAGGCTATGTGCTTAAATACTAAACTGTATGAATGCTTGTGAATGAAGGCTTGTTGTTTGAATTGGAACAATTCAATGAATGTGTGTTTTAAGCCCACTTTGTTGTGACAAAATCCTGTTTTAAGTCCACTATGTTTGGTGGCAAATCCGCATCTTTAAGCCCACTTGAGGGTGGCAAATTCAAACCATTTTCGCAAAACAAACATGACTTGAAATGTTCCAATTCTTGCGATTTAGTCTATATTTACTTGTGTGCATCACATTGTAAGGTTAGATTAATAAGCGAAACAAGAACGCATAATGTTTATAAAATGACATATCATAGTTAGTAGAAGCCGATCTTTGATAGGGCGAGCGGGGGTGCTCAATTCATGACCTTCCCCCCCTCGTACCTAAATTCTCGAGCCGAGGCAACTTTGGTGATGACGGACACGTGGCCTTTGGCACGAGTCCGGGTTTCCTAAATTTTCCCAAAAATAAAATATTTAAATGGCGACTCTGTATCTGGAAAAGCAGTCCAACTTTGGCATTATTTGATTTAAAATCGATTTTCCAAAAAGATTTACCGAATTGGACTCTTTGGTAATTATCAGTTTCACATTGTACTTGTGAAACTAGATTCAGGGAGTCCCAACTATGAGGCCTTTCTTTTCAAACTCTTTCCAAAAGACAAGACGCGAAAAAAAGACGAGTCCACAATGAGGGTCGTGGGGTCCTTCTTTGGGAGGATTCCAAACATTATCCTCTGCAAGTCTTGTGCGTTCCGATGAGCAGCCACGTCATGATGCTGTTGTGTGCATTTGAATGGTCCATCTGTGCATAATCAACCCTTCAACTATTGCAAAATTTTATAATATAGTAGTACTCTTTATATTCATATATACTAATTAGTTTACATAATATATAGTATAGTAGCTGTATAAAAAAATTCCGAGTATAATTCCCTATATATATTATCTATAAAAAAAGTTAAATAAAAAATAATAATTTATTTTTAAAAATACACTTACTGTTAATTTTTTAAAGACAAATGTTATAAATTAAATAAATTACGATTGTCGAATTAATCAACGCGAATACACTTATAAAATGGATCATTCGAATTATAAAAAGGGGACCGTGGTGTAAAAAAAAATATTTTTTAGATTTGTCTATATAAGACAAATCGAAAAAATAATTTTTTTTAAATTTACAAGAAAAAAAAAATTAAATTTTTTTTGTTTGTTTCTAATTTTCTGAATGGAGAGGCTCCTATCCAATTGGGTATTCCAATTGGAGAGTATTGTTGGGCCTCTGTGGTCCTACCACGGCGCTTGCATTGATAATCCGAACCATTTAATATGTAAGACTCATCGAGTACTTCATCATTGTAAAAAATTACATTGATCGAATATCGGTAGTCAACGGTAAACATGATTTTTAAAATAAATTGTTTATACAAATGTGATATGATCAAGTAGTTATCGATATCCGATTAATATGATTTTCGGCAAGGATAAGATATTATATGAATTCTATACATTGACAGTTCGGATCACCGATGTGGACTCCTTTTGAAACCACGATAACCCAACAACACTCTCTAATCTAGTTTGGACCAAAGAGAAGCCGTGGCCTTTTTGAAAATTGATTTTTAATTTTTTTTTATTTTTTAGAGAATTTTTTTTAATATTTTTAATAATTTTTTAAATTTTTAGATACAGTTAATATAAATACAATTAAAAAAATATAATATTTGTGAAAAAAAATTCAAAAATTTCACTAAATATCAAAAATACAAAACCAAAAAAAAATCAAATAGTTCATTTTGTAAGGATATTCGTATATATTATTCGAGCAAAAAATTAGGTCAATTCGATAATCGTAACTTATTTAGTTTGTAGCATTTGTCTCCAAAAAATTAACGGTAAGTGTATTTTTAAAAATAAACTTTTTTTTCGTGATAAATATGATAAATTAAATTTGTTACGAGTATTGAATCGACTTAATTTTTCTTTTTTATAGATAATATACATATAGAGAATTATACTCGTAATTTTTTTTATGCAACTACTCTGTAAAATAATTAGTATGTATGACTATAAAAGTACTACTGTACTAATAGTCATATAGTTTGGAATTTTTGTCATTTTGATCATTAATCTTTCAATTGTGATAAATTCAATCCTAAATTTTGAATCTCGTTCCAAATAAAGACAATTAAAAACATAATTATTCCATTTAAAGGACAAAGCCGTCATATAACCTATTTTGTGTTGATTAATTTATATGTTGTTTGAAATATAATAACTATTTTTTTAATGAATAATGTCGGAACTTTTTTGGTTATAAAATTCTGTTTGATTTGATTTTCAAAATCTATTTTTTTGAAAAAATTTCTAAGCAACTAAAAATTAAATTCATGAAAACAAATTAAAAACACATCATTTTACATAATTTTATCTTTTGAGATGGTAGAAATAAATTTTTAAAATAATTTTTTTGATATTTATTTTCGTTAAATCAATTTTTATTTTTTCAAAAGTCAAACATGGTGACAACTTGCATGTCATTATTAAATCAATCTATTAAATCAAAAAATCCAAAACTAAAAACATTTTATACATTAAAAATATCGATTATACATTAGAAGCTTAATAACTATCAATTACATGATAACCATCTAGAAATATCTATTAACAACAAATACAGCTATCTATTACATGATAACTTTCAAAAAAAATATAAACAAAAATAACAACTCATTACATGATCATCATCCAAATACATATTAAAAATTAATTTGGTAAAAAAATATAAAAAAATGTAAAATATTTATCATTTTTATATAATTTTATCTTTGGTGAGTAGAAATAATTTTTAATAATTTAAAAATAATTTTTTGATATTTATTTTTATTAAACTAGTTTATATTTTATCAAATTAACGATTTTGTCCTTAAAATGAAACAATAATGTTTCCAATTATCTTTATTTGAAACGAATTCAAAATTTAAAATTAAATATATCATAATTAAAAAATTATAAATCAAAATAATATAAATTCTAAACTACAAAGACCGTTAATTGAATTCACCCTATATTATAAAATTTTGCAACAGTTGAAGGGTTGATTGTGCACAGATGGACCATTCAAGTGCACACAACACTATTATGACGTGGCTACTCATTGGAACGCGGCCAAAACGCTATCGTTTCAAGAGCAGTCAGTGACCACATTTTCAAAATGAAGAGGATGGAGAATTTATCTAAAAGAAAAGGTAAAGGGTGAAGAAATTAGTTGAACTTACAATAGCCTTTTTAGGTCAAGTTTGGCATCTTCAAAAAAATTTAAAAAGTTAAAAAGTCAAAAAATCATTATCCTATTTAAGTCACATCATCTTATTTAAGTCACATCACCTCTCTAACACATCACTTCAAACCCAACCCAAATCCAACTCATATTTCATAAAAAGTCAAAAAGTGCACTTATTTAATCTTCCCAAACTTGACCTTTAAATTATTAATTTAAAAGATTTAAAATAAGTTACACATCCGTTTGGTATAAATTTTCATAAACTATAATATATATATATATCTTGAACCTGTTTAAATAAATAAGTTATCGCATAACTTTTTGTTTTGTAAATATTCAAGATTTTCTCATAGTCATAGAGTTGAGATTTTTTTATCCATACATGTTTAAAGATTTTAAATCCAAATTGTAATTTAAGAAAATCTCACTTTTTTAGTCAAGTAAGTTAAAAAAATTAAAATAAGCTTATAATATAAAATTACCACTAAACATCATTAGTCAATTTTTAATCAAATAAACTAAATAAATTAACTTATAAGTACTATCAAATAAAAATCTTGTTTGTTTAGCATTTGAGATTGGATTAGTAAGTATTTTTTATAAATCATGCTTTGTTAACAAAAATAACATGGATAATTGTTAGGTTTTTGTTATTGTCAATCTCGTTTGACAAAACTCCTTTCAATTGTAATTTTATTCGATCTTTTATTTAAGTGAAACTATGAGTATTTAGATGCGAATCCAACTCGAGTTGTTTCTATGCAGAGGAGTTTGTAATCTTAATCCTATTATGTTTGTCACTTCGCTGACTATGTCGGGGATCGAGCTACCCGATCAGCTCGTGAGAGTCCAAAGGGCAGCGCTCCATGGTGGGTCTGGGACAACACCCAGGCGAGATCGAGGGGCAACACTCTCGAAGCAAAAAGCAAAATTGCAGTCGAAGTTGTTTGTGCGTTCGAGCGAAGATGCAATTATTTCAAAAGTTTCACTCACCTGCAAAAGTACTGGAAGTTGTATTTTTACGATCGAGCGTAGATCCTTGTTCTGAAACACGAGTTTTAGTCAGTCCGCTCGAGCGGCCATTATTGTGCTCGAACGGAGATCGCGATTCTGTTTTCTATAAATCTGCGATTAATTCAATTTCTAGAGTATGACTTCCAAATTTTTTTCTTGGGTGTTAGAATTTTCATCTGGAGTTTCTTTGTTTTTTTTCCTTAAATATTTGTAAAAGTTTATATCATGAATTGAGTGGATTATATCAAATAGTTTGTTTTATTTAAAAGGAGAGAGCTGTTCTTCGGTAGATTTCGTGGAATTAGGGCCCGAAGCTTTGGTGGATTCCGGAATGGCTCATCATCGTGGATTCGACATCAGCGTTATGAATGTAACGTTGGACAAGACAATTCCGAGGTGAAAACAGTTTTGGAAAAGGTACATTGGGGTCGGTTCAATTTGGACGTGAATTCACTAGGTAATTGAGAGTATATTTGTGTAATTCTCTTTTTGTTTTCTTAGTGGATTGTTTTATAACTTTAGCCAGTGGGTTTTTTTTTTTTTTTTTTTATCACAATTGGTGTAAAAACCCACATTTAATTATTCTTAAAAGAAAATAAATTAATTAATTAATTAATTAATTTTATCCAGAGTTTATCTAAATTATATATTAGTGTAAAAGTTAGTTTTAAATTAATCCAATTCAATCACTAACAAAGACATTATTAAGAATAATAATTTTGTGAGTGTTCAATAATTGTTATTTATAAATTATTTTAATTAGAATTTAATATGATAATTATTCTTATTGAATACCTTAGTTAAAAACCTTAGTGTATCAATTTTAAGTAACTCACACAAATACACAAATATTAAAAAAAAAAAAAAGATTTTCAGTGGCAACTTTGCCGCATGCTTGTTTGCATGTTAATATAAGAACCACAACCCCATCATACTCCTTGGAATTGAGAGAAAGTGGCTAAATAAAATAATGAAAAGAATGAGAGAGAGAGAGAGAGAGAGAGAGAGAGAGGGAGAGAGTTAGTTGAGGAGGCTATTAATATGCCTACTCACAATGCATATATCCCATACTCAAAATTGGAGGGAAATTCTATAACAACGAAGCTTAGTAGAAGGAGAAGAGGAGATTAAGAAAGCCAAAATTTTCTATTATTTTATCATCCTATTTCAATCCTACAACGAAAGACTATTTTGGGAAGATGGTTATAATCAACTTTTTGGTAAAAAGCTGCTTATAAGCAGCTTTTTTGTGAAAAGAGGAAGTGAGTTATAATCTGGGAAGTGGATTATAACCCACTTCCCAAAATAGGCCTAAGTAAGGAAACCTTCTCAGCCCTCTCATTTTTTTTTAATTATTGAAATTTTCAGATTATACTCATGTGATAAAATGACTAATTTATAGATAGAAATTTATATATATATATGTATATAAATTTTGTGATGTGTATATCAAACATTGAAAATATTGATAGCCTTAAAGTCATAGTATTATTGTGGGAATAGACTTGCATGTGTAGTTTATACCATTAAAGAGAATATTGAAAATTTTCTTTGGTCCTTAAATCTGTCAAAAAAATTTTACGAATTTTTAGACAATTTTATACTCAAAATTTGAAGATGATTTCTTCTACAAAGTTGTTTAGAATGATGTCTACTTCATCTACGAATTTTTAACAATTATGGAGTTTTGTACGAATTTATACATATTTTTAATCAAATCTGGAGCTATAGGCAGATTTTACTATGTGTTTGAAAAATCATTAAAAAATTTATATTAAACCAAATCTGGTAATTTATAAATAAAAAATGAAATTTCAGAAGTCTAGTTTCATAATAAAGTTTTAGATTATGGAATTTATTTATAAATATAAGTATGGAATTAATTTAAGAAAAATGTAATAAATCTGTGACATAAACTTTCTTGGAATTTTTAAGAATTATTTATATCTTATATCTGGAAAATGCTTTCTGAAAAATGACCATAACATATTTATTGAGCATTCTGTAGATTTGTATGCATTTTAGAATTGTATAAGTAATTTATTTATAATTTTATCTACGAGATATACATTCTGAAAATTTTGACAGATTCAGGAAGAATCAAAATTTATCTCTTCAATTATTTATTTGGACTAAATTAAGATTATTTCTTCTACAAAGTTGTTTAGAATGATGTCTACTTCATCCATGCATTTTTACAACAATTATGGAGTTTTGTACGAATTTATACAGATTTTTAATCAAATCTGGAGCTATCGACAGATTTTACTATATGTTTAAAAAATCATTAAAAATTTTATATTAAACCAAATCTGGTAATTTCTAAATAAAAAAATGAAATTTGAGAAATCTAATTTCATAATAAATTTTTAGATTATGGAATTGATTTATAAATTTAAGTATGAAATTAATTTAAGAAAAATGTGATAAATCTGTGTCATAAACTTTCCTGGAATTTTTAAGAATTATTTATAATTTATTTTTGGAAAATGCTTTCTGAAAAATGACCATAACATGTTTATTGAGTATTCTGTAGATTTGTATGAATTTTAGAGTTGTATAAATAATTTATTTATAATTTTATCTGCGAGATATACATTCTGAAAATTTTGGTAGATTCAGGAGGAATAAAAAATTATCTCTTCAGTTGTTTATTTGGACTAAAATTTAATATTGTGTTAGTCTAATCTTGTAGATTAAAAATCCATGCATGTGTGTAATTATGATTTATTTCTTTTTGGTTTCTACGTTAATATTTCATACTATTGTTTAAATTAATTAATTATTTAAATTTAGTACATTGATTTATTTTTGGTGTAACATGTGTAACATTTTATGTTGGGAATTTTCATGAGTTGGTACAACATTATTGATGAATAAAATTGGAATTATTTGTGATTAATATAAAAACTAACTGAAATGATTAACAGCTTATACAAAGTTAATAATTGAGAGTTAATACCGGTTGTTCAAGGTGAGCCTTGATTTTTAATAATTTTTACGTAAAATTGTGTCGCGAAACCCTAAGATGGTACGGGACTTATTTGAACCCTTATCGGTATTTGGTTTTGAAATAAGGGTGGATGTACGGGTGGCACGCAGGGAGGTTACATACCCCTGGCAGGCCGTTCCTTTGGGGCAAACCATGGATGCCACAGTTTGGGTATACAACTCTGGGTGTGGGCATCTTTGGTAGTTCTTTAATATTTGACCAATGGGGGTTTCCAAATTAACCGTGGCCATGACTTAGTGGTTAATAAGAAAATCTTTTTGGTGAGATTTTGAGTGTCACCCTAACTGTTAAAATTATCGAAATTATTATAATGGTTGGTACATTTATCATGCTATTGAATTTTACTATTATTTTAATTGTCATGATTTGATTATTTTCTCTTAAAAAGAATAGTAGGTTGGTTACGTTTTCTTACTGTGTTGCAAAACTCATGACATATATTTTGTTGCCCTGGCGTTTCATGCCAGATTATGTCGAAGAAGGGACTAAGGTTGAATTTGGAGCTGCTACTAATATTGAACCTTGGCTAACTTAGGGGTTGTTTGGGATAAACTAAATAAGTGTACTTTTTGACTTTTTATGAAATATGGGTTGGATATGGGTTGGGTTTGAAGTGACGTGGTAGAGAGGTGATGTAACTTAAATAAGATGATGTGACTTAAATAGGATAGCGACTTTTTGACTTTTTTCGGTTATGCCAAACCAAGCCTTAAAGTCAAGACTCTATTGAAATAAAATTTTATTATCCTTGGTGTTAGTAATCACGAATGTTATAAAGTTGTTGTAATATTGTATGTGGACTCGTAATTTAGTTGTTAAGCTTTGACTATTTGAAAATCTAAATTTTACTAATTAGTTATTAAAAATTTTATTTAGCAAGTTATTTGTTATTTAAATTTTATGATGTTCCAAAAGAAAATTTGGGGCGTCACAATTGAAGACGCTCAAATTGTGATTTTTCCACATTAAAATCGTTATATCAATTTGTCTTTGATTGTTTGATTGGAATTACTATTTATTAGTTAAAATTGATATATACTCACAAATTAATATTTTGGGATTTTAGTTTTTCAATAATAAATCATTCACTTGGTGGGATTAACAATCCATGGGTTGGGATTGATGGTTAATCCAAGAGACTGAAGGTTAAACTATTATTAAACAGTGGGTTTGGTAATTGTATCTTAGCAGTTTTTTTAAATTTTTTTTTTTTTTTTTGTGTCTTTAGCTAATTATTTTTTCTACAAAATTTAAACTTATTATTTTGAGGTTATATTAGAATCACTTAAAAAGTAAATAAAAAATTTAAAAATTTGAAAAACTATAAAGACAAAAAAAAAAAAACACTTTGAAATTTTATTTATTTATTCTTGTAGTGAACTTTCTTTGATATTTAAAAAAAAAAAAAATTACTTTTAAATTCTTTTAGACAGAACGAACCTGAAAATAAAAGCTTTTGATACAAAATTTTTAAAAAAATTATATATATACAAAAATTTAACTGCTATGAATTTTCAAATATTTTCAAGTTTGATTTATTTATCTCTCCAGCCGATGATCTCAAAAAAGTTTGTTGATCATAAGCTGAGCTCAAGTATTTTGATTCGGCGGTACTACATGCACCAATTCATATACCAATTAGCGTATCAACATATGCTATAACATTATTATTGACTTTACCTATTATACAAATTATAAATATAAAAAATCTCTAAAATTATATTATATTATCTATTAATAAACTAATTAGTATATCGATTAATACATATAGGATTATTCAATTTGATTTGAATACTAATCTTTTTGTGGATACCAATAACCTTTTATAACAAATTTTCTCATTTATTATGAACTAAAAACAAGTGTAAGACCCAATTATCTATTATCATGCAACTGAAGAGATGTGTGTTCCAAAAAGAAGGGATGTCCAATCTGCGTGACACTGAAGGCTTGGTTTGAGGTACACTATATAAGTTTATTTTTTTATTTTTTTAGATTATGTTATTTTTTAATTTTTTTTTACATTTTTATATAAAAAATTAAAATATATATTTATTTAGATTATTCTAAACAACTCTTTATAAAAATCTAATGAAGCTTTACTTATTCAATCCACCGTTATTCTAAGAAGAACACGCTCGCTTGTTGCAAACTGGGAGAAGAGGGAGAGATACTCTTAGCTGAGGTTTGGTGTGTGACTTTTTTTAGTTAACTTTTTAGTTTTTCGGCTATTTTATTTTTGACTAAAAAATTTGTTTGGGTTGATTTTTTTTTACTTTTGTGAAAGAAAAATGAAATGATTATATATAATATTTTATCTTATTAATTTTTTAATCTATTTTATTTTATTTTGTGAATAATTTAACTCAAAAAGTCAATGCAGCCTGCAGACTCCTACTTCAAGCAATTTATCTGGGACGTACCTGCTGTTAGCATGCTCGAGCCTAATGCAGCTGAACTTATTAAAACAAGTTGGGCCAAGGTAACTCATGAAAAAGGAAGGATGAAAGTCCATTTCTCATCAGCTGAAGTGTAATGATTATTAACCAAAGAAGCAAATTTTGGGACGCCAAATAATGGAGTCCAATTTTAGTGTGTGAACAGAAAACATTTAGGTATACATTGATTCATTAACTTCACAATTAAAAATAAGATTAATTGTTTAAATTTAAATTTTTTTAAACTAAAAAAAACACTTATTTGTCTAAAAACTTACATATCTATACATGTTACTTATCTGTCTAAATGTCACATATTTGTACACGTA
This sequence comes from Camellia granthamiana, assembly GCA_036172215.1. NCBI lineage: Eukaryota > Viridiplantae > Streptophyta > Magnoliopsida > Ericales > Theaceae > Camellia > Camellia granthamiana. The sequence continues at coordinate 100,533,989 of CM069915.1, forward strand.
TTACTTATTTGTCAAATGTCACCTATCTATCTATCTCATCGCCACCGGTGACTTTTCTGACTAATTTTTTGCTTACTTTTCAATGTTTGTCATTAATATAAAAATACAATTAAAGTGCAATCTGACCCAGACCCACATTCGAAGCCAAGTGTTCAACTTATATGCCATGGCCTGCTGTTAACATCATTCAATTTTTTCCCCCCTATCCTTATCCAAAGAAAAAAATTAATCATGCATTTATTACATTTCTTGTCAACAAAATTTTTAGGGCAAATTACACAAATAGTCCCTATAGTTTGGGACTTGTGTCACTTTGGTCCCTGACTTTTCAATTGTGACACATTTGACCCTGAATTTTGAATCTTGTTTCAAATAAGGACAATTGAATATATAATTAGATTTTTCAAGGGTAAAATTGTCAATTTGATAAAATATAAACTAATTTGACAAAAATAAATGTCAAGCAAATATTTTTGAATTTTTAAAAATTATTTCTACCTACTAAAAATAAAATTATGTAAAATTGATAAATCTTTTGGGCATTTATTTATTTTTTTTACCAAATTAATTTTTATTATGTGTTTGGATGATGATCATGCAAAATTAATTTTAAAAAATTAATCATGTAATTTTTATTAATTTTAAATAATTTTATCATTGGTGGATAAAAATAATTTTAAAAAAATTAAAAATATTTTTTTGACATTTATTTTTGTCAAATTAGTTTATATTTTATCAAATTGACGATTTTACCCTTGAAAAATCTAATAATATTTTCAATTGTCCTTATTTGGAACAAGATTCAAACTTCAGGGTCAAATGTGTCACAATTGAAAAGTCAAGGACCAAAGTGACACAAGTCTCAAACTATAAGGACTATTAGTGTAATTAACCCAAATTTTTATTTTCAAACAAACATTTCCTATAACTTAAGAAAGTAGTAGTGACATATATTATAATGATAAATGTGTGAATAAAACATATATTATAATTAGTTCAAAATAATGATCCTTCTTTAAAAGTATATTCATTCTGTTATTGACCAATTAAAAAATGTATTTTGTATGATTAGTTCAAAATAATGATCCTTCTTTAAAAATATGTTCATTCTGTTATTGACCAATTAAAAAAATATATTTTGCATGAACAATACTCAATATATATAATTTCCATTATACGTACCATTAAACACATTAGTTTTTTTTAAAACAAATTTCATTCTATAAAGCCAATTTTGTCAAAACATCCCTAAATATAACTTATATGATATGTGGTATCTTTATTTTTTCATTTTTCATGTGTTCACTTATTGTTATATGAACCGACAATTACATTATAAATCTAACCTAACAAAGATTTCAAGAACCTCACAACGATCATAAACTTTTATATAAGTATGTGATGTTAAGAAAGATTATGGGGACAATTGTAGAAAAATGTTATTACCACAAAATAATTATAAAGTGATAAAAGTACAAGACAGACTTGCATAGCATAAATCACTTGTACTTCCATCATTTTGTAATTATTTTTCTACCTTCACATTTTTGATATTCTCCCAAGATTATGAGTAATATAATTTAGAGGAGAAAAATAAAGTATCTTGTGGCTGTAGTTTAGTGGTAAGAATTCCACGTTGTGGCCGTGGAGACCTGGGCTCGAATCCCAGCAGCCACAATGCTTTCCTTTTTCTCTTTTTTGCAAGGTGTTGTGTCCTTTTATTTGAACAGAGAACTTACAAGAGAAACAAACCAACAAACTCCTAACAAAGCTGGAGTTTTTTTTTAAATATTCTTTAAAAAAAAAAAAAACTATTTAGAGAATTGACCCACTTTTCAAACTATTTAGAAAACTGACTTATTTTTTGAAATTGAAATTACATGTTCAACATGTAATTTCACCTTGAAATCGCGAGTAGAAAATGCAATTTATGATGACATGGTGAAATTGCATGTTCAACATGCGATTTCAAGGTAAAATTACATGTTGAAAATGTAATTTCAATTTCAAAATTGCATTTTCAAAATACGATTTCAAAAACAGGTTAGTTTCTCAAATAGTTTGAAAAGTGAGTCAATTCTCTAAATATATATATATATATATATTTTAGAATATTTAAAAAAAAAAACTCAACAAAGCTGCTAGAGAATATAAAAACAAAGTCCTAGAATTTAATCCACAAAATAGATGTTTTAATTTCATTTTAATAATTTATTTTTTAAAAAACACTAAAAATTAATTTGATAATGAAAATTTTGAAAACACTTATAATTTTTACATTGTTTTCTTTTTCTTTTTATTTCTAAAAAATCGAAAACATCTTTTTAGTGTTTATTTTTATCAAGTTAGTTTTTGGTAATTTTCACAAAACAAATTTGAAAACGAAATAAACAGAGCATTTTTCAAAAACATCCCATGCTCTCTCATTAGCAAAATGTGATAAAAATAAAAATCTTACAATCCCAATAATCAAACTAATATTTTTTGTAAACAACATACATTATGCTACTTACAAAACAAACAATTCACATCATCAAAAGGAACTCATGGTGTGTCTCACACGGCCTTTGGGGTTTATCACGAGCCCTATTTCAATTATTTGAACTATATATTTTGTAGATTTCTTCGTGTATATGGTCCACACAAAAAATTAGATCAATCAAATAATTATAAGATATTCATTTTATCGCATTTATTTTTTAAAAATAAATGATCTATTTTTAAAAACACAATTGTTGTTCAGTTTGTTTTTTTAGAAATAAACATAATAAAATAAAGATGTTATAATTATCAAATTGACACAAAAAAAATTATAAAAATAAATGATTCAAATTATTAAAACAGATTGCATGATAAACTCTGCATGCCCAAACAAAAACCTCCAATATAAATAAAGACAGGAGCAAAGCAAATTTCTATTTTAAACTCAAAAGAAAAGGGGAATTTTTTTTTAAGGTCCCTAGTATTAAGATTTTATAGCATAAATGACACTCAATATTTTCATAATGTCTAAGGTTCCTTAATATCGATCTAAAGAAAATTCGATCCAGAGAATTTTTCTAGACAAATCACAGAGAAAATTGCAAATTTTTCTGGATACATCACATAGAAAATTCCAAATTTCCCTGGACAACAATGAGGACTAGTGCTTTGCTTCAAAGAAAATTGGGTTGATCCAGAGAAATTATCTAGTTTGGACTGAATTTTCTCTGGGTTGAACTCAATTTTCTGTGGGTTGGTCCAGAGAAATTCTCTAGTTTTGACTGAATTTTCTCTGGTTTGGTCCAGAGAAATTCTCTAGTTTGGATTGAAATTTCTCTGGATTGATCTGAGGGACCTTAGACATTTTCTCCTTGGCATTTCATCAAACACCTTCTTTGCTAAATCCATGTCCCCAGCTCTGTGCATATTTTGCATATTTTCAAAACAAGCTTGTGTAGAATCAGAATCAAGTATTTTCTTTGATGAAATATGATCACTTGTTCAAATTTGGAAAAGAATATAACAAAATTATTTTGAGGGTAAGAAATCCATGAATTGAAAGCAACATTCACAATCTGGAAAGATGTGAATTGTGTATAACTCATTCATAGCATATTTATTACATTGAAGACATATGGAACTTAATTGAAGACACTTGATCATTTTTCCTTCTGAAACTCTAAAGACTATAATTGTCCTTAATGTAGTTAGGGAGACTTACAAAACTACAACGTGGAAGTCACCCATATAACAATGGTGCATGTTTTGATGACGTCATCTCGTGTCTGCATCTTTGGCCACCATGGCTCGTCTTTCTTGTCACCATAGCCCTCATTCCAGAGCTCTGTCCACTATGACTGGAGTTCGGAGTCACCTCGAACTAACTCATCGGTGGAGTAGTAAAAAGTGCAATATTCACGAACCCTCGCAGCTCAGATTGTTGTGGTTCAGCTTAGATTGTAGCATTCCGGTGACGACGTGGTGGAGACAAAGGCGAAGATGAAGATCGGAATGTGCACAAAGAGAGAGGGTTTGGTTTGGATAAAATGAAGGTCGAAAAGAGAGAAAGAGAGAGTCAAATTTCTCTGATCTGATATATGGGTGTGGGTTTAGGGACCTTAGACATCAAAAAATAATATTGTGGATCTGTTCCATAACTAAAAATAGAAGAGAGACCTTAGACTAATTTTTCCAAAGAAAAGTTTAGTATTATTGCACACCATTAGATTACGGAAAATTACCATTATAATATTTAAAATTTGTTATGCATAAGTAGAAATATTTATTATTTTTTTATAATTATTTTTTGTCAAGCATACAGCGGAAAAATTACCATTATAATATTTAAAACTTTTTGTTTTGTAAAAATTATTGCATTTATAAGAGTAGATAGCATTAGTGTAAAATATATATATAGCATCAAAGCTATAAGTTCTAGTTAATATTTGTAAAATGTTTTAAAATAAGTTCTCATCTAACCTTAACTTGTTGTAGAAGATAACATTGTAGACCTACGAGGAGCAAAACATACTCTTGGTCAGTAGACAATAGGAATGGGAGTGATCCGTCAAAATATGCCCCAGAGCAATTGAAGGTACCAAATGAATGACTAACTACAAAAAAGACCAGAATATGTTATTAGATGTTTTAAAACTAAAACATTTAGAGCTGTGAAGGTGCAACTAATTGTCACTATCAACTCATTGGAGATGCGAGTTCTGCACCAAGAACGTTGCAAGCACATTAGTTTGTGAGCAGCAAGGTAAACAGGGTAGATTCCTATCGCATCACCTGGGTTGGTCCTTGGGCATAATTTACGGGGTATGCAGTATCACTCATGGAGCCAACTTCCTAGGAAGATAACAAGCGCCCAGTCCGTGACAAGAAAAGGAGATAGGGTATCAGATTTGCTATTGGAGGTGTTTTGATGCAAGATGGACAACCTATTGCTTAGGAAAGTCGAAAGTTCACTGATACGGAGCGGCGCTATACGGTCCAAGAAAAGGAGATGATAGCCATCATACATTGTCTAAGGACTTGGTGGCACTACCTACTTGGTTCTAAGTTTGTGGTGAAAACTGACAATGTAGCCATAAGCTATTTCCAAACTCAAAAGAAGCTAAGTCCAAAGCAAGCACGGTCTTGACCAAGTTTGACTACATCATGGAGTACAAGCCTAGCAAAGCAAACCTTGTGGCGAATGCACTAAGTCAAAAGGCTAAATTGGCTACTATTGTGAAACTTCAAGGGGAGTTGTTGGGGCAAATCAAAGAAGGCATGGAGCATGACCCCTTGGCCATGAACTTGGTGGCAATGGCTAAGGAGGGAAAGACAAAGTGATTTTGGGAAAAAGATGACATTCTCTACACCGAGGGGAAGTGGATCTATGTTCAAAAGTGGAGTAACCTATAGAGGAACCTAATTAAGGAATGCCATGACACAAAGTGGGTTAGTCATCCAGAACAAAACATAAGCGAGCCTTGCTAAAGGCAGCCTGTTATTGGCCAAGGATAAGGGATGACTAGAGATATATGTGAAGACTTGTCTAGTGTACCAGCAAGACAAGATAGAGTAGCAAGAGCTGAGAGGGTTGTTGGAGCCATTGCTTGTTACGGAGAAGCCATAGAAAAACATCACCATGAACTATATCTCGGTGTTACCTAAGTTGGAAGGGTGTGGCTCTATCATGGTATTGGCCGACAGATTTTCTAAGTATGCCATATTCATAGCAACCCCAACGGATTGCACAGCGGAGGAAACGACTCGGTTGTTCATAAAGAATGTAGTGAAATATTGGAGAATGCCTAAAATTGTCGTTAGTGACCGCAACCCTCGCTTCACTGGATGGTTTTGGACCAAGCTATTCAAACAATTAGGGTTGGATCTACACTTTTACACAAACTTTCACCCCCAAACGGATGGGCAAACTAAAATGGTGAATGCCTTGTTAGAGCTCTACTTGAGGCACTTTGTAAGTGCCAACCAGTGAGATTGGGTGAAGCTGTTGGATGTGGCCCAATTCTTCTATAACTTGCAGTGGAACAAGTCTACAAACCACAGTCCATTCAAGTTAGCCATTAGTTAACAACCATTGACGCTTCACACGGTGATGACAGGCTATACAAGAAAAAGTCCTATTGTATTCAAGATGGCTAATGGATTGCATGAACAGGTTAATGTGGCATGGACATACTTGGGCAAGGCATCAAAAAAAAAATGAAGAAGTGGGCTGACAAAAAAAGATGGAAGGTGCATTTTCAAGTTGGAGAATTAGTGCTAGTCAAGCTATTGCCTCAACAGTTCAAGTCTCTAAAGAAGGTGCATAAGGGGTTGGTGCAGAAATATGAAGGATCATTCCTTATCACAAGGAAGGTGGGAAAGGTTTCATACCAAGTGCAGCTACTTCTAAGGCTTAAAATTCATCCAGTTTTCCACGGGAGCAACTTGAAATCTTATCATGAAATCTTATCATGCCGACCTAGAAGACCCAAGCCGAGAAGAGTCATCACGAGCACCAATGGCAATAGTAACCTCCTACGACAAGGAGGTGGAATACATGGTGGCTGATCGAGTCATTTGGTGACGAGGAGTTCCTCCTTACACGGAGTACTTGGTTAAGTGGAAAGGATTACCAGAAAGTGAGGTTAGTTAGGAACCAGCGGATGCTTTGTGGCAATTCCAAGAACAAATACAAAGATTTCAAGAGAAAGGCGCGATGACAACGTCGCTGACTTAGGTAGAGGAGAATGTCATGTCTTGCTAAAAGTCCTAGAGAAAGGCTATAAAATTTGAGGCTAAATGAAATAATCTAGAATTCTCTAAAACAATTAAGAGATTGGTAAAACCTTGTACATAATTCTAGAATCTTGTACATTATTCTTATGTATTCTAGAGTAGGATATTTGAGAAGATGAGAGAATAATCTAGAATCCTTTCCATCATTGTATCTCTAGAATGCTCCTTGTAGTCTATATAAAGGGGAGGGCTTCAATTGCCCAAACCATCCAAAATGAAAATAAAGCAAGTATTCTCCAAGTGTTTCTGTCTCTAGAAAGTGAAACCTTTATACAAAGACCGAGGTTGATCTAGTTATGTGATATCTTGAGAAGTATATAACACTTACTCAGGGAAATTCATGAGATTGAGCTGGCCTCCATGGCCCAACCCTCCTATAAAAGGAAAGTCTCCCCTCCATATGCAATAAGCTCATGAGCAAGCTCCTCCATATGTAGAGAGCTTCCACCACATCTATCTCTCTCTCCCTTCTTAAGTGTAATAATATATCTATATATATATATATAAGTAAGAATATACAATGAACTACTTAAGTAGACAAAATCAAATATATTCATACCCCTATTTAATTCATGTAAGATGTTCAACAATTCATTAGAATTTATTTCAAGTTTTCACTCTCACCGTTATTTGGTGGGTCCGCCGGATGAAAGCTTCAATTCTCTTTTCATCGATTAGATTCTCCCAAGGTTTCTTTGCAGGGATAGGCTCACCTTGTTGGACCAACTCAATGTTATGCCTTAATATCCTAAACCAATCAAACACAATTAACTTGACAGCATCAAAGATTGAGCTTCCATTATCAAACAACCTTACACAAAATAAAAATAAAAATTCTTCCCTCAAGGCAAAAAAGGTGATCAATGACAAGATTTGCTAAAGCTCCGATGAATATGCGAAAGAAGGCTGTTGAACACATGAACAAGTTCCAAGCATTAGGTTCGTTGGATGACTACACAAGCTTAAGATAAAAATAAATATGCGAGAGAAGGCTGTTGAACACATGAGTAGTTCCCGAAATGTCTAGCAATATGTGCCTCGCAATCATGTAATGGTAAATCATCACACATGTAATCTCAACCATCGGGCTGTAATGCAGTAAGACAAAAATTAGCAATAAAAATGCAACTAGGATGAAATCAAAGATACATTTAAAAGAAAATTATTTGAAGTGGTACCTTAACATATCCAGTAAAGAGTATTTTGAAGTCTCGACTCTCCCAAAGGTCCAAGTCCTCAAAGCAAGAGTTAGTGCAGACACCAATGTAATGGACTCTCCCTTTCTTTTGACGAAGTTGGATAAGAAAATTGGGTTCCCTTTGTGGAACCTTATGACATTTTGGTAGATGTCTGAATTAGACTACTCAAACATCGGCTTATTAACAGATAGTAATTAATTGAAATATGCATATAATATTATAGAACTCAAATGTATGAAATGAAACCCATTTTACCCGATCACATGACTAAGACATTAATTTGAAAATCATTGGTTTGCAACTCAACAAACTCTACCAAACTATAGTAAATAAAAAAGCATATCAAATAAAATCAGATTAGTGCAAACCTCTTCCTCAACATCTTGTGCCATGTGTCCATTGTAGTACCTGTGGACTTGCAAATTTAAACTAATATCAAAAATTTATAAAAGGATTCTTTCAATCCACTAATAAGGAATAGTTAAGCAACATTTCTACACGCATTGTGAGAAAACATGCATCCTTGTCGGTGCTTCTTCATCTTCAAATGTCAAACATTTCTAACATACTTCGCTATTGAAATTTTATCCTACATAGAATAAAAATAAAAATTCCCAAAGAGTTTATTTTGTTTATTTCTAATTATTAGACTAGATGAGTACCATCTATTGTCAAGTTTCATATTTATTTTTTGCAATTTTGTTTATTCGTACAGACCTAGCATGAGCTGTGAAGGGGAGACACTAAGATGAGATTCATATTTGGCAAGGCAAGTGGTTTTTTAAGGAGTACACCATTTTAAAAATAATTACTGGTTACAAATAAGAACATATATTGACAACATCCTCTTTCATTGCTTCTCCAGTTCATGGTCTTCTTTGGCACCTAGTTTGTGTTTGTTTTTTTTATAATTATTATTAGTACTCATTTAAGATTTGTTACTACTATTAGTAGTACGTGGACTTATCCTTCTATTTAGGCCAAGTTTAACAACTCGAAAAAAGTCGAAAAGTTAAAAAATTATCACTATTTATCAAAAAAAATATTAAAAAATTACTTTCCCACACATCATACAACTCAGCCATCATGAAAAGTCCAAGGGACTGTGCACCGTTTGTCCCAAGTATTAGACAGTTTGGGGCAATTTTCACACATTGTTGTTCGGCCCATGGGGGCCTATCACGGGTCCCGTTTTGATAATCTAAACCGTTCAATGTGTAGAACTCGTCGAGTACTATATGTCTATAAAAAATCACATTGATCGGATATCGATAACTACATAATCAAATCAGTTTTGTATGAAAAAATGGATGGTGTTATAATTAACGATTGAAAAAAAACAAAACTGATCAAATAACTATCGATATCCGATCAACATGATTTTTTATAGACATATAGTGCTCGACGAGTTCTACACATTGAATGGTTCAGATTATCAAAATGGGACCCGTGATGGCCCCCACGGGCCAAACAAAATAGTTTACTACAATGCCCGAAAAGTACTCAATAATTTCTTACCAAGAATTCAGCTGGCAGATTGTACAGCTGTCATTCACTCATCTCCCATCTTCTCCTACACACTTCTTTATACAATTTTTTAATACACATTTTTCCATAAATAGTCAAAAAGTTAACCCTAAAATTCATATTTTTTTCCTCAACTTTTTAGTCCAAAAAGATAAAAAGTGCACTTATTTAAAACACCCCAAACAACCCTTAGTAGCAAGTCATATCATTTTCTTCAAATATATATATATATATGAACATATTTGAAAGCACAAACCAAATCCATAGTCCAAAACACAGTAAGAACAAGTTGGCAAGATGCCAACACAATAAAATGACATCCAAAAAAACAAAGCAACTCCATCCCCAGAAACCTCAAAAACCTCATGTCTACAATAACTATTGGAGATCGCACCAACAACCAAGGTAAATTGACAACATTAACCTAGGCAACCTCTTAGAGCACAATGAACCAAAACTCATCAAAGATGGCTTTGAAGATCAAAGTCGGCACAAAATTCAAATTTTGCAGACTCGTGAGAAATATGCCACAAAATTCAAATTTTCATAATCCACACTCCTTCAAGGTTATAATAAAATCATTAAACAGAGTTAACAAAGATAGTGAAATTAGTTTTACCCTTGCTTATTTTGCATTACAGATGCTCAGTAATGTGAAACGATAAAATTACCCTTCTTTCTCTCTCTCAAAAGGTGTTGTGTTGATGCAAATGTCTTTCATCCCTTTTCCCCCTCTCTTTACTTTTGCTCTCCACCCCACATCCCCCAATATTATTCAACCATTGTAGCCCAATCGATCACCACTATCCTCTACGTCTTCAACCTCTCTGTCCTTAGTCTCACTCTACCAACCACTCTCTCTTACTCCCTAAAATTTGCTTTTGATTTAAGTATTTGTAAGCCCTTTCGCCCAGTGGAGAACCACTGCCACCAGATTCCCCATAAGTCCAGCTCTACCGCCAAGTCCCCACCACCACCGCCACCAAAATATTGACCACCATCGCTGCCAGCTACCCCAGCCCCACTAAAAAATCTACTACCAACTCTTTGAAAACCAAATCCACCCTCTAGTCTCCACCCCACCATACTCCCTCTTTCTCCCTTTTCCTCCCTCTTCCCCCCTCTTGCATTACCTTCTATCTACTTCACTTGACCATGCCGTCTACGGTTGTCCACCCCACTTCCATTTTCCTATCGTTTTTTTCCCCTGCCCATCTCCCCCCGAACACCACCCTACTGCCACCACCATTTCCCTCTCTGGTATCTTCATTCTCCCTCAGGGCCTCACCCTGCGCCCCCACTTCCTCTGCAAACCTCTCTTTTCTTCCCTTATCTCACAAGCTTAGGATTTCCTTCCTCTTTTTTTTTTTTCTTTTTTTTTTTTTTGTGGAATGGGTACTGTGCATATGCTTTTGTAAATATACGTGTATATGTCATTATGTGATTGGTTGATGAAATTGGAGAAATAAATAATAAAAGTGAAATTTATGTGAAAAGTAATGATATTCAAAATGCATAAGCAAACCAAACTTCATTTTGGAGCATAAACTTCACAAAATTGTGCAAAAAATGTACATATATTAATCACAAAATTTCATTTCAGTCAATTAACCACAAAGCGAGAAGTTCAGTACTCACTGCATAAATTGCTGGCATCGTAATCAAACCATCTACATGACTAAGTACTCACTAATGGTTTTATTTTTTTCCTCTTTTTTTTTTTTTTTTTTGGTGCATCCTGCCAACGACATTCTATTGGCCGATTGTTAAGGATCCACTAATGTCAAGAAAAAAAATTAGAACTCCAATATACATTTTACATATTTTCACACACATATTTCTATACATTTTTTACCCATGTACCAACGTTAACCATTGAGTGAGAAGGAGGATAGTGTAAAATGGAAATTCAGTAGGCAAAATGGCATACCTTGTCAAAAGCTTCAAAGAGGTTGATTGATATTCTTCTTGGAAAAATCAAATTAAAAGCATTTGAAACTTGAGCACACTTAAAAAAATAATAATGATGAAAATGAAATGAGTGAGTGGGATTGTGAATCACCTCTGGTGCATCTGGCAATGCGAACATATGCACAATTCTAACACCAATAAGGGAATCGGAAGGCAGTTGCGGAAAGTATTCAAAACCCTCTTTTATCTCAACGTTAAAGGGGTCTTCTTCATTCAATACAAGCATATCAAGGACCTCTCCCACTAGTCACACCTACATATAACATCATGTTATATAAGAGTGTCTCCCACACTTACTCAAATTTAAATTTGATGAAATTAGTACAGTTTTGCTCCAACCATGAACTCAAACGCATATCAAATGAGGGGAAACCAAAAACTTTCATCAAATTTAGGAAGGCTTGAGCGTTTCATCAAATTGAGAAGGTAGCCGTTATTGTTGCAGGTAGCTATTGAGGCGTTACAGTACATCAGACGACCAGCTAGTTGTCCGGTCGGTTGTTTTCCCGAACAACCTTGTGCTTGCAAAAATGGAGAGAAATTTACACAAGTCGGTCGACCATCTGGACATCCTCCCAGTCGTTCGATTGTTTGATGAAAATTCTAACATTGGAACACTTGGTATCAGATGAAACTTTTAATCCAAATCTTTACTCAAATTTGATTGGGAAAAAAAAAAGATTTGAGTGTTGAAGATGCTTTAAGGTTGGAAACATATGATAAAAGAAACAACATGGTGCACACTTTTCAAAGGTGTAAGGTGTGCACCACATACATTTTATAATTAAAACAGAAAATGATATAATTTTATATTTTTTGTGTCATAATAAAAAAAAAAATGTCAAATAACTAAACACAATATGAAATATAACTAAAAAACACATAAATTATAACTAAAATATTATCATAACTAAAAAAGAAAATTTATTATAATTAAAGAAAAAAATGACATAACTAGGTACAAATGATATACCTTTTTTAAGGGGGTGTATATTAGAATTTCCCTATGATAAATTAGGTAAAGGGGATGGGAGACATCCGCTTGGTTTAAATTTTGAAATGAGTTTTGAGTTTTGAATTGTATTTTAAATTTTTGAAATGAGTTTTGAAAAGAGAAAATTTCTTTAGTTATAAGTTTTGAAACTTTTTGAGTTGTATATTTTGAAAATTTATTTGATTATGAGTTTTGAAACTAATTTAATTATTTTTTTTGAATTTTTTTATTTTTTATTTTGTAATAAAATATTTATTTTTTTATTTTTATTTTTTGAAAAAATAATTTTTTATTTTTTATAAATTATTTAAAAAAATTATACAAAAGTTATTTTAAATTTTTTTAAATATTTAAAATTTTTTAAAAATTATTATTTTTATTTTCAATATATACTTTTATTTTAAATATTTTATTTTATTTTTAAAATATTTTAATTTCTTATATATTTTAAATATTTTTTTAAAATTAAAAAAAAAAATTTGGATCGCCCATATTTATCCAAATCAAAACAAATTATTTAGCCAATACTTCAAAAAATAACAAAATATTTTTAAAAATAAAAAATAAACAAATTGAAAAATAAAAATATATATTTTTTTGAAATTTATTTTTTTTTAAAAATAAAGTTCTGGAAACTTGTTTAGTTATGTGTTTTTTAGATAAGTTTTTTGAAAAGAGTTTTGAAAAAAAAAAAATTATTTTTTAATCCAAATCATGATTTAAAAACAAAACGCTATCAACAAAACAAGTTTTCAAAACTCTTTTTAAAACTTCATTTAAAATTTTTTTTTTAAAAAATTTTTTATAATTTTTTTGAAAAAGTATTTTTTCAAAATTTTTTTTTTTTAAAATTTTTATTTTTTGGTTTTTTAGTTTTTTCAAAAAAAAATATTTTGTTATTTTTGTAAGTATTGATCAAATAATTTGTTATGATTTAAATATATATGGGTGATCCAAAAAATTTTAAATTTTTTTTAAAAATTAAATATTTTAAAAAATAAAATAAAATAAAATATTTAAATAAAAAATATATATTTAAAATTTTTAAATATTTAAAAAAAATTAATTTTTTAAAAAATAACTTTTGTCAAAATATTTTTTAAATAAGTTATCAAAATAAAAAAATATTGTGTTTTAAAAATAAAAATAAATAAATAAATGTTTTTGTATAAAAATTAAAAATTAAAAAAATAAATTTAATAAAAAATTATTTTTAAAACTCATAACCAAAAACTTTTCAAAATATACAACTCAAAAGCTAATTTCAAAACTCATTTAAAAAATAGACATTTACATACAAATCCTAATTTATGAACTTATACTCCATTAAATCTTAACTAAGATTTTTTTAACATTCAAATCTCATTAAATTTTTAATAGTCAGAATTGCCTTCAAACAATAATTGTTCATCATTTATGATTATTTATAAAGGAACATGATGATTTAACATTTATTTTGATTTTCAAAATTTTAAAACCTCAACTTTCAAATTGAAAAAAAAAATGAAAAAATTGAATTATTTTTTTGTGCAAAACTAAATTTTGTATCTATAAAGGAGCATGATGATGGAACATTGATGTACAAAACTGGAAAAAAAATTAAAAATAAAAATACTGATAATGTTCTTAGTTTTGAAACTGGAAAATACTGTTAATATTCTCGGTTTTATTAGATAATTGAATCAAACCAATAAGTAGAAGAGTAAAAACGTTTTATCTCATACTCTGTTTTTTTATCAGTTAGTGAAACAATTATCTGGAATATTACTATGCAAAATTGATAATGTTCTTAATTTTAAAAATTGGGAAAAATTGAAAATATTCTCAGTTTTACTAAATAGGACTTATTGATTCCAAAAAAATCTTAAATAGGACCTAAGCTACCATAACATTTGTAAATAGAACTTTTAAGTGATTAACTCTGTAAAAAATTTATCTTTCAATCTACAAATCAAAACTCATTTCAAAAACTAAACCAAATGGAGCCTTAGTTTTTCTGTCATCTATAGTGAACAGGTATGATGTGCATCCCTGTCTCCATCTCTGTCCTTGTCTTTCTTGTTGTATCTGTCTAACTCTCTTCCTCATGACTTCTTTGTGCTACAAATGACATTTTGTTTGGCACATATATCTTCCCTCTTCCCATTTTCTCCAATTATGTCTACATTATAGCAACCTCATTGGTTTTTTGTTTTTAGTTTTTATTTTGATTGTGTTACATGAAATATTTGTGAATTTTCTTTCTTTTAAAGATATGAAGGCATTGGTCACTCTTTGTCATTAAAGCTTCTTCGTCATTTGGAAAAGCAAAGTCAGACAAAGGTTTCGAGCACTAAGAGCATCTCTAGCATTAAAACCTTCATCTAATATCGAGCGTTCTAATGGAGAATTTTGAATTTTCATAAAAGCACCGATAGACCGGGAGGATGACCGGTTGACTGGCCAGTGCAAATTTCCCAAATTCTGAAACATTTTTCCCTCCATTTTTGTTTCCCTAAATGCCTTTTCCATTTCTTTTTCCCTCTATTAATTCTTTCCCCCCAAAAGGTATATATAAACAAATTAAACCCATGAAGAACAAACCCAGCAAACAACGTAGTTTAAGTACTAACCCATCTTCATCTCCAAAACTCCAACATAGCATATTGAGTTCTTCAAATTTTTATGTTTTTACTGATTTCTCATCCCCCTCTTCTTCCTTAATGAAAAAATAGTTGCACTTGTGAGTCTTTATGAGATGAATAATGCTACAATGATGGAGATTCTGACAGTAGGTGAACAATCAAAGAAAAAAGGTGGCTCTGTTTTAGGACATAGATACATATGTCGCGAAAAAATAAAGGGTCATGATTGATTATTTGTAGATTATTTGTTGTAAATCCAGTTTATCCATTTTAGAGACGTTTTCGAATGTGTCGTGATATATATCTGGGGATTTTGAATGCCTTTGAAGCATACGACATTTATTTTGTTCAAAAAGAAGATGCTTGTCATATTCTCGGATTGTCTCATCTTCAAAAGACTTCAGCAATTAGAATGCTCGCATATGGAGTGGTAGCATATATGGTTGATGATTATATGCAAATTGGGGAAAGCACGACAATTGAAAGTTTAAAACACTTTTGCAATTCAATTATCAAAATCTTTGGAGCTAAGTATCTTAGATCTCCATCAACAACTGATATTGTTAGATTACTTGCTATCAGAGAGGCTTGTGGGTTTTCAGTTATGTTGGAAAGTTTAGACTGCATGCATTGGGAGTAGAAAAACTGTCCAACAACATAGCAAGGTCAATATGTAGGCCATCAAAAAAAGCCAACCATAATTTTTGAAGCAGCAGCTTCTTATAGCTTGTGGATTTGGCATGCCTTTTTTGGAAAGTCTGGATTACACAATGATTTGAATGTCTTAGATCGTTCGCCCATATTTTCTGATCTTACCCAAGGTAAAGCTCCGCCTAATAATTACACTATTAATGGGCACATTTACAATATGGGTTGTTGCCTTGCTGATGGTAGATACCCTCTATGGGCAACACTGGTTTAGACAATCTCTTCTTCTCAGGGAGCAAAGAAGCAACATTTTTCTATGATGTAGAAAACAGCAAGGAAGGATGTAGAGCGGGCATTCGAGGCGCTCCAATCCCAATTTGCAATGGTAGGTGGACCGGCATGTTTTTGGGATTCCAAAATACTTGGTAACATAATAAAGACTTGCATTATATTGCATAATATGATTGTCGAAGATGAAAGAAACTCCTATCTTGATTTCGATTATGAAACATCAATAACCAATACAGCAGTAGTAGTTTCTATTATCAGTAATAATGACTTTGAATCCTTTATGTCTCGTCATTTAGGTATTAGAGATAAGAATCCATATCATGACCTCCGCAATGATTTAATTGAGCATCTATGACAACTTCGTGGTGAAAAGTAGCTTCAATAATTGGATAAGAGAATGTAGTTTTGGTTGGTTTTTTCGGATTGGGAGATGTTTAGGCGAATGGTTTGTCAATATTTGTCATAAATATGTTATTTATATTGTTGTTTTAGTAGTGAATATGTGAACGAACCTGGACACATATATAGATTTTGTTTCTAAATGCGTCAAATGAATGTATTATGTTTGTTAGGTTTTATGATGTTATCAATTATGTTTGTTGGGTTTCATTATGTTACTATATTTCAATGAATGTTACTGCTAGTTGAGTTTCATTTATAATACTTAATGAAGTGGATAAAGTATACATAAATTTGTGTAGTTTTTTATGAGTTTATTTATTTATTTATTTTTGTTTGTCAGTGTTTGTTCATTATCATCAATGTATCCTACTTCAACGAATGACTTTTAAGTCTTTGGTTCAACTGATATTTGCTTAAGCTTGCATCAATTCAATGAATGTTCCATTAAAACTACCTCATTAAATCTATATCTACCTCATTTCAACTTTTATCTACCTCATACATGAATGCATCCCATCTAACTCTTCAAATCATCTATTGGTTTACTTGCCTATAAAAGTATATCAGTTTGTTTGATTGAATTCAATTATAGTGGAAGTATTTGGTAGAATAGGGAACCGATCATTCGAAAGCAAAACAAGACACTCAATTGCACCAAATCGGTCGACTAGAGGGACAACCGGGAAGTCGTCTAGCTGGTCAATCGATGGCCTTAGGGTCTTCTTCAGTTACAGGCAGGCTTCAGGCATCAGCTTTTTTGTTTCCTTGTTCCGTTGCTTAGCTTTTCACACCTTTTTGTATCTGTTTTGAAATCTCTCTCACTCAAATATTCACACCAATCCTCTCCAACATTCACATTGACCCCTCTCACTTAATCCTCTCTATATTCAGACAGTCATGCTTAGATCCAAAAAAGCAAGACAAGAATTTGGACAGTCCTCAAATCTTGAGCAACAGTATCTTACTCCAGACTTTCTCACTTATGCTCATGAACAAACCTTTCCGACGTTCTACAACTGACCTATTGTATTAGGTAGAAGGGTCAATCTTGCTCGTCAATATAATGCTCTATTGGTTAGCAAATTTGAGAGTATGGACTAGAAAATTTTGATAAATATACCATAGAAGGTATATCCTCATCTTCTTTTTCTCTTTTATGTTCACTTGGATCGTACATATGAGCAAGAGGAAGACTATACTATTATGTCTTATGTGAAAGTAAACATATTGAATTTCATGTCCCCACTTTCGCAAAAATTATTGGAGTTAAGCAAGGAAAGATGCAAATGTACCTTTACATCGAGTCTCAGTTGATATTGTTGGTGATGTGTCTAAGTATATTCTAGTATTTGTTAGAACAATAAGTAATTTGCAAGCCAAACACTTAAAGCCTCACCTTCATATTCTCCATTGATTTCTAGTAGAAAATGTCACTCCAAAAAGAGGACATTTTGATATTATTCCAATTTATAATGCTTATTTGCTATATTGTTTTAAAGTTGGACAGAAATTGGATTTATGCTATATACTCATAAGAGAAATGGTTGTTGCTATTACTACCACTGGTCGGTCATTGGTTTTTAGAGCTCTGCTTACAAAATTTTTCAAATATTTCAATATTAGACTTGTAGGTGAAACAGAAACAAAAATATCTTCTGATATTTCAGAATACACACTCACCTGAGCTGGCAGCGATGATCTGTTACTGCAAAGTCTGAATGCTCAAAATGCACCAATAGATGATCTCAAAGAACACGATGAGAATGCCATGCTACCACCTTAACAACCTCAATACTGGACTAATTTTCTGGCTATATACGGAACAAGAACGACACAATTAGCGCATTCAATGGGAACAAAACATGGCTAATCAGTTCGATGCATTTGTCACTGCTCAGAACTCATTAATTCAACAATTTGGTAATTTTTATGTCGACACTGAAAGACGTCATCAAGAATCAAGCAATCTCATTGATCAAATTAAGTACCGAGTTACTGACATCTATCATCGCTACTTCTCTCCACCACCACCTGACACTTAGCATTGAAGTTATTGAGGGAGAGAAAGACTGATGTTTCTCACAGAGGGACAGAAAAACTAATGGTTATTTTCTTAATTTTTAAGTTGTTTTTAGTTTGTATCTTAAGTCTTTTGTTGGATTTGTTGGTTTGCATTTAAGGTCTTTTATTAGTTTCTATTTTTTAAGTCTTTGCATTAGTATCCAACTTATGCTTTGCTTTTCCGTTATGTTTATTACAACATAAGTATGTGTATGGATAGCAGAAGAGCTTCATGGTCCACATGGTTCATAAGATGTTAAATATCATTACTAAAACAACAATAATGGAAACTCATACAATCTATTAATCATGTGGTTTAATTTTGATGATGTCTGAAATATCATGGGCAAGATTGTGATTTTTAATGTACATATTTTATATTTTTTGACACAAAATTTTATCTGTTAAAATATATGTTGTATGATGTATTTGTTATAAATATTATTTAAATCGAAATTACTATGCAAGATCTGATTTTACGAAATTATTTTGGAAAATTTACTATTCATGTGTTGAAAAATCCAATTGGTCACTATTCATCTTTTGACAAATTTGATATTGATTGGTTATATTCTTTTGACAAATGTGATATTGGTGAGTTGTTTTCTTTTGATAAAATTTGATATACTCTCATGGAATGGTTGGTTATTTTTATTAGAGTGTATCTAAATCTCTACAATAATTACAAAGATTTTAAAAAGGGTTTATGTTTTTATATCTAATATAAATGTTATTTAATGAAATTTTACTATGCATACAAACATTTTAATAGAAAAGTCACTGTGCATTCAAATATTTTAATAGAAAAGTTACTATGGACTCACTGTGCATCATTTGTTTATTTGGCAAAAGTTTTGAAATATTTGTATCACTATTTTATCGAAAACGACGTTTGGCCAATTGTTTCAAACCCCTGAGCTGCAATTTTTGAAAATGAAAAAGGCCTCGTACGCCCGTGATAAAGAACGGCGGGCATGAAATTAGTGATCCGAAGAGGAGCGTCCTCCTCTGTCTAACAGATATGAGCCAATAAATATAATTTTATGACATATAAGAAGTATTTTAGTTAGAGAAAAATAAGAAGTGAAGAAGAGAAAAATTTGTTATATTGAAATATTTTCAAATATTGTATTGTGCTTCATTGAGTTATATTTTTTGTGAGAAAATTCGTTGAGAGTTGAGCAAAATTATAAAATGGTTTTTTTATCCCTTACTCTTATTATTCTTGTAACGAGAGTTTTTGTGAGTGATTTTTTGGGATAAAATCACTTGGGTTAGGTGTTACTAGGCACCGGACTTGGGATATTTTTGTGAGTGATTTTTGAGATAAAATTACTTGGTGAGGTATGACTAGGCACTGGATTCTAAACAAGTTGGAATG
The DNA here is from genome assembly GCA_036172215.1 of Camellia granthamiana. Classification (NCBI taxonomy): domain Eukaryota; kingdom Viridiplantae; phylum Streptophyta; class Magnoliopsida; order Ericales; family Theaceae; genus Camellia; species Camellia granthamiana. The sequence continues at coordinate 100,553,864 of CM069915.1, forward strand.
ATCAAGATTGGTCACTTATTGTAAAGGTTCACTAGCACTTATGAAGCTAGTGGTGTAATTATTATTTGAAGAATAATGAAGAAATTCTCGAGGAGGATACTTGGGGAGTGGACGTAGGCCCGGCGTACCAAACCACTATAAATTACTGTGTTTAGTTTTATTTCCCTATCTCTTTACTTTTATATTAATTATTATTGCTCTATTATTTTATTTGTTGAAATTCGAATATTTTGATTATTATTTTTAATATTGTGAAATTATTTTTAATAACACAATTTGCCCCCGTTTTGAGTTGCCTACCTGGAATAACAATCATAAGATATTAATAGAAACTCAAACTAAAACAACCATAATGGAAACTCAAAAAAATAATAATGAAAATTGTTATCAAAAGTCAAATATCATTACTAAATTGAAGTGAAAACTAATTCAACCCCTTGGATCATCTTCATAAAACACTTGAGACATGTTATTTTTTGACTGAAATAAGATTTGTCGTTGAAGATCTTCTTAGTAGGACCTTTGCATATTAAATTGGTCATATCCATTGACATGATTTTATGCTCCTCAGTTCTTTATTCTATCTCATTCATCATAAATAATATTTTTAGTTGTTCCTCCCCATCCTCGGCCCTTCTTTGATGTTCTGTAGCCTTTTGTTCACGCTCTATAGCATTTTGTTCATCTCAATCAGCACTTCTAAAGGACATAGTTGATAACACTTCAACAATTTTAGACCGGTTGATTGCCATTTCATCAAATCTAATATCATGAATTGCTTTTTTCTTCAACTTCTCTTTTGCAGCCTTAATATCAATTGGTTGTGTTGATGTATCAGCAGAAGATTGTTGGTCAAAATCTATATTGTTGTTGGGTTCGGAAGCCTCACCTTAAGTTAATGGAGTCGAATATGGATTCGATGGCGGTGTGGGTTTTAACTTCATCCCACTTACAACTTTGGTACAAAATTTTCCAACTTGTATTAAATGTAAAGTATTTTTTTTAGATTGCATGATACATGCGCTTAGCTTCAACGACCTGAAAAATGAAATAGATAGCAAGTATAAAAAACTAAATACAAATCATAAAATAGATATGCTCAAAAAAATCATAAAAATTACCTTCTCTGTTTCAATTGTTCCACTTTGTTGCCTCAACCGAATTTACTCAAAAAAACTACAAAATTTATTAATTGCCTTTTACATCACAGACCAAAAATGAAACAAAGAAATACGGTTTCGATTTGATTGACCATTCAATTGTGAATTAAAATAAATGAGTACTGGTTCTTAGAATATTGCCATGGTCTGACTATTACCTGTAATGGGATCTTGAGAGATAGCCAACCAATATCTACATAAAGTTTCATCTTCTACCATGGTGAAAGCTTTACCACGAGGAACATGAGAAGTTTCAAAAATAATACATATATCATTGTTCTGCTCTAAACTTTGTGATTCTTCAAACATTGCAAAATCTTCCATGGTTTCAAGATAAAATTTGTACAAATAAACAAGTGAAAAAAATTCAAAAGGATAGAAAGTTCAAGTTCAGAGTGATAAAGATTGTGAAATAAACAAGTGAAAAAATGAAAGAAAGATTGAAAATTGAATTTGATAATGACAAAGAAAAGAAGAAATTGTAATGATATTGTGAGAAAAAAAAACAAATAATTGTTATTTTATAGGCAGAGCAACAACGGTAACTTCCAAACTTTGATGAAGCTTCTGCAAAACCAACGGTAAACTTACAACTTGCAATATTTGAACACCTTGTAAAACCAATGGCTAAGAAATCAGCACAAATTTGAAGCCTCTTCAAAATTTTATAGTCTCTGTAAAACAAAGGCTGCTATACTTCCCTCCATTATTGGTAGGAAATCTGCTATTAGTGGCAAAAAGCTACACAATTTTACAAGCCAGTTGACACATAGGTTGTCTGGGAGGACATCCTCCCGGTCATTTGAGAGTAAGGTTAGTTGTGGGCAATTTTGCAAGGAAATGAATGTCTGGGAGAACAACCGATCGGTTGTTCGGTGTCCCTTCAGTCTCTAATGGCTACCTACAAAGCTAACGGCTACCTACAACAATTTGATGAAAGGTTTCAGGCATCCTCAATTGGATGAAAAGTTTAAGATATCCTCAATTTGATATTGGTTTGATGTGAATGTTAGACACCAAAACTAGACTTTTTTCATCAAATTTAAATTTGATGAAAGAAAAGAGTAAGTGTTGGAGACGCACTAATGACAGTCACGATGGTTCAAATTAATTTCTAGCTTCTATTTATGGTGGCATTTATAGTTTTCTTACATCGTTGTTTTTTTAGGCTTATTCGTTCCTGAATGTTTGAATTCTGCCCAATTCATTGTGCCTTGACGGCCATGGTGGGAGGGGTCGGTGTGGCTTATAGATAATGATATAATTAGGGTAGCTTACCATTCTACACCATGTCTATTTAGGTAGTAAAGATGTCTCATGCTTTTGCCTTCAAAAGCTAAAAGTATGATTTGTATGATAAATAGTTTCTGTTACAGTGAGAAAAAATATATGAGATATGTAATGTGGAGGAATTTGAGATCCATTGTTGGGAAAATTAATTGGTAAAAGGCTTAGTTCGGTCATATGATACTCTGTGGAATTCCTTAACTTCAGCACTGCTTTGCTTTCTTGTTTGCTGCATGAGATTAGATCATTAAATAGTTAATACCTTCATTAACTGTTCTCTACTTATGATAAAATTGATAGCAATAATAAAGGTCCTTCATTTTTTTTGCTCCTTGATGTGGAGACAGAGAGATCATATACTTTTACCTTCTTGTTACAGTTGGGTTTCTCTTGAAATTAGAACTTAAAGAATCCATCAGATATGCTTCTAGGGATCCTATAAAGACTTGGCTCAACAGTTTACTTTGCTTGGATGTTACAAATTCGATCCCTCCAATCAGCAGGTTAGAATCGTTCTGTTTAAAAGCATATAAGAATTAGTTGTTCCTCCAATGTGACAAGTTTTATCTTTTGAACTATTAGGTTCGCCCATCCCAATGAATACAATTTGTACTAGGTTAATAGAGATACTTTGTTCTCCTTCCACAGAGAAAGTGAAGCATTTCTGCAGGTACCTGAAACACTTTAGATTTTAAAACAAGTTAACCTACTTTGCTTTCATAATCACCGACATGCATTTTTCTTTTGAGGGGGGGGGGGGGGGGCGGGGGAGAGGGGTTTGTTGCTTCTTTTTTGTTTTTTGTTTTATTTTTATTTTTTTAACAGCGGATGGTGGCTCTTTATGTTGCATCTCACTACAAAAATTCTCTAAATGACTTACAATTGATGGCTGATGCTCCAGCACACCACCTATTTGTGTTGCTTAGTATATTTCTTCTATATACAATCCAAATGTGATTTCATTCTCTTTTAGGCAGCAGAATTCAGTGGCAAGCTTTTATGCAGGTCCCGTTGATGAATCTAAGAACATCCTTCCCGATAATCTCTGTGTTATTCAAGTGAGTACCTTTGTACACAAATTTTTTTTTTTTATAGTTTTTATTTACTTTTAATTTTTTTCATTGCTCAGCCTTTTACATCCATCAATTATTAGATGATTTTTCTTTCCTTCTTGTTTTGTTCACTTCCAAATGTTCTTTGTGATATTAAAGTTGATATTGAGGTTCATATCTTAAATTTAAGTGGAAGTGTTTAACAAGTTTGTGATATTAAAGTTCTCCCTCCTTCGAATGTTCTTTATGAAGTTTGTTACAATTGCAATGACTTCTTATTACAGTTGTCTTTTTGAAACTAAGATATTACATGCTCTTTACTTCATTGATTTCTTTATTTTTGATTTTTTGTTCCTAACTTTTCATTTAAAAAAATCTTAATAATAATTGGGTACTAATCATCAACCAAACAGGTCTACCTTGAAGGACAGATTTCTCATGATTCTGCACTGCAAAGCTTGCGTATGGGTCACCAACCTTCAAGGGATCAACTAGCATGGAAATTTTGTGAAAAGTGTTTAAAGACACAGATTTTCCAACCCTTTCAGGTGCCCGTATTGTAAGAATAGTTGTGCACCCATACGTACTTGGGGTAATGTTCAATCCTTGCACTTTTTACCATTGCAAAATACAATGTCTGAGCCAATTGATTAATGATTGCAATTTCTGTGCTTGTAGCATGAACATGGCTCGGCTGCTTTGGACCAACTCATGAGGTTTGTGGAGACTTTATGACTGTTGGAACAAATAGTCTTGAATTCTTCAAATAGTGGTCTTCGAGTCTTCAAAATTTGGCAATGATCTTGTCTATATAGAACAGAAAATTAGTGCTTCAAGTCACGTTACTAAGTCGCTTTCCTAAAGACAATATTTGTATCCACCAAAAGGTGTGCAGGGGGTTGCAACAAATTTGCCTCCAAGATACAATGAAGCCTGATCTAAAGATCTAGTCTATCGGCGTCTGCACTGACGACAATAGATCAAAACACTCTTGATATAATCAAGAAACCAAGACACTGATAATCAAATCTGCAGAACTTGATTATCAATAAGAAAAACAGAAATTTGCTTAAGAAACTCTTGATCGAAAATTCAAAATCAAGAGGGAGAGAGAGAGAGAGAGAGAGAGAGAATTGTAGGAATGTTTTTCAGGATTTTTGGATTGAATGAAATGGCTGATTTCGTAGCCTATTTATAGGCCTTGATGGATCTGATCGAATGGTCATGTCCCTTGATCGCATCCGAGCCGATCTAACCGTTGGATCGACGATCTATGGTACAGATCATTCTGACACCGAATAGATGCCTTGATTAATCACACCTGATTACGATCGGGTGCCATCTCATTTGTACGATCGCGCGCATCTCCAATCAACGGCTATGATCAACCTGCTCCAGATCGGACACACAACCGTTTTAATCGGTTGGTTGACTCATCGCCAACGGACAACACATCACTGCCACGTGGAGCTGACTGTATTCCACATCACGCATGCCACGTTGGATCCATGTTATGTAATGACCCAAAAAGTCATCCTTATTTAATTAGGGGTTAATGTGTTTTAATTCAACTATATCTATTGGGATTGAGAATGTTTTTATCTTATTTTGGAGTATTGATTGAGGTGGTGGTATGATGGTAAAGTAAGATTGGACCAAAGAATATAATCCGGATAGTTATCCTACGATCAGTCGTCACTCATTTGCCCTTTTATTTTTCTACACTCTGAATTTGAATGTGAGGTTAGAACCATTGGAAAGCTTATTTCCGGGGCTTCAATTTGGACACAAGAACGACCTAGAACGGAGTCCCGATGAGAGAGTTATACCCGTTTGAAGTTTTCATATCTGTGCTGGAAGTAGAGCCGCACGTGTGGGGAATAGCGCCGCACGTGCGGGCTGTGCGGGACAGCAGCTCAAAAACGAGATTTTTGGCCCATTTCTTACATTTTCTTTTCCTCTCTTCTTCTCCCCTCTTCCATGTCCGAAACCCTAGCTCCCAAAACCTTGATTTCCTCCACTTTTATCAACAAATCCACCATGGATCTTGCATCAAGGATGGAGAACAAGAAAGGGTCAACATTTCCAACCGATTGAAATTCGAATTTTTGGAGGATTCTTCTCAATCTTTACTCCTTTGCTTGATTCTTGAGGTAGGGGTCCTTATTCCCTTTCAATATTCGCATTCATGGATGGATTTGTGGAATTTTGTGCATATACAAACAAAACCTATAGTTTTGAGCATATTATGTCCAACTTGAGAATTGGGGGTTTAGAATTGGAGATGTTGGAAGTTAAATTGGTGGGTTAAAATGATGGATTGTGACTCTTAGATGTATAATCATTGGGAAAATTGGAATAGAAAGTATTGGGTTAATAAGTTTGAATTTTTCTTGAAATTTCAATATTTTCTTGAAACCCTAGGTTGATTAATGATGATAACCAATGAATTGGCCCAAATTGAAGGTAGGATAATGAAATTGAGGTATGGAATTATATGTGTTCAAGTTTAATTGGAATTTGGAAATGTTTGAAAATTATGTTTAAAATTTGCGAATGAACTATGTTATAAACATTGTAATTCATGCTGTAATGTGAAGGGAAAATTGGGGAAATAATCTATTAATGATATGGATGATATGAACTCGGTTTTGGAATGTTGAAATGGAATTCAAGGATTTATTTTGAATTATGTTAAATTACAAATGGTGTTGATGAACTAAGTGATATTGACTTTGTTGGATTATGTTGTGCTGACTCATAGTGAATTGATTGATGTTGTACTATGATGAATTATGTTTGAATTATGTGAATTGTGTAGGGTCAGCTACAGGGGCGGATCAAGCACCTAAACGCTGTGAGTAGTAGTGCTTTGATGTACCTTTAACCGTTTATTGTTATTGATGTTAAATCTTCGTCGTAAGAATTATGTTGACATATATGTTATGTATGCTATGTGAGAAACACTGTGACATTATGGAAACTTCAAAAGAGTTTGTGAAGTTATGTATGTTATATGAGAAACATTATGAAATTATGAAAACATCAAAAGAACTTGTGAAGAACAAACCTATGTGGCCAAGGGCCGACTTATGACTTATGACTTATGACTTATGAAGCTATGAGGCCAAGGGCCAAACTTGTGAACTTGTGAATCCAAAGGGCCGAAGGCCGATGTGATAAGTTGTGAATCTATGAAACCCAAAGCCTATTGTGAATGTGTGAACCCCTCAGGCCAAGGGCCGAACTGTGAAATTGTGAAACCAATAAAGTCATCTGTAATCTAATGAAAATGTGCTTACTTTTCGTTACTAATTATCAGGAATGTCCTATTAACTTTACGTTAATATGTCAACTCATGGGAATGATGTAGCGGTTACCATTAGGACTCTGTTAATTACAAGGCAAGGCAACTATGTTAACATATAAGAATGATTAAACAAAGGTGTATGCTATTGATTAATAGAGCACGTAAAGTAAGTCATTTACCCAAAAGAATTTATGTTCATTCTTGAAGAATGGATTCTGAGTAATTATAAGAGTAGCTATGTGTATCCATATGAAGTGAAGTTATTTTGCTATGTTGCTTATAAATTGGAAGTTATCCAAAATCTACGATATAAGTGCAAAGTTTAGCATCATTGTGTGACCCTTATGAGAATGTGAATTAGTCTCTCATTGTTAAGCGTACGATAATGACATGATACAACAAGAAATGCTCTAGTTATGATATATTCCGTTTGAATTAATGAATGATGTTCAAGTATGTTTCAGGCATGTTTCCAGTATGTTACAAGTTCAAGTATGTTCAGGTATGTTTCAAGTATATGTTACAAGTTTAAATATGCTACAAGGTCAAATAATCTTTCAAGGGCTTTATGCCAATCTTTCAAGGGCCTTAGTGCCATATGTTACAAGGGCTTTATGCCACATGTTTCAAGGGCCTTAGTGCCATATGTTACAAGGGCTTTATGCCACATGTTTTAAGGGCTTTTATGCCACAAGTTTCAAGGGCTTATAGCCACCATGTTTCAAGGGCCTCGTGCCACCATGTTTCAAGGGCTTATAGCCACCATGTTTATGTTGCAAGATTGAACCTAAGGCCGTTATGTACTTAGCACAGAATCAGACTATCTATGTGAACTTTACATCTTTATATGCATTGTTATGTGTTATGTTTCAAGTTAAGCATCGTTTTATTTATGTATTACTATTCACTGAGCCCGGCTCACTCTCTATTATGTCTGTTTCTGTAGGTCACCAATGAGGTGGTCAGTCCTAGCCATGACGCCGCTTTCTTTTGTCAACCTTCATGTGTCCAGGCACTATACACAGCCATTGATTTCGTTAAACTGATAAGATGTTGGCTTGCTTTTTGAATGTCTATCTAAGTTTGATGCATATAGCTTTCATGTTTTTAAATATGCCCAATGATAGGGCTGGATCTGTATATATGTATGTATATAACCGATGTTCAGGTGTATGTTTTAGATTTTATTTGTCTGTTAAAAGTTTGTGATCCTGGCATGATAGTAGTAGCTCGATGGAGTTTGTTTCCATTGTCAAATTTTGATATTTAGTGCTTCCGTTCAGGCCCCATATATATAACAGGTTAAGTGTCCGTTTCTGAAGTGGTCATGCCCAAACTTCTAGAGGCGGGTTTGGGGCGTGACATGTTATCACTCCAACCTGTCCGATGCAAATAGGAAAGCGCCCTCATGGTGCCTCGCGCCGATGCGTTCGTGCTAAGTGCAAAGTGCGCCATCAAATGCCACACAACCCACTGCCTATGCCACGTGCGAGCGCACGTGTGCATGTGCGGATGGTACTTCACCATCCTTGCAGTGTGGGTGCATGCACACTAGCTTTTATCCCATAATTCTATATTCAAAAGAATATTCCATGTAGCACTTTATTAAATGCTCCATGTTTTGCTCTTTTTCCAATGTGGGACAAAGTCCCCAAGCTTATTTCATGCTTTCCAAAGAAAACATGGAAGGTTTTTTAAAACACCTAAAAATTAAACTATACATTTTGAAAACCATTTTGAAAATTTCCCAACATTCCCCCACCATTTTCGAAATATCAGATGATGACTCTTGGTTCACTTGACAGCCTTATGCATAGGTGAAGATATCTTACGATTTGAATCATTCACTTAGTGAAGACATCTCAAAGTTAGTCAAGATGGCATAGTAGACTTGTCTTTGAACTAGCGATCTTATACGACTAACCGGACATGTCTCACGCACAATACAGGTTACCTTAAGTATTCAAACAAACCGACACGTGGATTGGCCTTGTGTTTATATCCAGTTTCATGAGCGCTCTAGAGTCAAGCCCTTGGACTCATAGGAAGCAGCACCATTTCCTACACTCACATAGATAAGCTTACTGAGAGTACCCTTATAATTTACAATACCCTAACAATCCAATTGTAAGCTTATTAAGGCCAAGTTTGGCAAGTTGAAAAAAAAGTCAAAAAGTTACTCAAAAAGTTAAAAAGTTATCACTATTTACCAAAAGTCAAAAATTACGGCTGCACAACTCCTAATCCTAATTTTCCCCTACACGCTAATTTATACAATTTTTTAATATACATTTTTTTATAAAAAGTCAAAAAGTTAACCCAAACATCCATATTTTTTTCTTCAATTTTTTAGTCCAAAAAGACAAAAAGTGCACTTATTTAGGACACACCAAACAACCCCTAAGAGTTTGCTAACTCATCATCTTCTTTTCACATTATAGGTACCAAGCACTTCAACCTTGGGATGAAATAAGTGCCTGCAATCACGACATATAATGTACTTGGGCTCATTGAACTCAAGACTTGATATTTCTTCAAGCGTTGAGTTGAGTTTCCACCAAGAGTGATTATGTTAAGTGGGCTTGAGACCTATCCCCTTTGGTGTTTTCCACACCAAATCCCTTGTAAGTCCCTTTGTTAAGGGGTCCGCCAAGTTTTCACTTGACTTTACATAACTAATGGTAATCACACCTTCTATGATTAACTGCCTGACACAACTATGTCTCAATCCTATATGCCTGGACTTTCCATTATAGTCATGGCTATAGGCCCGTGATAGAGTTGCTCCAATCACAATGCAAAGATATTGGTGACATAGGTTTTGGCCATATCTTAATCTCTAACAAGAGATTCCTTAGTCATTCTGTCTTTTTGCTACAAGAAGCCAACACTACAAACTCTGACGCCATGGTTGAGTCTGTTATGCATGTTTGCTTTTTAGAACCCCAAGAGATAGCTCCTCCTCCAAGAGTAAAAATCCAACCACTCGTGGACGAGTGATCTTCACAGTCAGTTATCCAACTAGCATCTGTGAATCATTCCAACACTGCTGGATAGCCATTATAGACTATTCCATAGTCTATTGTTTTCCTCAAGTACCTAAGTACTCGGTTAACAACATGCCAATGCACACTACTGGGGTTAACAGCATGCCAATGCACACTACTGGGATTACTAGTGTATCTACTAAGTTTTCCCACTGCAAAAGCAATATCAGATCTAGTGCAAGTCATGGCATACATCAGGCTACGTATTACTCTTGAGTATTCTAGCTAATCAACAACTCTTCCAGTATTGGGATACAATTTCAAATTTGAATCAAAAGGTGTAAACATGGGTGTACAATTATATTGATTAAATTTCTTAAGAATTTTCTCAATATAGTGCGACTCGGTTAGAATCAAATTATTGTCCTCTCGTTTGATCTTAATACCCAAAGTTACATCAGCCAAGCCCATGTCTTTCATACTAAAGCTAGACAACAAGAAACTTTTAGTACTTTCAATGACATCATTGTCAGTACCAAAAATAAGCATGTTATCTACATATAGACATATGATTATACCTCTATTTCCAGTAAACTTACTGTACACACACTTAGCAGATTCATGTATCCTAAAACCGTTTGACACTATTACTTTGTCAAATTTCTCATGCCACTATTTTGGAGCTTGTTTCAATCTATATAGTGACTTCACGAGTTTCCATACTTTGTGCTCTTGACCCTGTACAACAAATCATTCCGGTTGTTGCATGTAGATTTCCTCATCTAACTCTCCATTTAAGAAAGCGGTCTTAACATCCATTTGATGGATTTCAAGCTTATAGATTGAGGCTAAGGCAATCAACACTCGAATGGTGGCGATTCTAGCCACTGGAGCATATGTATCAAAATAATTAATACCCTCATTTTGAGTAAAACTCTTAGCAACTAATCTTACTTTGAACTTGTCAATTGTGCCATGAACTTTCATTTTCCTTTTGAAAATCCATTTACAACCAATGGGTTTGGATCCATGAGGCAAATCAGCAAGTATCCAAACATTGTTACCCATGATAGAATTTATCTCATCGTTTATTGCTTCTTTCCAAAAAGCAACATCTTGAGACTTCATAGCTTCCTCAAAGGTTAATGGATCTGAATCCATATTCAAAGAAATCATTGTTTGCTTACAATAAGCTTTTATAGTTCCTTCTACAAGGTAAACAATGAAATCAAGGCCAAATGACTTCTCAATCCTAGCCTTTTTACTCCTCCTTAGCTCAATAGGCTCATTAGGTTCATGCCGTTCACTTTCCTCTGTAGGCATCAAAGGAGGTGATTCATTTCCTTGATTAGAATCCAACCTTGGAATGGTTGTGAAACAATTTTCATAAAATACTGCATCACATGATTCAATGATGGTATTTGTTTCCATTGAACCATTTGGCTCTACTACCAGAAACCTATATGCTTTGCTATGTATAACATAGCCAAGGAATATGCATTCAATTCCTTTTTCACCTAATTTCTTCCTTTTAGGCTCAGGCAATCTGACTATTGCTCTACAACCCCATGTTTTCAAGTAACCAAGATTAGGTTTCTTGTTTTTCCAAAGTGCATAAGGAGTAACATTTCTTCCCTTGAGAGGAATTCTATTAAGTATGTGATAGGCAGTGAGCAAGGCTTCACTCCAAAAACCAGAACTTAAACTAGAATAAGAAAGCATAGCATTAATCATTTCTGTTAATGTCTTATTCTTTCTTTCAGCTACTCCATTTTGTTGTGGTGTGTAGGGTGCAGACTTCTTATGAATAATACCAATATTTTCACAATATTCTGGAAAATGGTATTCACTCATCTATCAGACCTAAGTCTTTTTATTTTGACATTACACTGATTCTCTACTTCTGTCTTAAAAATCTTGAATTTATTAAGCATCTCATCTTTTGAATGCAAAAGATAGATATGACATTATTTAGAACAATCATTAATGAATGTTACAAAATATTTCTTAACACCTCTAGTAGGGGTACTATGCATGTCACATACATCACTATGCACAAGTTCAAGCAGAGATGTGGTTTTATCTACTTTAGGAAATGGAATGCGAGTAATTTTTGATTGCACACAATATTTACATTTTTCAAACATATCAATGTCATACTTAGGAATTAAATCTAAATTAACCATATCATGCATTTTCCTAGTATTAAGATGACCTAAACGAACATGCCATAAAGAAATAGAATCAACAATATAAGCAGAAACAGATGTATTATTGATAACGTTAAGTTTAAACATTCCTTGATACATGTAGCCCTTTTCAACAAAAATCCCACCCTTAGACAAGACAAATTTGTCCGACTCAAATACTAACTTGAAATCATGCTTATTAAGCAGGCTTCCAGATACAAAGTTTTTTCTGACATCAGGTACATGATAAACATCATTAAGACTTAGGACTTTTCTAGATGTAAACTCTAGATCCACCGTCCATTTGCCTTTGATAGCAGCAGTTGAAGAGTTGCCCATATAGAAAACGGTTCCATCACTCTCTTATTCATAAGTAGTGAAACGGCTCTTGTCGTTGCAGACGTGTCTTGTTGCTCCTGAGTCAATCCACCAGTCACCAGCATCTTCGAGCATGTTCACCTCGGATACAACAGCCACGAACTTGTTCTTGGCATTTGATGTTTTTGGCTTCTTCTTGTATGACCAGCATTCATTTCTGAAGTGCCCTGGCTTGCCACAGTGCCAGCAAGCGCCTTTCGGCTTCTTAGCATTTTTTTCGGATTGGGGTTCATGCTTACGCTTCTTTTTGTTGAACCTCTTACCATCATCCACCATGTAGATCTTAGACGTCTGAGCCAATTGGTTATATTTACTTTCAAGTAACCTTGACTCTTCCTCAACTCGGAGGTGTTGAGCCAATTCCTCTAAAGTAAGATCTTTCTTTTTGTGTTTCAAAGTTTTCTTAAAATCCTTCCAAGAAGATGGCAGTTTCTCTATTATAGATAAAACTACAATAGATTCATCCATGTTCATATTCTTTTGTCGAAATTGACTCAGAATATGTTGGATCTCATGGAATTGTTCCATAATGGGCTTTGTATCAATCATTGTAAAACACATAAAATTACTAACAAGAAATTTCTTACTGGTGGCATCCTCGGTGAGGTGCTTTGACTGTAATAAGTCCCAAAGTTGCTTTGCCGTTTCCAGATGTTGACACACATCAAATAGAGAGTCTGACAGCGCATTCAGAATGTGTCCTTGGCAAATGAAGTCGTCATTCTCCCATTTGGTTCTGGCACGGGTTTGCTCCACAGTCTCGTCTTCTTGCTCCGTTGGATAGGGGGTAGTTAGCACATAGACCACTTTGAGAGTGGTGAGCAAAAAGTGCATCTTCTTTTGCTAGCGTCGGAAATTTCCTCCATCAAAACGGTCAAGCTTCATGAAATCTTGAGTCATTTTCTGAATAGACATCGCCATATCCAAATATTGTCTTTAGATTGTTGGAACAAATAGTCTTGAATTCTTCAAATGGTGGTCTTCGGGTCTTCAAAATTTGGCAATGATCTTGTCTACATAAAATAGAAAATTAGTGCTTCAAGTCGTGTTACCAAGTCGCTTTCTTAAAGACAATATTTGTATCCACCAAAAAGCGTGCAGAGGGTTACAACAAATTTGCCTCCAGGATACAATGAAGCCTGATCTAAAGATCTAGTCTATCGGTGTCTGCACTGACAACAATAGATCAGAACACTCTTGATATGATCAAGAAACTAAGACACTGATAATCAAATCTGCAGAACTTGATTATCAATAAGAAAAATAGAAATTTGCTTAAGAAGCTCTTGATCGAAAATTCAAAATCAAGAGGGAGAGAGAGAGAGAGAGAATTGCAGGAATGCTTTTCAGGATTTTTGGATTGAATGAAATGGTTGATTTTGTAGCCTATTTAGAGGCCTTGATGGATTTGATCGAATGGTCATGTCCCTTAATCGCATCCGATCAGATCGGACAGTTAGATCGACGATCTATGGTGCAGATCATTCTGACACCGAATAAATGCCTTGACTAATCACACCTGATCACGATCGGGTGCTATCTCATCCGTACGATCGCGTGCATCTCCAACTAACGACACGTCACTGCCACGTGGAGCTGACTGTATTCCACGTCACCCATGCAATGTCGGATCCACGTCATCGCTCCAACCTATCTGTACTAAGTACAAAGTGCACCATCAAACGCCATACGGCCCACTGCCCACGCCGCGCGCGCGAGTGTGCGTGTGCGGATGGTGCGAAGCACCATCCTTGCGGTGTGGGTGCATGCACACTAGCTTTCATCCCATAATTCCATGGAATATCATGTTGAATTCGAATAATTTGACAATTGTTCAATTGTTATCCTATTGCTAATGATTTTACCAGTGTTGATAGAATGTTAAATTTAAACAATTTGACAATTGTTTAACCGGCATCACATTATATGGGTGTACACAGATTTTGCAATCCACTTATCAAACAATATGTACATATATGATATATACATATGGTTGCAATCTATATAATATTGATTATAGTGATTTTCATATGCCCCCTCCCCTCCAACCCAAAAATCAAAAACCCCAAAAAGAGGGAACAAAAAACCTTATTAATATTCCTTATTTCTAAAATTTGTGTTTCTAAAAGATGAATAATCCATCTGAAACGTGTAAAGTAACTCGTAATTATTGTTTTTCTCACAGAAAAAAGGAAAAAAAAAAAAAAAACACCCACCTCTACGTGTGCGCGCACTGTGCTTGAGTGAGACTGCATTAGAAATTTTAAACATGATGTTTGCCATTATTTTGGTTGGGAAGATTAGTATTTTATTTATTTATTATTTATATAGTTTTTGGGTTTGTGACAAAAAAGGGGATAGATAATATATCTGAACTTACCTTTTGTAGAAAGGAATGGCGACTGATTCTCCTTTGGTCACACATTCTTGTTGGGTTTCTCTGTTATATCTTTTCCTCTTTTCTCCATAGTCCATTTCTCTTTGGCTTTTTCTTCAGTTCTTCTCATTTTCTTTGTCTTTAGCTATGAAGTACCGACACTTCAACATAGATTTGGTAGCCGTGTCGGACACGTATGAGACACAGAGACGGCAAGGACATCCCGGAACAAGTATATGGTACATGCCATGGGGGGTGTCTTCTTTAAAAAAAAAAAAAAAATTCAGCAGGGGCATGCGGAGTTACCACAGGGTCTAATTTTAATTTTTCAAAGTTAAAATAAAAGGCTAAAGATAAAATAAAAGGGAAGAGAGGGTCATCTTGGTAATCACATCTTTGGAACAAAACTTTACTGTTGCGACTTGTCAAATGATTCGTAACATAATTTAAGGGCTCTTTCTTTTTAAGGCAATGAGCCTTGGTATTCAGCTGGAGGCTGTGGTAATGAAATTAATACAACCCTTCTCAATTGATTGTGAGGCATTCATCCTGTTCACATGATTTGTCATGGCATTGATTGATTGATATATTTGACGAAGCTATTTCAATAATTCCTAAGAAAGAGGTTGATTTGGAGGTGTTGCAATGAAAGCTTAGGGCTTGGTTACAAATATAGTGAATTTAATATATATGGGCTTAAGAAAGAAGAAAATAGCGTATATGGCTGTGCAAGAAATTATAGAATTAAAATGTTCAAATGTTAATTTTGTTCTTATTTTTTTCAAAAAAATAGTAACATATCCCCTATTGCTTAGGGCACGATCACATAATGCTCCGGAACCACCAAATAAAACTTATATATGAGAGATGTTGATCTCTTAGTGGATCAATCGAGCAGCAAGAAGAGAGATAACTACTAGCACAACAAGAACAAAAATACACCTATGTTTGATTTTGATCGTTCAAGTCTTAATTTTATTCACTACAAAACCGGACCTTATGTCTACCAGAATCCGGTGGGCCTCTATGAGGTTCCAAAGAGATGAGTATAGAAGTAAGTGATAGGACTACAATTATTACATACCACTCGAGTAACGGTAGCCAAAACATCCATGATTGGTCTCCTTGCCTCTTCGTTGTTGTACATCTTCTTTATCTCTTTCGTAATTATTCAGGTTTTCGACATGTGATGATAGCGAACTTGATTAAACCCTTCCTATATCCTTGGATCATCAATGGCATCACCAACGCCCCTTTTATGGTTTTCCATCCTGGTCAAGTTATCCAGTCAGGAATGTAAAACAAGGCACAAAAAAAGTGGCAACAACAAGATACCAAATGCATTCCATAAAACAACCTACCACTTCGCAGCAATGATATGAAGCCGTTCCATGTCAATGCTGACCTTATCACAGCCGGCCAAAATGGGGCAACATACTCGGACCAATCCTCTGCCTTGATATCCTGCCACGAGAAAGTTCGTCACGAATTCGTTGTCTTGCATACATATATATATATAAGCAATAGCCGTGCAGTCAAAAAATCAAATTGATTGGATGCTCAGATTAGTCTATGAGGGAGTTAGGTTGACTATGTTTCGACACATATCCAATTATGACAAGACATGATAACACAAAAAATAAGAGAGTCAGTTATATATAAGACCATGTATAGAAGTATCATGTTTGAATTTATAAAGATTGGAGTGTTATGAGTATGAGATTCATGGTTTTTCTTTTATCTTAATTTTGGTGGACTTCGGCCATGTTTGTTTGGGCGGATTGGATTAGGTTGGATTAGCATTCCTATGACTAATAGTCCTAGGACTACGAATCCTTTGGATTATGTATCCTATCTTATGTTTGGATTGAGTTAGGATTATAAAGAAGACTAATAGTCTAGACTTTGGCTTAGTCCTCCAATTTATATCCCACCCCTTATGTGGGATTGAATAGTCATCATATGTGGGATACCATATCCAGATGGATTGTTAGTCCGTACTTTAATTGTTTAACCAAACATCGGATTAATAATTTTAGTAGACTATTAGTCCAATCCCAAGCTCATGTCCACCCAAACAAACATACTTGCTCACTTTTTTAATAAATTTCTTTTGTTGCTGATAAATATATATATATAGATATATATAAAAGATTGGTCAACTGAAGAAGTTAATACCTCAAGAGAGAGGGATTGAAGTAATTTTACATAATCAGAAGCAGAACACCAGGCCGGAAGATAATAAGCATCACAAATCTTCTTCAATAGAGCCGTCTCATCCGGCTGCAAAGATTCCTCAAAAGGGGAGAGGTCCCTATGGCACCAAGTTACTATTATAATCGTACCTCCAGGTGCTGCTACTCGAGCCAACTCATTAACGAACTATCAGTATGAGAGAGTATAATGTGAGACAACCAAATCAAATACCCATAAAAGCAGTACAAAAATCAAGAACCATGTTTGTTTAGGTGGACATGAGCTTGGGATTGGACTAATAGTCCAATAAAATTATTAATCCGATGTTTGGTTAAACAATTGAAGTACGGACTAATTATTTTAAACTTGACTATTAGTTAAGATAGGATACATAATCCAACGGATTCATAGTCCTAGGACTATTAGTCATGGGAATGCTAATCCAATCCGCCCAAACAAACATGGCCTTAGGTTTGATGACTTGGATTTGAGGTATCGATCATAGTAACAGAGTAAGAGTGAGAGATAAAGAACCTTTGCTTTGTCAGGCATGTGTTCTCCACTCTCCATGGACCACACCAGATCAAATTGTGCATCAGGAAATGGTTGATTTAGAGCATCTGCAACTTGGAAGGAAACCTGCAAACCATTCACCTTGGTCACACAAAATCATCCATGGCTAGCACTTATTGTCTAAAAGTCAAGAAAATAAATGAGCGAAATAGTACCAAGTTTGGGGCTCGTGTCACTTTGGTCTTTCACTTTTCGATTGTGACACATTTAATTCTAAATTTTGAATCATATTCTAAATAAAGACAATTGAATATACCATTACTTAATTTTAAGGGCAAAATCATCAATTTGATAAAATATAAACTAAGGCCTCGTTTGGCAAGTGCCTCTTTTAGCCAAAAAGTCAAAAAGTTACTAAAAAAATTAAAAAGCGAACAACTCATACCAAAAAGTCAAAGATTCTCTTTTCTCTCTACTTTTTGCACATCTTTTTGTAAAAAGCCAAAAAGTCATCCTAAACATACTAATTTTTTTACATCACATTTTAACTAAAAAGCCAAAAAGTTACTAAAAAAGCATGTTCCCAAACGAGGCCTAATTTGACAAACATAAATGTCAAAAAAATATTTTTGAATTTTTAAAAATTATTTTTACCGACCAAAGACAAAATTATGTAAAATTAATAAATCTTTTAGATAATTATTTATTTATTTTACCAAATTAATTTTTATTATATGATTGGATGATGTTCATGTAATGGATAATTGTTAGGATTTTAACATGCAATCGATATATTTAATATATGAAATGTTTTTAATTTTGAATTTTTTGATTTAATGAATTGGTTTAATAATGATATCAAAATTGTCGCCATATTTGATTTTTGGAAAAATGGAAACTCATTTAATGAAAATAAAAACGACCACCCATTACATGATCATCATCCAAACACATAATAGAGAGAAAAAAAAATTGGTAAAATAAATAAATGTCAAAAGATTTATCAATTTTATATAATTTTATCTTTAGTGGGTAAAAATAATTTTTAAAAATTCAAAAATATTTTTTGACATTTATTTTTGTCAAATTAGTTTATATCTTATCAAATTGACGATTTTGCTCTTGAAATTAAGTAATGGGATCTTCAATTGTCCTTATTTGAAATAAGATTCAAAATATAGGATCAATGTGTCACGATTGAAAAATCAGGGATCAAAGTGACACAAGCTCCAAACTATAGGGACGTTGCAATTCACCCAAAATAAAATAGAATAGAGACAGGAACAATTTGCTCAATGAGTTCCATCAGATGTGTCTAAGAAAAACCAGTGAGAAACTAAAATCAATATAATTGAACAATTAAACCACTGATTATATGTGCACCTGCAATGAAATGAATAATCATAATTGTCATAGTGATTTTTTCCCCCACACCAAGATAACAACAGTTCAGATAACTAAATTTTATCTTTCAAAGAAGGCATTCTATGACAAATCTTAATTGTAGCATGGAAATCAGAAATATCCCACAAATACTTGAAAATATCAACCTCCCGAGGCTCGGGTGAGCATTGCTTATTCCATGCAATAGTTTTCTTCTCCTATTCTAAGAAAGTGAAAGAATGATAAACTATACTCTTAACTAGGACCAAGTGGAATTTTCAAACCCATGCACCAGCCAAACTTCAACAGAATAATTTAAATGATGCAGATAACATCTACTCCAACAGGTAAGTGAGATTTCATAAAACGAATAATTTAAATGATGCAGACAACATATATTCCATGGAGGTAGGCGAGATACCATAATCTCACAGACTGAGGTCAACTGAAATTTAGGTACACTAAGGGTTTCCAGTACCTTCCCTTGCTCATTTTCAAAAACCAGCTAGAAAGTGGAAAGCATAATAAAGCTCACGCAAACCTTGTTGGCTAATCCTTGGGAAGCGGCAAGACCTTCAGCCATTTGGGCTTGGATGGGGCTCAGGGTGATGCCTTGGCATTGGGCCTCATATTTCCTAGCTAGATATCTAGAACTGCCTCCAATTCCACATCCAACATCAACAATACTCTTAGGTCTCTTCATTGGATTCTCTGCAGACCAATTCATTGAAACATTAAAATATAAAGAAAAGAAACATGTAGAAGGTAACCTCCATTCACAAATAGGCATATGAGAGAAACACATATACACATACACAGGGGGGGTAGAGAGAGCTTCTAATAATGAGACAAGCAACACTTCCCATCCACAAAACTTCACCAAACCTTTTCCCTATGGAATTTACAAACTCAGATAATGTAGAGCGCTACAAAGCTGCATAATGACTAGAAACAAACGAAGAAAAATACAATGAGAACGAAATGAATCCTATCAAGAATGACCAAATTCTAATTTCAGCAGAAATTAGTTCAAACATTGGATTAGATTTTTCTAAGAAATTCTTAGTTTATTTATATTTGACAATAAATTTTTACTATTTTTTTGGTCCCAGCAACATCAGGTGAGGGGGAAAAAAAACAAAAGAAAATACTAAAACAGAACAGCAAAGCAAGTTGGAACATCGACGCTAAAAAAGAAAACTATCCCACTTCACAGCCTGGGAGATCAAGCTCCAAAATCTCTCTCAGATGATCAGGGATGGTAAAATGAAAGACCAGACAAGAAGTAACAATCCATACTTGGCACCCAATTGGCTGCTCCATTGGCTCACCTAAAAACCATAGAAGCTTGAGAAAAGACCTAGTGTAAATTGGATACGAGAAATGCATTTTGGTTAAGTTATAAAAGTATTTACTATAGGAGTAGTTCAGTCTTTAGGGTTTTGTTCTTCTCATACCATGTTGGATCACCATCTCAAACCTACTCTCTCTCTTTCTCTTCGAGGTATCATCTGGTTCTTCTTCCATTCTAAGTGCATCACCATCACAAACTAGTGGCAACCTTAGTGGGAATTTCTTCCCTTGAATTGAATCAAATCCATCAAGTTGTTCTCTACATCGTTCACATCACAGCCTCCTTTGTTCGCACAAACTGTCTGAATCAAAGCTCTAACCCACCCCAATACCCATCTATGTCCAGCATTAATCACACACCAGTGGATCTGCAATTCAAATTCAGACTAGTTGAAGGCAATTCAGACTACATTTGTCACGGTTCAGCACGACCCAAGGAACTTTAACTTGGATTTCTTCTATTATCTAGACATGTATGAGGACACCAAGACACACATTCAGCCTCCACTGTTAACCACTTCATCTGCTTATCTCACTTGGGTTACAGGGATGTCAAAACCTCATGTCACTTTTGACATGTGAAGTTTGTGTTGTTAGGAAGGACAATGGAATAATTATATGTCTTAAATTTACAGTTCCTAGCTCAAGCAATGTTTCACCTTCCTCAGTGCAGCCTATGATTGAGCAGTTACAGCCTATGCTTGTATCTTTTTCCTTAACGTCGTCCTATGTTTCTACAATGTCCTCTATACATCCAGGTTTGCAAGGTTCCTATGCATCTGGTCTCTAACCCACTGCATGGATATTAGATTTGACTCCTCTCATTACAAGACACCTAACTTATCCACTCAAAGTAATTATGTTTCTTCCTCTTCTCCTGTTATTATTTTTACTGCAAATGGTTCTTCTATAGTCAGTTCTTCCATCTTCATCCACTTCTTTGTCTATGACCTTGTTTGCTATTATTAGAGTGCATTACATGTGCGCATTACAAAATTTTGAATAGGCAAAAAAAAATGTGAACAGAGAGAAGAAAAAAAAAATCCAACAGCTAGCATAACAGATGTTTGGAACACAAAAATTTGATGAGGAGGTTAGTGAGAAACCAGTTTTTTGCCAGTTCCCCTCTTTTATGCTTTTTAATTAAATAAATAATCATGTCCTAAAAATTCTCTCTCTCTCTCTCTCTCTCTCTCTCTCTGCCTCCTATCCTTTTGTTCTCATGTCATCATTGCCCTGATCAAGTAGTCACCAGCTCATTGCCTTCCACAGTTGTAATGACGTCAAGACATGTAAAAAATCTCTCTCCCTCTTTATCTTTCTGTCTGTCCGCTCAATTTATTTTTCCAATCATAGCCCTTAACAATACTTTACCATAGCACATAGCAGTCAACAACTCCACCATCTGCTTTTTGGCAAGGAAAATACCAGCAGCACAGCCAGTGCTCACATGACTCAATTAAAACAGAAAAGCCAAAAATGTTTTCTAAAAGGATTAATAAACAGAAGGATGACTCACTGATGCGTAATGAAGAAACAAGCAAGTCATTGACCACGTGAAACTTGGGAACAAATCAAGATAAAGACCCAGACTATTGTTAAATTTCTTCAATCTTTTTCCTTTCTTTATTTTTTTTTGAACAAGGTTAAATTTCTTCACTAGAACCACCACAAATCGGCCTAAAATTTCTATATTCAAGTACTTAAAAGATTGTAGTACCTAATTTACAATCTGTTTGGGAATAATAAATTATTTGTTGATTTAAGAGAGAGAGAGAGAGAGAGAGAGTAGAAAATATTAGTTTTATTGAAGGGAAAATAAAATAAAAGGTATTCCTATCTTCTTTGGATAGCCCACATAAAAGAAATGAAACCAAACTACTACAGGTTACATTACCAAAATAAATTTTTATGTTTTAGTTTCTAGACAATTTTGATATTATAAATTAAGATTGTGCTTCTCTCAAGTTTAGAACTTGAGGGGCCAGTGGTACTCGCCAATGGTCTTGATTTGATGATCCAAAACGTTCATTTTGTAGGATCTTAAATTTATATCATCCATGAAAAAAATTAAGTGGATCCATCATAACTTTTTTTTTTTAATTTTACCGTGTTTTTTTGGATGGTTTAATTTGAGAAACATATTTGTCGTCGTCTATTTTTTCAAAGATAAATATGATAAAATGAATGGATTATGATTATGAAATCGATTTAATTTTTTTCATAAATGATATACACTCGAGGCCTACAAAATAAACGATTTAAATTATCAAAATAGACCAGTGGTGAGCCCACAGACCCCTCAAATTTTCTCAGGTTCAAAGTCTAACCCAATAATTATAATACGTTAACAATTACCCATTTCTTTTCTCTCCCAAATTATCGAGTTTGGAAATATTAATTTTAAGAGAGAATAATTTCACTCACTCTGTTTGGGAACAAGAGAGAAAATAAATGAAATGAGTATATAAATCAGGAGAGAAAAAGAAAAGAAGACAAAAGATTATATTTTCTCTTCCTTCTGTTTGGATAAATAAATAGGAGAGAAAATAAGGCTTTGTTTGGAAGGACTTTCAAATCATAATTCTACCCATACATTCTAATATCATGTTTGGATAGAGTTTTCCAACTATATTTCCACAACAAACAGAAAACTTTGTGTCAAGTGCGATTTTTTATTTTTATTTTTTTTAAAATTTGGCCTAACCGGTCGTCCGGCCAGTTGACTGGAATAGTGCAATTTTTTTTTTTTTGGCAATTGACACGTGTTAATTTTTATATATTCAAAAAAAATATTTTCTAAATTTTTAAAAAAAATTTATGAGCTTTAATAGAATTTTGAGTTGTGTGTTTGGTTATGAGTTGTAAGTTTTTGTATCAAACATCATATGTCATATCAAAAATTCCTCACTCAATTCAAAACTCTTTTTAAAACTCTTTTCAAAACTCATTCACCAAACAAATTTTCCACGCTCAAATCATAATTTCAAAACTCACAAACTCAAAATATAACTGCTATTCTCAAATCATATTTAGAAAGCTCTACCAAACGCAACCTAAGAGAAAACATAATTATTTCTCACCCACTTTGAAAAAAAAAAAAAAAAACTTTTATAGATGACAATTTTATTTTTATTTTTATTTCTTCTATATTTAAAGGGTAATTTTGGTATTACAAAAAATAATTTAATGTTTTTTTGTCGTTTTCAATCTCTCTCCCTGGAGAGATTCATTTTGAAGATAATAAGGTTGCGTTTAGTAGAACTTTCTAAATATGATTTGAGAATAGGAGTTGTATTTTGAGTTTGTGAGTTTTGAAATTATGATTTAAGTGTAGAAAATTTGTTTGATGAATGAGTTTTGAAAGAGTTTTGAATTGAATGAGGAATTTTTGATGTGACATATGATCTTTGATACAAAAACTAACAACTCATAACTAAACACACAACTCAAAATTCTATTAAAACTCATAAAAAAATTTTAAAAATTTGGAAAATATTTTTTTTTGGATATATAAAAATTAACATGTCAATTGCAAAAAAAAAAAAAAAGCACTGTTCCGATCAACAGGCCGGACGACCGGTCGGTGGGATGATCGGTTAGTCCAAATTTTCCCGCCTTCGAGCAAGTTTTCAAAAGTTTGCGTGCAATTAATTTTTGAAAGGTGTAAACAAACCCTACGTACAAACATTATACTAGAACTAAAGTTCCAAAACACAAACAAATAGAGCCTAAAATTCTCTACATTTCTTCCCATTTTGTCACATATTCCCCCTCTTTAGAGGGTATCCAACCCTTACTCAGACTTTACTTCAAATTTAAATTTAATGAAACATGCCTATTTTTTCTACTCCAACCTTAGCATCAAACCGGAGAGTTACATTTTTTCATCAAATCAAGAGTGCTTTACCTTTTTATCAAATTTGTACTGGGTTTGGAACGAATTAGGATAAAAATTTACTCTTACCGGATAACTGGCCGAATTGATGAAACCTGTTGTTGGAATGCATCATATCATATCGTATCATATCAACCTTTTCATCAAATTTTTACTTGTACTGGGTTTGGAACGAATTAGGATAAAAATTTACTCTTACCGGACCGGCTGGCCAAATTGATGAAACCAGTTGGAGTGCATCATATCATATCATATCAAGCTTTCCATCAAATTTTTACATGGAAATTTTGAGTTACTAATCCAAAACATGGTTCTTCCCAAATCACCTAATCCTTGTGCTGTCAATTTCTTTCTACTATTACTCTTATCTTTAATGATAAAAATCAGTGATTAGAACGCAGTAAAATGGTCCAGTCAGAGGCACACCAGGTTTGAACGAAACAATCACTGAAAAGATAAGAATTTCTGTTTATTTAAAAAAAAAAAAAATCAAATCAAATCAAATCAAATAAGAAATAAATTACCTGGAACACCGGCGAATCGGAGAGCCTCTTCGATCATACGGATCTGAGCGGACCGATGATCGGAAAGTAGGGAATCGGTGGTGGTGGTGGAGGCGGCGTTAGGGTCGTAGAAGCCGTGGTGCATGTGGTCCCCCCATATGTTCTCCCACAACCCCGATGATTCGTCGTAGAACTCAGCAATCCCTTTCTGGAGCTGGAGCTTACCTTCCTCTTCAGCCTCAGCCTCAGCCTCAGCCCCAGCCTCTGTGTACACCGCACCTTTCGTCGACGCACTCGCTCTTGAAACTGAAAGCTTCATCTTCTTCTCCTTCCAGAGTCCTATTAATGGCGCCGGTGGTCCCTGAGGCAGCGGCGGAGTAGGACCCACACCGACCATTACGGGGGAAGTTGGGAGGCTAGATCTGGTGCAGTTGTAGGAGCCACTTATCATGTTTAACAAACTTCCTTCGTACTCCAGGATGGAATGAATAGTTTACTTAACGGTTTGTACTGCCTGGCTAGGATAGGAACGTAATAATGGTCCGGCCCGGTTTATCAGCCCTAGACTCGGGCCTACTTAAGTGGGCTTTGCAGATTCTTATTTTTAGCTGGTCGGTTCGGCCTGATTTATGGGTCGAAAAGTGAGGAACAGGTCCAAGCTCAGGAATCAAGACCCTCTCTTTTATTATCTCCTTAATTCTTTTCTTGTTAGGCTATTAGGCCTACTTTTAGATTCAATTTTGATAATTCGAAACGTTCACATTTTAAGATTTGTTGAGTATATCATACCTGTAAAAAATCAAATTGATCGAATATCAGAAAGCATGTGTTTAGAAAACTATTTCTTAAATCTTTTTTAAACATGGTTTGTAGTTCGATGATACGAATATGTAGTTTCTGATATCCGATTAACTTGATTTTTTACAAGTATGATATACTCAACAAGCCTTAAAAATGTGAACAGTTCGAATCATCAAAATTGGATCCAAAAGTGAGCCCAATGGCCTAGCAAGAGGGAGTTAAGGAGATAAATGAATGAGAGAATCTTAGGCCAAGTTTGGCATATGGCCAAAAAGTCAAAAAACTAAAAAGTTACTAAAAAAGTTAAAAAATTATCACTATTCACCAAAAGTCAAAAAATTACGGCTGCACAACTCTGAATCCTAATTTTTCCCTACACACTAATTTATACAATTTTTTAATACACATTTTTCCATAAAAAGTCCAAAAGTTAACCCAAACAATTATATTTTTTTTTCTCAACTTTTTAGTCCAAAAAGTCAAAAAATACACTTATTTAGGACATCCCAAACAACCCCTTAATTCCCAAGCCCAGGTCCACTTAGAATAGTATCTAAGCTTGGGTCACGGCTCGAGCTTAGGCAATTTTTTTTTTTTTTGAAAAAATTAACGATAAATATATTATTTATGTAAATTATTTATTAGGGATAAAAAATAAAAGAAAAATTATATTAAAATATTTTAGTTAAAATTAATGAGATGTTTTGTTTAGTTCTATTTCATTGTATTATTTAAATTTGATTGTGTATGGCTTATATTTTTTTAATTATGAATTTATAACTAAAAAAAGTATGTAATTTTTTTCTTTTGAAATTAATAATTTTATATATATGAAAATAAAACTTTTGATATTATAATATTTAATTAATTATATAACATTTATTGAATGAATAATTTTTATTTTAAAATGAAATAAAATATTACAAAAATTTATATCATTAAATAAAATAGGTGTAGATTATTGATGATGGTAGAGCAATTGCATCATTATAGATGAAGTACATCCAACTACGTTGGCATTTACTAGCCTACCAATCATTTGCATTATACTCCACCTCAATAATCTAATACAAAAAAATAACAAAATGAAATAGTAAAGAAAAATTGTTGATCAATCATCGAAAGAGACAAACATTTCAGTTGCGTTGTCCGATAATATGTCATCCAAATCATTTTGAATTCTCTCATTTTCACAATAATTTTGTTTCTCGTAAGCGCATGCATATGATTTCTAGATATCATCAGTACCTCAATCATTTAGGATGAAAACCTGCTACGGTAATCGCTCAGTACCCATCCACCTGCATTAAAAGCTATTTCCGAAGTAACTATAGAAATAGGAATGATTAGTATATCACGAGCCATCTATGAAATCGCAGCTCACGCAGTTTCATTTTGTTTCCACCGATCCAAAATGTCAAAATCATTGAAATCATCCACTGACGTACTTTCCAAATAACACTGTAGTTCAGAACTACTTACGCTTGTATGTTGAAATATTCTTCTACTTTTATTGCTGAAAAAACACTTAATCTCCCGCCTCAAGATGAGACTGCTAGTGTAGTGTGTATAGATGTATTTATAGATGCAGTTGTCCTGTATTTTTCAAATAATCTGTTGCATGTTTGCATAATAAGGGCAAACTGTGTTTGATCAACGAAAATACGTTCTAAAAATTCTTGTAAACCAATTTCTTTGCGCCTAGAATCAATTACTACGGCTAAACCTAAAAGTTGAGGCAAATTAACAAAATATTTATCAAATTTTACTTTCATTGAAGTAATAATGGTTACATAATATACATTATCTATATATTTTACAAAAACTTTAATTATTTCTGCTAGCATATGTAAAATAAATGGTGAAGTACGAAAATATATATATATATATATATATAAGAAAATAATTTTGTTGAAATATCAAAACTTTTAAAAAATCTTTATACAAGGCTACTTGGCGCCAGTTAAGTTCTGTGAGAGTCAGTACTCCTCCTATTGATATTATTGCAAAAAAATAAGTCTATCGCTATTCTTAGTTTACAAACTCTTTTTAACATATTATACACTGAATTACACCTGCAATCTATATCTAAAATTAATTTTTTAAATGACATACTTTCTCGTTGACAAATTTTCCTATATTCCGAAATTCGATTAGCAGAATACATAATAGTAACAACTACATTTTTTATTACAAGTACAAAAGTCTCGTATACATACATATCATATTTAACAATCAAGTTTAAAATATAGGCACAACAACAAACATGAAATAAATTACTATCAACAAGTAATTGTAAAGTTAATTTTAAATGAGTTACAATTTAATTATAATATACTGCATTATCTAAATTAATTGTAAATATTTTATTTTGTAAAACCCACTCATATAATACATTTCTTGTTTATACACTAAATGAATGACTAGTGTATGAAAGTTCAACTAATTTAAATGAAATAATTCTTTTATTTAATTTTCAATCATTATCAATAAAATGTGCAGTGATACATTGATATTTTAAACTATTATTTAACCACAGATCAGATGTTAAACAAACTCTTCCATTTAATTTTTTAAAGATGTCAAATAATTCACTTTTAACATCACTCAAATTTCTTCAAAATCTTGTTAAAAACTTTGATATTGCGGTGCAAAACTTTCGTGAATCATTTCGCATTTGTTTGGCAACTTGGGTTGGGTTGGGTTTGTGACTATTTTGGCCACAAAAAGACAAAATAGGTTTTTTAGTCCAATAAAACAAAATATCACAACCAACCCATGATTATTACATTCTTTCTCTCACAAAAGTCAAAAAAGCTAAAAAGCCCATTCCAAACGAAGCTAGCCAAAAAGCCAACCTACTTCCCAAACGAACAAAACATTCACTAGCAGTAAAATGTTTTTTTTTTTAATAATATAATCAATCACAGAATTTTGTGCACGTATAGGATCATATGAAAATATTTGCAAATTACCAGTTGATGAAACCCTTAATTGTATTTGACTTCTAATATCAGGTTATTGATTTTGTAAATGTTTGTTAACATATTTTTTTGGATGACTAGTTGTCACGTCCCCAAAATACACAATAGATACAACCTAGAACATATATTAATAATCGCATAAGTCAGAGTAAATAGTCATTTCATTACATGGAGTTAATGATACAAAAGAGTTTGACAAAAATAAATGCCCTATTGACTTACACTTTTCTAAGCCTTGACTTGGTTAAAACAAAAGTCAGTTTCGCTCATTATATCTGAAGCCCTTGGCTTTACCAAAAATATACAATCAAAATAAGAAGCTCTTACTCTCGAAAATCTCTCAAACGCTATTGCCTTGGTGGAGGCATTTCATCATTACCTGAAAAATGTTTTCCCAAATAGGGTGAGCTACAGCCTAGTAGGAATCATCTAACACAATATATGAAATTTAGCAAAGATATAAGTACAAAGTGCATAAACAATACTTGTGGTAAAACTTTTCACAACTTTATATACTCATAAGATATCAATTTCAAGTCTTAATCCATTTACTTTCAATTCATATTTCGTTCAGTTATTTGTCTCAATTCATAAGTCAATTTCGTTATTTCTCAACAACCGAACTGAGGTCACAACTCAATAATTTTCAAATCATACAACGCATGCATAAACACTTCAAGCTTCCATTTCACGGATATTTCGTATGTGGGTAACCGTCAAACGAGACCCATGTAAACGTAGGCTACACAAACACTACAATTGTCATTTTACGGATATTTCGTCCGCGGGCTAGGCACCTATGTATAATTTTGAGACTTTCACCTAAGACACTCCAACCAACTTAATTATAATGGAGTCCATCCCCTTTCTCCTCCTAAACAAACATACATATACAATGTATTTAAATACATAATCACACGTGGAGTACATCCTCTTTCTTCTCCCAAACAAACATACATATACGATATATTTAAACACGACCATATTCATGAATGACAACCATCAAAAGATTAGTTTGAATTCACCTAATTCACATGCAATTTCTACAATAGTTAAGGCTATCCTCCACCGATAACCCAATACAGTTATCTCTAAACAGATGTTCAATCTAAAGCAGATAATTTATTCAAAACTTTTAAAGGTATGAAATAATACATATTCAATTCCACCATTTATATCAAAGATCATCCAATTTCACATTTTCAATGACAATTTCAATTATTTATACAAAATAACAATTTGATCTAATTAGGGCAAAAATCCCATTTTTCCCAAATATCAACCCAAGTACCAAAATCCACCATTTTGATGTAGCAAAAACATATTTTCAGCCCCCAAACTTATTTATTTCATATTCACCAAAACCCCCTCTTTTTATTTCACCCCCAAACCCTAAGTTTGATCAAACTACTCCCAAATCCCACCGTTGCTACACAATAACAAATAACTAAGCTAAAAACCATATGAGAGTGTAGAAAAATCCCTACCTCAAAGAGTGAAAACGAATCAAGCAAGAGTGAAACACCGAGAACACCGAAACCCATTTCTATTCGGATCAAAATAAAGATCTTGAAGCGCTCTACCTTTTTCTCAAAGGCACTAAGGTGGAAATCCCAATGGATCTAGATGAAATCTTAGAAAGAATGTGAGTTTTAGAGAGAATGTGTAGATCTAGGTTTTTGGAAAGTTTGAGAGAGAGAGAGAGAAGAAAAAGTGATTCAAAATGTCATCTTCACGGACTGTTATACACGCAGTCCGCTCGAGCGTAGAAAGTGACGCTCGAGTGTCAGACACAAAGTTCCGCTCGAGCGTGAAAAATGGCGCTCGAGTGTGGGATACGCTCTTTCAGAAGTTTTGCAAACGAAAGACCTCGCTCGAGCGTGAGACTGGACGCTCAAGCGTCTAATGCATTCTCCCAATATTTGCAGATCTACAAAAATGCTACGAATTAACAAATCCCGCTCGAGTGCAAGAGTAGCCACTTGAGCGAAGGAGCAAAATTTGTGAAGCCCGCTCGAATGGAAGAGCCAAAATATGGGCATCACAGGTTTGGAAAAACAAGCAACCAACTTGTCCTTAACGCACAATTACAACCTGATCACCAAAATAGAGGGGGAATAAGTGAAACAAGATTTGAATAACCGTTCTAAACCACACTAACCCTAGTCCAGAATACAGTAAGTGATGGGTCCAAAACCGAAATTGCTATATTGGTACCCTCCGCCTATGCAGCACTAAGTAAATGTGCACAATATTTACATTTTGCTTTAAATATAATTGTACCACCAGAATTATTTATAGATATTTTTTCAAAATGTTCCCAAACATTACTAATTGTGCCCCTAAATGATGATCTAATTATTGGAAGAGGGATATTACAAGGAGAATCAACAGATTCATATTGTGTAGTATATGTATCAACATCAACATAAACATTAAGAATATTATGATCCATAGTAATGTAAGTAAAATAATATATAAGAACTAACAATTAATTTTAATAATGAGTAACAATAATGAGTAAAAAATAATAATGAATATATGTTCAGAAATAATTAATGAAAAAAATGAGTAACTAATAAATTTAGTTAAACTAATTTATGTTACCGACTGGCAAATGCGATACAAAAATTAGCTTATTCTGATAAAAGTTTATTGTTGCACAATTGCAATTGCCACTTAGGGATAACACTTCAAAATTAATTGAGAGTTGAGAGAAATTGAGAGTTTAAGAGAAAGAATTGTCTGTGATATTTATTTTGGAAAAAGAGAGATATTTATAGAAGTTTAGAAGATTGAAATAAATTTATAAATAAAAAAAATGACCGTTGTCTTAAACAGTAATATGACCATTCAATTATTTTTATTATTAATTTTTTTTTAAAAGTTTGCAGAGGTGCAGATATATATATATTTTTTTGGTTTTTTTAATTCATTGCAAATTGCAACGATGATGTGAGTGATGCATGACAAGGGGGCAGGGGGTAGGCGGCACTGGCAGGGGGCAGTCAGCTCTACCTTCCTACAAGGAAATGACTGCCTTATTTATTTATTTGTTTATTTTAATTATTTAACCGTTGTAATTTGCCTTTTATTTGGTGGGCCAAGTCGGGCCGCCCAAAGGGCTTGAATTTTTTTGGGGCGGAGCTAACGGACTGGGCTTCAAATGGAAGGCCAAGGCCTAGGCCCAAGGTTTGAGCTCGGGGCCCGAGTCGAAATGGACAGGGTCTACCTCGGGCAACGGGCGAGCTTCAAGCCGCCCACGAGCCTTGGGCCATTTATACACCCCTATGCCTTGCCTTGCCTTGCCTTGATGCCGCCAGTCGAGTCGGTCTACCTCAAAGAACGTGAGCCATCTCGCCCATATAATAAAATCCAAAAGGGTTACAACACACCACCAGTGGCTGGCAATGTCCGTCTCCATCAAATAATTTTTTGAGTAAACTACCAATAAGTCTATTTAGATTTAAATCTAATCAAATCTTATTAAAAATAAGTTTTAATAAAATTATCATTAAAAATAATTTTTTATGACAATTTTTTTACATATATCTCTAAAAATTGATAATTAATGACCTTTTTATCACAATTTTTATAAATTATTGCTAAAAACTTATACTAATTAGTGATGTTTTTATTATGAAATTTTTAAGCTGTCACTAAAAATTAAAAATTAGTAATGTTGTTTGTGACTTTTTTAAAACTGTCGCTAAAACTTAAAATTAGTAACATTTTATGTGACAAAATTTTCAAATTGCTGCTAAAAAATAAATAAGACATATTAAATATCATTAATTATCATAAGACATATTTAATAATAAATCCATCTATTAGAATGTATGAGTCAATCCCCTTAATGATGGATAAACCAGCAAATAGGGTCTTTCTTGTAAATGAGTTATTGTTTGGCAAAAATTTCTGTAGTTGGCTTTTTGAAATCGAGATTTTTTTTAGTTTGGGATTAAAAAGTTCGTTTGACAAATTTTTTTTGACTTTTTTAACTTTTGTAAGAAAAAAGTGAAATGATCATAATTTAGATGTGATATTTTTTATCTTATTAATTTATAGTCTATTTTATTTTTTTTATATTTTTTTAGTTCCAATTACAATGGCCAAACGAAGCTTATTTATAGGAAAGACCCTACTTGCTAGTTTATCCATCATTTAATCCATACAGCAGGGCTCCAGACCCCCAGTGGGGGTGACCCTTAGCATCCTCACATACACGTGGGGGGCAGTGAGAGGAAGACCCAAAAAAAAATAAAAATAAAATTTCAACCAATCAAAAATCAGTGAGGGTGGTGGGGGTGGGGGTCTGAGTCATTATCAGAGGAAAGCCTGATACTTCTCACATACTGAAACGGGATTGTATTTAACTCATTGAGTTTGATTAATTGATTATAGAAAATTGGCAGAATTAAGGTAGTGTTTGGTTTATTTTTAAATTAATATTTAGATCAAACAATTAAAAAATATGTTTGGGTAACAAATTTTTAAAATTCTTTTTAAAATTTTTTTTCTCTCTTTCATCTCTCCTTCTCTTTGTTTTTTTTTTTTAATTATTAAGAAATCAATCAATTACTTTTTCTCTATTCTCTCTCCTTTGTCATCCATTCAAAAAATTATTAGTTGGTCCAAGGGCACCACATTGCTATACCCCTGGCCAATCACAAATCATCATGTCATTTCATGTTCCTCAATCACTCAATACAAAATCGTAGACCTCACCCCCTCCATCAATCACAATGTATGTGGAGCATCGCGTGGCACTGCGTTGGACCAACCAATAACTTCTCCATTCTCTCATATTCTACACATTAATCAATCAAATTTTCTCTCACACCCATCTATTCAACTACAAAAAAAAAGCTGCAAATCATACCAAAAATTATTTTCAAAACTCATAACCAAACAAATTTTCAATTTTTAATACTCTTTTCAACAACTTATTTTTCAAAATACAACTCAAAGCTCAAAACACTTTTCAAAAACTAAAGCAAACGGAGAATATTTTGATGAATGAATTGAAGATAATTTTGGAGCACCTTTCATCAAATTTAAAAATTTGATAATAAAAAAAGTTTAAGAATTAAGTGGTGTTTTATAACCTAATTTACACTTAAAATTGAATATATTAAGTGAAAATTAATTAAATATATTTGATAAGCATAATGGATATCATTTAAAAATTTAAGTGACTATTAAAACATAGACTAAAAATTAAGAAAATTTTAAGTGATAAAAAACCTTCTTAATTTTGACTGAATTATAAAATACTTACACATACATGTTGACATACATGGTTATAACCTCACTACCACCACCACTCCTATCACTACCATTATTACTACCATCAACATGCCACCAATACAACTGTTACTACCACTACCATCGTCATGTTACCACTGCAATTATTGCCATTGCCATCTCCTTCCCACTACCATCAATGGTGCGCCGCCACTACTCCTACTATTACCATCATTGTCACCACCACATCATCTATTGTTACCACTCCTCTCCACAACCACCACTATCACTATCACTATCACTACTACAACCTCTATCACCATTGTCATTGTAACAACCCTTGTACTGATTATCGATAACCTACTGAATTACGTATTGATTACTGTTAAACTGAACTGATAATGACTGATAATTGGATTAACTGAAGTACTGAATGAACTGATTGAAATCGAAACTGAAATTGAATAAGTTATCTATTGAATTGCATATTGCATCTGTTTGATTGATTGATTATCTGTTAGAATTTATATGTTTAAACTGCTAATTGAAGGCCTTATCGGCGGCCGAATTAGGAACCGTTTAGAGTTTCGGAATCAGTAGAATATTTGTGATTTAATGGTATATTTATCTGAAAATTGATTAGGAATGATTAAATTAGATTAAATATTGATTAATTGAGAGGTTGGACTTATTTCCCAAATTGCCACCTATAGTGGACATTTATGTCTTATTATATTAGAGCCTTTTACACTTGACCAAGGCATTTCATCAGCCCATTTTGCCTCACTCTAGCCGACCATAGTAGAGAGAGGGAGAGAGTTGAGTTCATCTTGGTGATTTGCTAGAAGAACTTGAAGATTTGAGGCATAGATTGCTAGATTGAGCTTTCAACCTTGTAATTGAGACTTAGGTAAGTGACTTCATCTCCATCTTGTTGTCTTTGAGCCTCATTTTGCATGGTTCATGCCCAATTAGAGAGCTAGGCCATGAATTTGCTCATACATGTTGAATTGGACCTTAATTGTTGCATGCATGGCCATTTTGTTATACTTGCATGTCCATGTTTATATTATAGTCCATGTTTTCATTTTGTTTTCCAACTATTGAGCTCATTAGAGCAAGATTTGAAGCTTGATTTTGGTTTAAAGTTCATGCATGGCATGTTTTGAAAGTGTTCTTGAAATTGGGTTTGAATTTGGACTTAATTGACTCACCTTTGGGGCTTGAATTCTCAAATTGGCTTTTGAAACTTGTTATACATTGTTTTAGGATGTATTTTCCAGAATTTGGGCCCAAGAGGTCGAGTATTGAGTTGGGAATGCTTGGTTTGAGCTTGGAAGGCAAATCTGGAAATTCTAGATTTGGCTTCTTCGCTCGAGCGAAGGATTCCTCGCTCGAGCGAGCACCTTTGTTCAGGGCTCCGCTCGAGCGAGCATCGAGCGTGGTATCGCGCGTAAAAAATGAGCATCCAGTATTTTTACTGTTTCTGCAGACCGCTCGAGTGAAGGACTCCTCGCTCGAGCGAAGCCTTTGATTTTGCAACCTCGCTCGAGCGAAGGAAGGCTCGCTCGAGCGAGCCCCCTGTTTTCAGCAACTTTTGAAAAGTGCCTTCCAACTGTATTTTTGCATCCTCATCTCATCCTAGGCATTCTTAGGCCTAGTTTAAGGCATCTTAATGAGGATATAGATGTAGAACACACCGAGGCATAATAGGAAGTTAATTATTGTACTTCCCCAACTGTTAAACTTAGAGTGTGTTCATGTTGTTAACTGTTTAGGGTTGGCTTCGGGGACGCGCTCTAGCTGCTATTAGCCCAATCTCTGTGAGTAACAGATTGTGTAAAGATATGTTCAAAATGGTTATCTTTTGAATACTGAACAGAACTGTTTACTGAACTGATATTGTTTATTGAATGAATGTATGTCCTGTATTGTGAACCGTACTGTGGCATCCTTAGCACTTATTGATTACTGTTATTGTTACAGAGCTCTGTCGGTTTCCTCGTGGAACCATACTGTTTATTGATTGATGGCCATCACTACTGTTGGGTCTGTTAAGACCCGGTCCTTTTGGACCTACTGTTTATAGGCTAATGGGTGTACCACATATGACTGATTGACTGAAATACTAAAAGACTGAAATACTGTTTAATGAACTGTTTTCGTTACTGTAAGGACATTCATTCATAACCTCTTTATACATTATGTTATTCACTGGGCTTTAGCTCACTGATTATATATATATGTAGGTTCTCAGCAGCTAGACCGGAGCTAGGAGCGTGGGTTAGTCCCCAGTTTTGTCAAGCCAGCCTATGTGCCTCACTGCGAGGTTCTGAGACGCCATGCTGTGACTTGGAGTGTTTTTGTGTCCCCTATCGGTCTCCCTACTGTTTTGTACTGTTGTCTAGACTGTTTACTGTTTGACCGTACTGTTATCGAGGGATTAAGTCCCCGCACTGAATGGTTGTATATGATTGTATAGACTGAACTGTTCTGAACGGTATGAATGCATGAAAAATGTTTTTGGTATACAGATTTTCACAGCTCAATGGACACTAGTTACTTACTGTATTGGCTTTCGCCAGGCCCTGTACTCTGTATAACTGTATTACTGTTCAGCAGGCCTTCGGTAATCTCGGATTACTGGCCAGTTACGGTACTAAACCCATAGGGCCGGGTTTGGGTCGTGACAGTCATTGTTGCATAGATATTAGACTATTATTATTTCACTATTATTACCACAGTTGCCATTATTATTAGGACTACCTCTCCACCACCATTACAACTACCCTTCACCTATATATACAACATTACCATTGTCATAATTACCACCATCATTCCATCACTACAATCACCACCACCATTACACTACCACCATCCCATTGTACCTCCACTGCATTACGCTCTAGCATTATCACAATTACAATCTTAGTATTTTCATTGTCATTAGCACTGCCACCACTATTACAATATAAAAGTTACAAATTACAAATTATAAATTTAAAATAATAAATTTTAAATTTGATCTTATATATATCAAACAATTTGTTTTAGTTTAGCACTTAATTTTTATCAAATAATTTTTCAACTTAAAAAATTTAACATTTAATTTTCAATATTTAATTTTTAGCTTCAATTTTATCACCCACAATGTTAAAGATGCTCTAAAAGAGACATTTCTATAATTTTTTTTTTTAATATTCAAAGAATTAAAAATGCATAGATAAAGTGTTATAAGCAATGCTAGGCTCTAACAAAATTACAAACTTTTTTACCAAACATATAGACACATAAGTAAACCCTAATAACCCAAAATCACCACCATGCCATTAGCTAATTTCCCAAGAAACCGTCAGCTTGCCACGACACCGTTTCAGGTAAAAACCCCTAGGGTTTACTATGCGTCTTCCCTTTGTCAAAGCAAAATCATATTATGATTGCTTCTCATTCTTCTTCTTCCCCATTTCAAAACCAGTGTAACAAAACCCTCACTATATAAAGCAATTCATACTCATACATATATACGTGTACATATACATCTCTCTCTCTCTCTCTCTCTCTATATATATATATATATATGCGCATACATATGGATGAAGAAGTGACTCTTGTTGCGAGAAAATCATGTTTCGGTCTCCCCACAGCTTGCCCTTCATGTTTGCCTGTTTACGTTTACCTTAAATTTGCTCAATTTCGCTTCAATTTGGCTTTCAATCTTACCTACCCTGATTCAGGTTCACTCTCTCTTCATTCTCATTATTGTAGATTTTTTTTTTTTTTGCAAATTTATTGGTCTCCCTAGTGTTTTCAGATTTGAATTTTGCATCTCTTCTTTGTTTTGAGCCAACTGTTTTGGGATTTGTTTACCATTTCTATAGTTCTCTATTGAGTTTTACTTAATGTCAATTTATGGTATGCTTGGATTGTTGGGAAGACTTTTTTTTAAATGATTGAGACCCCTAAAACATCAACCCTAAATTTTTACCAATAGCGTGAATTGTTGCATGTAAGTTATTGATTTGTTTAGAGTCAACCAACTATGACTCAACCCTACCACACCATTGTGGGTGAATTTAGGGTGATTTCTTTTAGGGGCAATTCTTAAGAGTGCATATGCACTTGTGTAAGTTCATACCATATGCACTTGTGTAAGTTCTCATAAATATACGTAAGTTACCTCACAAAATTGCATTCATTTTCACAAACAGACGTAATGTAAGATACCTCATAAAAATTTGAGAAATCACAACTCATGTATATTTGTGAGAACTTAGGCGATTTATATATATATATATATTTGTGAGAACTTACGCAAATGCATATGGTATGCACCTTGCACATCCAAACACTTCCCTTTTTTTTAGAGATTTTTATTTTTATTTTTATTTTTGATTTTTATTTTGTTTTTGGTACATTGGGTGGGGGGAGGTGGAGTTGAACTCATGACTTTGTAGTGAAGTACACGGGTTTCTAGCCACTGGGCTAGGCTAATCCCAGTTGTTTGGACAGCTGATTATAATTTGACTTTTTACTATCATATTTAGCGGCTGTGATTGGTTATATATGCTTTATCTTAAGAGGCCTCAGAACTTATCTGGAGTTGGAGAATAGAATTTAAAAAAATATACTTTCTACGGTGTTTATTAATTAAAATATACTAGCGAGATGGATTCCTTTACCCTTGTTTTAGTTTCTGGATTATTTGGTGCTGTTCTTTATAGGAACCCTGTTCTTTTGATTGCCGCTCTTCTGCTATAATCACTGGCTTACTGTTAATATTCCAATGTCATCGAAATTTGATCTAATATTTTAAGTCTATAAACATCAATTTTGAATGATTTAAAGAAAATACATGAAAAGAGAGAGTGTCTGTGTGTGTGTGTGTGTGAGAGAGAGATTTTTGGTACAAAATTTTCTTGGTGGAACCTATGAGATGGTGGACCTCAATATGCTCTTGGAGTGGCCATGATGTCATGTGCCACCGAACATTTACGGTGAGGAAGCATTTCTGAAACTACTAATAAGACCCAACGGTGGATTGGGGTTTTACGTCACCATTAAGGTTAATTGCTTTGCATTGCCCGAACTTCAAAGGGCATGTTGATGCAATTTGCATGTCAAGGAAATATTCAATTAGAGATGCTCAATTATTCTTTATCGCTGTTGCTATAAGTGCAAACTAACAAAAAATGGGAGTCTAGAAGGGATAGATTGGGTACAGTTCTAACTTTTGGCATTATTTGCACAAAGTGTCTTTTCTCAGATTTGAACCCACAATCCCAAGGTTGATTGCTGAGTTTTAACCATTGAATTGGTGACTCCTTTTTAAACTATCAAGTCAAGTTAATAAATTTGAGCCATAAACTGATAAGAAATAAACTATTTCATTTGGTGGATATTGATTGGGTGGCACCATCTACTTGTGATAAGATGATTTTGCTTGATTATGGAGGCTTTGGTTTGAGGAAAGCCGAGGAAAGCCAGCGTGCTTTTGGATTTCTCCCAACCAAAAAGAGTGAATTAAACATAAACATGTAATTCAATCTTAATTGTTATCGAATACCCTTTCTAAACCTATTTTAATCATGTTATTTTCATATCATAGAAATAGAATTAGGCTGAGGATAAGGAATTATACCTCATTTTGAGTTTCAAGGCTTTCTCCTTTGTTTCCTTCTTCTTTTTCATTTTTTTTTTTTTTTTTTTAAAACTTTTCCTCACTTTCCCTCTTATTTTCTTAAATAATGATTTCAGATTTCACAATGACAACTCCGTGATTGTCTCTGCACTTTTATATTTTATTAAAAATTATACATGCAAAATTATATCTAATAACACGTGTCACACACATTGTAGGCAAATGCAAGTAGGCGATGTCACAAGAAAAAGGTGTGTACTTCAACAATTTACACAAATCACATTGATTGACACAAATTAATCATAGTTAAGGTAATGAATATCAATTACCTTGGTTAATCAGGCTTAGCATTAACAGTCTCACTTAAGCTTAATCATGTTTATGCTAATTAATCACACGTAAGATTAACTAATCACGGTTAGTTTTTCACTCACAGTTTGAGAATGTAGTAGCCATTGGACCAAATTGCTCGAGCACCTTGATTAACCATCCAAACATCACTAAGGCAATTAAACAATTCTCATTCAAGTGTTCCCTACTAAAATCTTTACTCAACACACACAGTGGACATCACTCCTTTTCAATTTTCATATCTAAAAGACTTGTTTCAACAAGAAAAGTAATCACATAAATATAGGCGTTGCTATTATAGAGAATCTGTTTATACAAAATCTCCTATATTAGAGGACAATTCATTTAAAGTGTTGAGCATCTTCTCAATTCAAGCATTAACCTCGTAACATTCTCTTACTAGGAGCCCAGTACATCTTTAGATGATCACATAGCCTTTTTATTGAAGCATAGAGTGTGGTCATATAAAGCACACACAAAATGCACAATTACCACACACAAGTAATACCTAGGGTATTACACGTCTATTTTTCACCTCACCCGGGTGCAGATGCGGTCCCCTTGCCTATTTTTCAAAATGCCCGAATACAGGCACAATGCATTGCTTATAGGTAACACCCCAACCCTTGCTCGCATATTCATATCAAGATTCATGTTCATAAGGATTTTGACATGCTAGTTGTCAAGCTACCTAACGCACAACTCTCCTTATTGGATTGGGAGCAGTTGTGTAAAACATGAAGCACTAAGCATGGCACATGTAGAGTCGCTACAAGTAAACTTAAGTAAAAAATAAACAATAACATGATTTCAAATGCAATTAAGGCTTCGGCCTTACAAGCATTCTTGCAACACCTGTTATGTCCCCTTAAAAGTACATTGTCTTGCTCCAATATGTTGCTAAGAAGTGCAACACCAAAAATGATGTGCAGTGAGATAAGGAAATAGAGAGAAAGGGGGGGGTGTGTGGTTGGGGAAGGCTTGTTGCAGGGCTTTATTGAGTTGAGTCAAAAGGTTTTGTCTCTACTTACTATAGCAAGGGATATATTTATGTTTATGTTTGAATTAGATCCTTTACCTTGTCCTACAGTTTATTCTTGACACTGGGCATATCCATGTAATGGTCTGGATAAAGCAAAATGGAAAAAGGGCTTTGAGAAGCTGAGTCCATAAGTTGGTGAAGGCTTTTCTTGTATAACCATGTTATTTGGTATTGAAATAAACGAGTGGTTAAGCTGGCTTTTTATTGTTTATGAGTTGGAAAACACAATAGGTGATTGAATTGTCTGGCTCATTTATTTATCAATTGATTTATGGAGTGGTTGTGTAATATGATTTTATTAGTTTTATGTTTTAAGTTAATTAAATTATAACCAAACTTTGGTACCTTTTTTATTCTAATGAGCAAAGAAATGCTATTACTGCTGTCATCATAATGTGATCTTTGACTTCAATTTTGCTAGATAAAATTCCTTATGTTGAGTCTGGTACTTATGTGGCCTACAACAATGAGAAGGGTGGGGTTATTGAGAGCTTAAAAGAAGATGGTATTGTTGATTTGGACTCCGAAGTTCATTCTGTTCCTGAATGGATATCCACAAAGGCAATGGTTAATTCATGGCTTGCAGATGCACTGATGTATGAACTATGGGTGGGCTCTGATGGAAGTTCTGCACACAAGGTATATTATTCTGACCTGCCATGGCCAATTGGAAAGTATCTGTATTTCAAGCAAGTTCGCATTACAAAACAACTACTTGGAATAACAAAGGAAAATGCAGACCGAAGAGAAGAGGAGGTACTTTCCATCTCTCTCTCTCTCCTCTCTCTTGTTAAAATAGCACATGCTAGAGGAGTTGATTTTACCTTTTCTCTTTCTTCTTACAAAAATGTGCACTTGAACTTATCCTTATGTGTGCACTTCCAATAATTTTCGGTTGGACAGATTTACAGGAGAGCAACAGTTGCTTATGGAGCTCTATCAACTAGGTTAGGGGATCAGTCCTTTTTATTTGAGAGCAGGTGACTACAACATATGCTGTTGTAATTTTTGTTTACTTCACTCAGATATTAAACACTCGAAGCAACTTTCAAAGCCTTAAATTTGTTTTAATGAGATGATAAATGAAATGAATGTGCTCTGGGGTTACAGGCCAACGAGTTTGGATGCAGTTTTCCTTGGGCATGCACTTTTTGTACTTCACGCATTACCTGTGAGTACCTTTATTGACGGCATCATTTTGATGATCTTTGTTAAAGATGATTGTGGTTTATTATGTCTGTATTCATGCTAAAGTTGGTATCTTATGGTATATATTATGCATGAAAAAATAAACAAAATTTTCCCTTCTCTTTTCCATATTGGTTAGAGTTGATTGGTCCTTGTTAAAGACAAATAAATCAGTTAGAGTTGACTGGTACTTGTTTCTTACACAAAATTGATATTAGCTAGAAATAGAACACTGGTCATGAGCGCAACATTGCATAAAATCTGGTGCCTTGAGACGTTAAAAGCGGCATGCTTGAATAGTAACATTTCCATGAAAGTCAAAAGATTGATTCCCATTTTTACCAACTGGTGAAGAGATTTGGGAATGGACTTCAAAATGTTTGTCTTGCTGCCACAGTTGTAAGTGTTCAGTCTCTTTGCAGGCAGTCACCCTCGGAAAAGATTCATAAAAATAGCTGAAAGTACTGAATCCTTTTGCCACCCTTTCTTTTGTGGGCATTAGATTCATATCTGCATCAACTGACTAAATTCTAGAGTATTCACGGACTCAAATGAACCATTAGGTCAGCAAAACATTGTCATATCCGTTGAGTCTATAACTCTGCATGTTACCTATTTCATGTCGACTCAGGAATGTCTATTTGGTTTTTGGGTTTCTATCTAACTGTTTCACACCCTTGTGCCGGCCTTCAAAAGTTAAGATAACTTGGTTGAAGTGGGTCTTAAGAGTTAGGATAATTAAAGGGTACAACCTGCACATGGACATATGTATTATACAATGCATATTACAATAAACTATATTGTTATCAGATACACTATGTTTAAATAGAAACTACCAATATGGGATGTAGTGACAATTCCGATACTGTTGGTGTTAGTTTTACCTTGATTGAGTTATTAAAGCATGACAATGTTTAATTATGTACTAATAGGACACATCAGTTCTGCGGAGCAAGCTTGTGGAGCATTCTAATCTAGCACAATATGCTGATAAACTTAAGATGGAGTTCATAGACGGTGGTTCATCCTCTTCTACTCCACCATTCCCTGCAGATCCATCGTCATCATTTCAAAGACGGGGAGGTACTTCAAATTGGTGTAATATACTTTTGGCTTTCATTCATGGATCTCTTCATTAGTTATTTCTGTGGTGTTGAATTCCATATTGTCTCTATT
Source organism: Camellia granthamiana (assembly GCA_036172215.1). Lineage (NCBI taxonomy): Eukaryota > Viridiplantae > Streptophyta > Magnoliopsida > Ericales > Theaceae > Camellia > Camellia granthamiana. The sequence continues at coordinate 100,596,877 of CM069915.1, forward strand.
GGACACTATAATAAATTAGGCCACAGTTTTATGTGTCAGTTAAGTGTTTTAATGGTTTTTTTTTTTTTTTGCTGCCTAAAATAGAAATGCCATTGGTAAACATTGCCTTCAATCATTCTGGCTGAGGGGTAACCAAAGACATTGGTGGTAGATTGGGGCTCTTCCTTATTTCATATCTGCAGATATTTGCAAACTTTGCTTTAGTTTCATGATTATGGTTGCTGGCTGGTATTGATGAAGAAAGTGGATAAGTTTTATGCTAGATCTTGTCATTAGTTGGCTTCTTGGTATGGGCAAAAGGAATAAAAACTTTGAATAATATTGCTTTCTTACCTTTTTGAGTGCCTGGATAATGTGATAGCATTTAATTTGTTGGACAATTTGGCGAATCTGTTGATATGCGATTTCTTTTATTTATTTATTTATTATTTTAGTGTGTTGGTGATATCAGTAGCTGTACAACCAACATCAGAGGTTGATGAGTGTTACCAAAAAATGTTGATACCTAGCGAATTACCTTTTTGGAACACGTTCCGAAATATGGTACACATTCGTTCCAAAATGTTAAATTTGGCGATCCAAAACAATCCCATAAGTTTTTTCCAATATATTTCAAGGTTCCCTTCGGAGTAAAAAAAAAAAGCCTAAATTACACTCATCTCCCTTGAGGTTTGGAAAAATACAGTTAGCCCCACACTTTTGACATAGTTACACTAACCTCCTTTTTAGTAGATTGACCAAAACTAATGCAGGTAGTGAGTAAACACTGAAATAAACAAAAGCTAAATATACATTTTAGTATAAAAGAAATGACGATATCATTTTTTTCATTCATACAACTAACAAATTACTGGTGAAAAAGGGCCTCACTTATGTGAATTAAAACCTCAAGGGAGAACTGTGTAATCATGTCAAAAGTGTGGAGCTAACTATATTTTTCCCAAACTGTAGGGAAGGTGAGTGTAATTTACACAAAAAACAAATATAATGACCTCAAATTTAAGGGTAGTGAAATTTTAACATGACAATACATTAAAAATGAGTCATAATATTCATAAAAATGTGTTGCCATATGATTAATTTGGAAAAAAAAAAAAAATTTATTGGATATCTAATTGTTATAAAGTTTCTCTAGATTAAAAATACCTTAACATTTCGTTTGGTTTGAGTGATTTGGAGAGAAAAGAAATGAAATGGAGAGAAATAGATTTCAATCACTTGTTTGGATTACCAAATGGGAGAGAAATGTAGAAACCAATTTCTCCTCAAACCCTCATTTTGAATCTCTCCAAAAGTGGAGATATTAGGGGAGAAAAGAAACCAGGAGATTATTATATTCATAATCCCAATAATACCCTTGTAGATATAAAAGAAATAAAAATATTGACACTCATGTCCTCACTTGTATGGTCACCAAATATAAAAAGGATATTTTGGTAATATAACATGAAAACATTTTTTTTATTTTCTCTTATGTAGTTTTACCAAACAAGGTAGGAGAGAAATCATTTTCTTTTCTTTCCTTTCCTTTTCTCTCCTACTTACCCACTCCTACTTACCCAAGCAAGTAGCAGAGAAAACATAGTCTTTTCTTTTCTTTTCTTTTCTCTCTTAAAAGTAATCATTTCTTTTCTTTTGTCTCCTAGTTTCCCAAACAGAGTGTAAATTTTTAGTGTAAACTATACAAGCCCACTCTTATTGTACCACAATTTAGAGCATATGGCATACCGCATTCCCGTTCCACAGATCCACATTCCAGGTAACATGAGAAATTCACCCTCCTGGCCTCTTCTATTTATTAACTGGAAAATCACAGGCCTACAAGCCTGGAAATGATATTATAACCTTGATTTTCTTTTGACCTTCCAAAAGTTTTTGTTTTATTTAGAGAAGCAAGATTTGTGTTCAATGCAATATAAAACACATGAAATGGGTGATGGGTGTCGCATTGATTTCCTTTGGAAATTGCATTATAGCATTCTTATCTAAGTACTTGCTGAGGTTTGTGAGGAGCATATTAATATATTTCTGGAGATAATAAAACATTCAATTGATGGTTTGAACTGTCCCTCTACTCTAGTTAGAATTCTGCAGTTGAGTGCTTTGTGCTTGGGTCAGTGGGTTCTTCTTTTCTTTTCTTTTCTTTTCTGTGCGGGGGAAATCTTTATGGTCTTCATGGTTGCATTTGGAATGTAGTTGATAAATTCATTTATGCTTGTTAATTGCAGAGCTGTTCCCCCCTCTCCCCCCCCCCCCCCCCCCCCCAGCTGTCATGTTCCAAGTGGGGAATTTTTATTATTGTCTCTTTACAAAGATTGTAGTGATGATTTTTAACTGTTATATCCAAATATTTCTTTCTTCTTTGAACCGATCTGTGGCTATTGAGATATGGTTCCAGCTATATGTTTTTCCGTTGCCTTTTCTTTCTTTATGCATAATTGTAGGAGTAACTGAGTTTTTATCCTTTTAGGTTCAAAACCCAAGAGCAAACCTAAGAAGGAAAAGACAGAGGAAGAGAGAAAATTTAGAAGACGGGCCAAATATTTCTTGGTAACACAGCTGGTAGCAGTTTTAGTTTTCCTGTCACTCCTTGGTGGGTCAGACGATGCTGAAGTAGAGCTCGATGACGATGACAGTTTGAATTACGATGACTAAACGAGAATACATTTATCAGTTGAGCTCCTTGTTTTTTTTTCACATGCGGGTTACCTTTACTTGGCTCCAGGCCATGGCCCAAGTGGATTTTTTTCCCTCCCTCTATTTCATTTTCATTTTCCATTGAAATTTTGGAAAAATTGCATCCATGTAGACAATTAATATGATTTGTGAAATAGGTTAAAACTATATTTTTTGGCAGAAAAAATTAGTTTAATGTTGAAGAGAATGCTTTTTGCCATGGATTGGCTGAGTGTGCAGTTTGTGAATAATCTGTTAGTGCAGTGTGCATATCATTTTTATTTAGTTTTGTTATGTAATTTGATCATTTTTATACTGAAATTTCAAAAATAAAAAATAAAAAGAAATGGGTTAAGTGAAGACAAGAAAGGCTGTAAGAGACGATTTTGAGTTTGGATGCAGAGTATTTGCTTAATGATTGATAATACAAGATAGAAGTGAGTTTGTAAGATGGGTAGTGCACTCTAAAATTAGAAATAAGAAATGCAAAACAGAACTCTGACACATTGAATTTGATTTCATTTTATCTGGGTAGCTTTTGGATTTTTAGATGTTCTGACCTGGGTTTCGGTTAGTTTAAGTTTAAGATTTGGTTATAATGAATGTGGAGTTGAGACCTCTGAATCCCCAGATATTTGTTCTCTCTCTCTCTCTCTCTCTCTCTCTCTCACGCTTTAATGCTTACTGTCTGACTAGTTGAACAGATTGGTCTCAGAAAGGGTTTACAATTTGACATTTTTTAAGTAAATTAATGAGATTTTACTCTGATCTTCATAATTTTAATTTCATCACTTTTAACTTTGCAATTTCATTTTCGTTTTAGTATACTCCCTCCATAATCTGTGAGTATTGCAGACAAAAAACAATGCATGCTATACTAACGGCGTGTTTAGATAATGAGTTTGAATAAAAATTTGAAAAACAAAAACAAAAACAAAAAATAAAGGTAAAATGTCAATGAAATATAATTATATTTCACTCATCTTTTTTTCTTTTCCTTTTTAAATTCCTATCTAAATTCATGATCCAAATATAGCCAAAAGTGATTAAATTGAAATTCAAATAAAACTATAAAGATTACTTCCAATTTATATTGCCCAAAGCCAGAATCATATGGAATCATATGCAAAACTCCTACGATGTTCTGACCATTCATTTAGGAACCATAAAATAGGCAACAGACCATCATATACACTTCCTTTACATCTTCACCAATCGTGTGAATGCTATTTTGCAAATTTCTCTCATGTATATATATATATGTACTTTTTGTATATTACACAGTTCAGAGAAATCTAAATCAGCCAAGTTTATTAAAACACTTTTTTTTTTTTTTCCTTTTTTCTTTTTTATAGATAATGAGGAAATTAAAGACAAAATTACCCGGGCATACGGGTGACAATATAGTGCCCCTTTTCCAAGTCATATATTGTCTTCAATTGTGGTTTTTGACATTTTAATAAAAATAATGCACCTAGTACAATTATTAAAAGTACTGCAAACAATGAGAAATAAGTGACTGCGTCATTTCCAACAATCTCGCCCAGCTCATTTGGTTCCAATTGAAGGGGCTCCCGGATAGTTTGGAGGATAAAAGCTCCAAGAGTCCAGTCAACGGGAATGACTCCAACCTGATTGCCAAATCTAATCCTGCATACAACAATTTTCTGTCGTCAAATTCTGATAGGAATTTTTTTCTCATGGTTTTTAAATTTTAAGTGGATGGATGAGAAAGTTAGGGAAATTGAGGATACCGATTTTAGACTGTATTATAATGGTAAGAATAGACGCAGGAATGAGATAAGAATCATAATTGCCAAAGGTCTTGTGGAAAATATAGTGGCGGTCATTAAGAAAGAGAATATGATTATGTTAGTTAAACTAGTTATTGGAGAGAATATTGTGAACGTTATTAGTGCATATGCCCCTCAAGTAAGATTAGATAATCAGACTAAGAAGGATTTTTGGGAGCAAATGAAAAAGATCCTACAGGAGATAGCCGTAGGAAAGAACCTGATTATAGGTGGAGATTTTAATGGCTACGTAGGCATAGATAAACTAGGCTATAAAATGGTGTATGGTGGATGCGGTTTTGGTAATAGAAATGAAGCTGGAGAGAGTATCTTAAATTTTGCGTTGGCTTTTGATCTGGTGGTGGCCAATACTATGTATAAGAAGAGGGAGAAGCATTTGATAACCTTTAAGAGTGGGTCAGTTAAGAGCCAAATAGATTACTCTTAGTGAGAAAAGTGGACCGCCTAAAATGCAATGATTGTAAGGTGATTCCTGGAGAGAGCCTGACCTCTCAACATAGAATTTTGGTACTAGATTTATATTTTAGAGGGCAATACCAAGCTAGGAAGGAAGGTGGGCGTCGTAAGACGAGATGGTAGAACCTAAAAAGGGATAAACTAAAAATATTTAAGAATAAAATGGATAACGAAGGTACTTGGGACTTGGAAGATGATGCTAATACTATATGGAACTCGATAGCCAATCGTATGAGGAGAATCTCAAGGGAAATGCTTGGAGAGTCAAAAGGAACGGGACCCAGCTATAGGGAAACTTGGTGGTGGAAGAAAGAGGTTCAAGTGGTAGTTAAGGCAAAAAAAGAGTGCTTTAAAAAGTGACAGACGGATAGAATTGAGGAAAACCTTAAGAGCTATACATTGGCTAATAAGGAGGTCAAGAAAGTAGTGAGAGAGGCTAAGTTGAAAGTTTATGATGACCAATATACTAGACTAGATAGTAAGGAGGGAGAGAAGAGGGAATATAAATTTGCTAGGATACGGGAGAGAAAAACAAGAGATTTTAATCAAGTTAAATGAATCAAGAGTGAGGATTCTAAGGTATTGGTGAAGGATGAAGAGATTAAGGAAAGATGGAAGAATTATTTTGAGAAACTATTAAATGAGGAACATGGAGGTACAAAAATAGAGGAAGAAATAGCCAGTAATATGATAAACCAAAACTATCGGTTCTATCGCAGGATTATGAACTTTGAAGTGGAGATTGCACTTAAGAAGATGAAAGCAAATAAGACTTTAGGACCCGATGATATCCCTATTGAAACTTGGAAGTGTTAAAAAAGGGATTGCTTGGTTGACTAGGTTGTTTAGCAAAATTTTGTTGACTAGGAACATGCCAGATGAGTGGAGAAAAAGTATTTTAGTGCCAATCTATAAAAATAAAGGAGATGTCTAAGATTGCAACAACTATAGAGAAATCAAGCTAATGTGTCATATAATGAAAGTGAGAGAGGGTGATGGAACGCCGATTGCGAGATATAACAGAGATGTCAGAGAATCAATTTGAGTTTATGCCTAGTAGGTCAATAATGGAAGCGATTTATCTTTTGAGGAGAGTAATAGAAAAGTATAAAGAAAAAAAAAAAAAAACATTCATATGATGTTTATCGACCTTGAGAAAGCATATCATAGAGTGCCCTGGGATATAATATGGTGGGTATTAGAGAAGAGAAAGGTGACAAAAGATTACATTGATGTGATTAGGAACATGTATGAAGGGATGGTGGCCACTGTTGGAGAGACAAATGAATTTCTTATCACTGTAGGGTTACACCAAGAATCTACCTTAAGTCTTTATCTTTTTGCTTTAGTTATGAATGAGTTGACGAGAAATATTCAGGACAGCGTGCCATGGTGTATGCTTTTTGCAGACGATATCGTGCTAGTGAATGAGACTAGAGAAGGAGTTAACACAAAGTTGGAGATTTAGAGAAAAGCTCTTAAATCTAACGGATTTCGGATAAGCAGAACTAAGACAGAATACATGGAGTGTAAATTTAGTAACAGTAACAATGAAAGCAGAGGAGAAGTGAAGATTGAAAATCAAGAACTGCCCAAGAGTAAACATTTTCGTTATTTAGGGTCAATTATCATAATAGCGGGGGAGATTGATGCGGATGTGGCCCGTAGGATTAAGGTGGGATGGTGTAAGTGGAGAAGTGCGTCTGAGATACCGTGCGATAAACGAATACCCACTAAACTAAAAGATAAGTTCTATAGAACAACTATTAGACCAGCAATGTTATATGGGTCGGAGTGTTGGGCAACCAAGAAACAACATGTAGATAAAATGAGTGTGGCTAAAATGAGGATGCTAAGGTGGATGTGTGGCAAGACTAGACAAGACAGAATTAGGAATAAGTGTATTAGGGAATGAGTAGGAGTAGCACTTATAGAAAATAAGTTGAAAGAGAATCGATTGAGATGGTTTGGTCATATTCAACGGAGACCAACAAAGACAGTAGTGAAGAGATGTGATGTTGTAACGGTAGATGGAAGTGTTAGGGGACAGGGTAGACCTAGATTAATGTTGGCTAGCGTTGTAAATAGAGATATGGATCTACTTAATTTAACTAATGAAAGGGTTTTTGATAAGGCCGCGTGGAGAAGAATGATTCATGTAGCCGAACCCATTTGATGAGACTTAAGGCTCGGTTTGGTTTTTAAATTTTAAATCAACATGTAAGGGTGGAAATAGCAAAAGAATTTTCATTGAAATATTAACTCAATACTTGTAAAAAGTGCAACACTAACAAACTAAGTGAACAATAACAAGCGATGAAGCAACATACAAGATGCCAACATAAATAATGACAAGCAAGTTGGAATGAAATTAATGTTTTGTTTGGATAGAGGGATTTCAAAGGAAGGGATTTGAGGTTAAACTTTACGAACATATAGTAAAGTTGACAATAATAGATAGATTGAGAAACTAAAAGAGAAGATAGAGTAGAGCAAGAAGACATGCATTTTATTATGATCATTGTATCCTTAAAATGAAGGGAATTCAAACAACTAATTTTACTTTGTTATTTCAAATCCATCATGGTGAAATCCTCAAATTCAATCTTGAAGTTGTATTGTGATAATAAGGATATTATTAATATAGCTCATAATCCAGTTAAGCACGATAGACCAAAATCTATCAATATTGACAGACATTTCATCAAGAAAAAGATGAATGAGGGTTTGACTTATATGCCTTCTGTGAAATCAAAAGATCAATTGATTGATCTATTTACGAGAAGAGTAAGGTTCTCCATTCCATTGTTTGTAAGTTGGGCATGAGAAATATCTTCGCACCAACCTTAAGGAGTGTTATATATTATGTCTTTGAAAGGTATTTCTATATTTTGACCCATATTAACGTCTCTTTTCCTTACTCTTGTGGGAGATTCTATTTACACCACAGATTTAACTCTCTGTACCTACTTTCTTATTACACCCACCTATAAAATTTAATTTTTTTATTCTCTCTGTAAACCCCTCCTAATAACAAACATACCTCCATCCTAAACCTCACACCTCTTCCTCTCTCCTCCTTCCCTCTTCCATCTCTTCTACCACAGAGGAGGACGACATGAGGGTGACAACTATGGCCGAATAAACTTGATTTGTTTGGAAAACAACACCCAAGCAAACTTGGTTTGTTCAGCTAACAATAGCTGAACTGAACAAATCAAGTTTGATGAGTTGTTGTCTACCGAACGGCCCAAAGTTGGTTAAACTAGTTACACTCAGCCTTAGTTGTTCGAACAAACTTAGGATTTTCAGCGTACAGGGCCAAACAAACTTATTTTGTTTGAAATCTAGTGCCAAACGGAGCTTTGACTACAGCTTTCCAAATAGCACATATCTCCATCGAAATCATAGAAAATCACACTTAATAACACACTTAAACAACCAAATATTGTATCTCCTATGAATGTTGAGCTCTCGTTCTTCCTTCTACATCTTTGTCCTATGTACCCCAATCGTCTCTTAACTTATTATCTATTAGTCAATTTTCCAATTCAGGATTTGATGTTCCCTTTTCTTCTTTTGGTTGTGTTGTTCAAGATCAAAAGTTCGAACAGTAGATTAAGATAGGGCACACGACTAGTGACTCATATATGATGGAGATTTTGCATATTCTTGTGGAGTTATCTTCCACAACAATATCTTCATTATGTCTAAATCAGAATTTAAGTCAATTTTATCTTTGACATTTTAGGTTAGGTTATTTGGGTAGTGAGCATTTAAAGAGTTTATTTATTGTTATCTTTTGCTTCATTTTGACTATTCAAGCTTACATTGATGATAATTGAGTTGGATATGTTTCCGATTGTAAGTCTACTATTGGTTTTTGTGTACTTCTTGGTAACTCTCCTCTCGTGAAAAACTAAGAAACAGACTTGTTGCTCAGTTGATGGTTGATGTCGAATGTCATGAACTAAGATTGTTTAGCTTCATTGGCTCCTTTCAAATTTGGGTGTCTCCATCTCATCTCTTACTTGTCTTTATTGCGATAATCAAAGTGCTATTCAGATCACCCACAACTCTATATTCCATGAGTGCATAAAGCACATCAAGATTAGTTGCAATTTCATTCATCATCTTCAGTCAGGTACCACCAATCTTGCCTTTGTCTCTTCCTCCTGACAAATTGCAGACTTCTTCACCAAAATCACACGTTTACCTGATTTCAGTTCTTACCTGACAAACTGCCGATGCTTACAGGCCTTGCATCATGAGTTTGAAGGGGGGAGGAGTGTGAATGTGTATTTTGTATTTTTTGTATTTTGCTCTTATATATTTAGTTTGATAGTATTTTTGTTTTTCTAGGTTTTAGGGTTTCACTCTATTTTATCAGTGTAAACCATTCTAGTAATTTAGATTTGTGGTTAATGAATAAGAATATACAGTTTTTTCTCTCCATTTTTTTTTTCTTTTTACTGTCAAATTTCAAATATGCATCAGAATAAGATGTCAAACAAGATGACAAAGCTAACTACTTAGAGGGGGGGGGGGCGCGGGGACTTTACCTCTTATCAGTCATTGGGATACCAAAACTGTCATGCAACAATGCCACAACATATGCAGCAGAAAAACAATATCTCAACAAATCCAGGTCATCAGTGCTATGATATTTTCTCTTCAGTTGATACCAATCATCTTCACAGTAATGATGGCCAGCTGCCTCCAACTCTGATAAAGTAGCCGTCGGAGCAAGGCCAAAAAACTGTCCAGTATTGAAAAGAAAATTTAGTAAAGTAATAACAGGAGAGAGAGAGAGAGAGAGAGAGTCAATCCATGCGAAGACAATGGTGCAAAATTGGGATGGTGACTCAAAAATGACACACAATGCATTGTATGATATGGTCTATTATTGTGATACTGTCCAAAAACTGTTTTGGCAGGGCAATTTTATGTTTCCTAATTGAATGCTATTGCAATTCATTTTTGGGCAGCATAAGCATTTTATTAGTGAATCTCAGTATAGGTTACTCAATTCTACAAGGCTCATTAGAGGACCAATTTAATGATGTTTGTGTAAATTTTTCTGCCAAGTAAAAATAATAAAACTTACAAAAAGGTCTTTAAATTTGTTAAGTTTGTGCAAGTTCACCTCAGCTTTATTTCGTTTCAGTGTTTAGGAATGGCTGCTTCATTTCCACACTTGTGATTTCCAGGAATAGCTAATCCATGTGATTCCCATTCCAAACCGTAGGGATCCATTCTCGGAACTTAGCAACTTTGAAATCTATGTTTAGGATACCATTTGTCATCTAAATATATTTCACATTTTTCAGTAATGAATTTCATCAATTGGGATCATAAGTTATTGATGCAGCCCTAGCTAAGGTAGAAATAATCCAAATCCAAATCACCCAAAATTCAAGAAAGCATTGTTCAGCTTAAATGTGAGAGAGAGAGAGAGAGAGAGATATGTAAACTTTATAATATGAATAAGAACAGATACTGCTGTCTTCCAATGTATGTCACTGATAACAAACCTCAGAAATAAAGAAGAATTTATCTGGAGGAACAAGCCGGCTCTGCAACTCAACAAGGGAAGATGATACTCTTTCACAAGGTGGATGCAAGCATATATCTGCATATGAGATGAAACCATCACTGAGAATAATTTGCTGTAAATGATGATGAAGAAACCAATGGTATCTAAATACATGTCATGGTCTTTTGACGTGATATTATCCTTTTGGACCCAAACAAAAAGTCTCTGGACCTATTGCCTTGTAAGTCCAAAAAGAGGATATATGGCCCGAGCTCCATGTTTTTATTTGCTATGCATATGAATATTACATTGATAAACATCTAAAACTAATGAAAAACCAACCAATTCAACATGTAAAAACAACTCGATCTATAATTTAAACATCATTCAACATACAAAATACTATTTTTCAATCATAAACTATTACCTCACAAACATCAAAAGCATTTAATATAATAATAAATAGATCATACGTAAAAACAAATAATCACAAGTCAAATGTGTCCTAGGGTGTGTCTGTGATGTGTCTCCATCCAAAACGAAAATTAATAATAAAAAATAGGCATGCCATGTGGAGTGTTTAATATGTGTCCTGGTGTGTCTGAGGCTTGCAAGTGTCGGACACATGTCAAACATGGTTATGACTAATTTGGAGTGTATGTGCTTCATAGATCATCATAATCTCAACCTATTGCTTGGAATCAATTATTTTACAAACCCTAACCATATTTCCCTTGTTTAATCTATTAACCCACCACTTTTCCGTCACAATAAACCATAGAATACAAAAACTCTAGGCTATCATCATGTGTCACACTCGTAGTGGCAAACATGTATAACGGTAATTTCTAGCATAAAACATTTCATGGTATACGGAACTTTTCCAATCTATCTACCTTTCCGGAATTTTTCTATTATACCCTTAATTAGAACATAAGTTGAATAATTATACTTGGAACAGCAATCAAGCAGAACCAAAAAGTTTTTTCATCTTGCATCACTCATGGCAAGCTATGGCAGATGCCTAAATTCAAGAATCCAAGTATAACAAAACCTACTAATAATTCTTGAATATTTTGAAGGTTCAAAGAATAACATCACAAACTCTGAGACCTTCAAAGTTGAGGAGCAACTGAAGATTCAAAGAGGCTATTTTTCTGGACTCAATGGAGCTCTCATTCATACATGCGTAACAATTGTGATTCCTTGAGAGAGAGCCAATTCATTCCTATAAAAAGGGGAAAAAACTATCATGTAAATATTAGGCCTTGTTTGTTTTCCATGTTCCGATAAAAAAAATAAGATGGCCAATTACCGTTGCTTGGTAGTATGAGAAGCCAAACAAACCACAATCTGTCCATCATGGCTTAACTCTGGCTCATGCTTAGATTAACAATGAAAAAATAACTGAAGCTGTTAGCACTATATTTAATGTAGTCACTGAGAAAAACTAAAGTCATGACACGCTATTGGCTCTATAAATGTCCCTCTTTCAACTGTGAGATTGAAAAAAATCAACGAACTAGGTAACACTTGCTTATTTCTCTGCTGTCTGTTTCCAATTCATAAAAATGCCAATTATCATAAGAGTTCGCGCATGTACAAGGTAATCCTCTTTCATTTATACTAAAAATGATCACTTGTCTAAGAGAGTTCCTGTGTGTGCTACACATGTTTCAAGAAAGGAATGACATTTATTTCCTACAGCTATTATCAAAATAATATGATCAATTAGAAAATTAAATCCTAGAATTGCTATGGTACTGTATTAATACTAACAGACTAGACAGCCAGCTTACCTCGTCTCCTCAACAATGCCATCACTTCAGATTTGCATGCAGAAAAGTTTCCCACCGCATAAGATCTCAAAAGTTTTGCATCACTTGCATTTGATGCAAAGTCATACCCTCTAGGAATGCAAGGATTACTTACAATATCCTCTCTGGAACTTGAAACTGAAAAATTAGGCTAAAGGTCACTGTACCAATATAAATGACTGTATAACATAAAATAATCATGGGAATGTTGTTCACTACAATTGAAACATGTGTATAAATTGGGTCAGAACTCACAAAAGCAATCCTATGAGAAGTTCGTTTAAAATCAAACGATGTTATCTTCATGACCATAAAATTTCTTTTGTTACCGAACAAAAAAAAAAAAAAAAAGGTTATCTTTATGACCATAATGAATCAAAGCTGTACTTTCCACTTCATTTTTCTTTCCAAACAAATTACTCATTGCAGTAGAAACATTTTTCTAAGCATTGCATTGCTCAACCAAGCCAAACCACCTATGCCTGCATTACACCTATGACAAATGTGGTAGTCAAACAAGAATTAGGTAAGCTGACAATGAAGCCAGTCAACAAAGCAATAATTGCTCAAGAAATTGCAGAAATGAGGTTAAATGTGTGTACAATATAACTACTTAGATAACAAAGAGAATTGGAAATGAGGAAAGTATACATAATATAATAATCAATTTCACCTTTTCAAGCTCATAGTTGCTGTTAAGCCTGTTTTATAAATTGATCAATGTATAAGAATTATATCCACATTGCACTATCTAACATTTTTTATGATTTGCCGAATCAATATGTCGATATTGTATGATGTTTATATCCTATCTCCATATCAATGCTTACTTAGTATCAGTATGTCCCCGATAATCCTAGAGGTGTCTTTTATTTCCAAAAGTAAATGATTTATTTTTAAATTATATGATGATTTGGATTAGGTCTTGGAGATGTATGGGCAACAAATATGTAGAATTAGTTTTTATATAAGTAATTCTATTGCCATAAATTTTGTGATGGAACTAGTTTATAATTATGGGAGAGGAACACCTATTGTTCAAAAAGGAAAGTTATTATAGGTAAATACAACATAGGAGCATGTATGTTACAAGGAAAAGTCAACAGACACATGTTGATCACACTAGACATGGAAAGTGTCATATCAAAACAAAGCCACGAGAACAATACAAGAACAAAGAACCAAAGAATTTTTCTATAAGCAATTAGAAGTCAACCTCCTATGTATCTAACAACTATATGTTGATAGTTTGCAAGTATAAACTAATCAAATTTTATCCCACAGGAAAACAGAAGGAAATACTCAAACTACGAAACTTACAAGTTAACAAGTCTTTTGAGTTGTGTAGATCACATAGTGATTCCCATATTGCATCCTGTAGAAGAACAAAGGTCAGACTCCTCCCCTTTCACTTCTTGTAAGAATAAAAAATAAAAATAAATTTAAAAAATGAAGTAACAATCAATTCCTTGAAAAAGAAAGGACGGATAGAATGTGAACTCATTGTCTCCACTTGCCATCCACTATTTTACAAATTTAGAAAGTTAACTTTCTTCTGTTTTCCTTTGTCTTTGTCATCTTATTGACTGCACAACTTATATTTAGAATAATAATATTCTCAATACAATTCACAGATATTTTAAAATTACTCGATAGATAAAATGGAAGCAAATATTAGATCAGAAGTAATAGCCTACTACTAGATACATCACAAATGAAAAATCTTACAAAAAATAAAATTACAAAATATATCTCAAGCAAATAGATATAAAGAGTTGTTCTACTTCTATCATATGGGGATTTTTCAATTATTCAACCAATTTATTTACCAAGTTCAATGTCAGCCATTGACACAGTTGACCTTCATAAGAATACCCAATGAAAATTATGAGCCATATATGCATGTTAACATAAAGTGCTATTTCTGTTTTTATGCCTTCCCTAGCACCCTCTCTATCTATCCAAGGGATGTGAAGGGCAGAGGCCTTTGGCGTTTGCTCAAGTCACACATGACATACAGTTTGATTCTGATTATGAGCCATATATGCATAAGAGGAAAAGGGAAAACATTTCTCAAAATGAACAAATGTGTCATGATTGATGAACAACTAAGCAAAAACAACTACTTGGGAAAAATGAGACTAGGAACAAGAAGAGGAAGATCATGGTTCAGATCAATTGCTGAAAGAGGCTCAGAGTAATAAGGTATAGACTCAAAGAAAGTGACATCTCTTGACAAATACAGAAACAATGTAGAACTATGCATGTTCCAACCATCCTTCATAGAGCGTGGCCTATTATATTTGTATTCCTATTCCACAAAACAATACATGTTCCAACCAATTTTTTTCTCAAAATTTTCCAAATAAATAATAAATAATGTTGTGCCGACAGGACATTGTTAGGGATGAATAACAAATTATTACTTAAAAAGAATTAAGTTGTAAATCAAAAGAAACTTCTCAAATGATGGCAAACTTTTCCAAAATTTTTTGCAAGTTAACATAATCATAGTAAATGCCCTCATGTAATCAAAGCCTGCACAATTATAATTAAATCTAATGTCAAAAGTAGTTCAGCATTTGCCATTTGGGCTTTCAACTTCCTTCCCATATGATCCTGTGGACGGTTACCATTACCTATTAGGACATGATTTAACTAAACAACTCATAATACACTTCTATACTTTCAAATAATAACACAACTTTATGAGAGTTTTATAAATTTTGAACTTCTAATAACTTAAAACCACTGAACCTCCCCCTCTCCCTACCACCCCCACTACTTTATTTGCAGTAGTCATTTTTGCCACCCCATCTAGTAAACGGGTCCATGATGGTCAGGTGTTTTGAGGTTGATGTTCTCTCTCCTCATCCATTTTCAACTCATGTATCTTCATTTTTCTTTTTTGGCGGTCAGAATTGTTTTAAGGTTGGCAGAAGTTATACAAGAATTATAGGAATCTGTTCAAACATTAAAATATGCTTTCAGAACAGTTCTCAGGGGACATCGCAACATATTCTTCAAAAATAATAAAAATAAAAGGAACTATATAATCTATTAGGTGTCCCTTAAGAAAGAAGTTCTTGCAAGTAACATTGACTTTGTTAACCTACAGTGTAAACCCAAGTACAAGCCATCTTCAAACTGAAACAGATTTCTCAGGTTACCTTCCAACCCACCCCAAAAACACCAAAGAAAAGATTAAAGCAAAGTGTCTATGCAAAAAATAAACCAACATACAATGATATAATAAAGTCAAGAAAACATTAGAAAGTTAAACACAAATGTCATAAGAATTATAATGCCAAAATAAAAAATAAAAAAAGAGACACCTGACCAAAGTAAGGTATGCTTTTTGTATACAGATTGTAAGTCACTCCAGCCAGTTTGATAATCTGTGAATGTTGCATTGGTTGTGGATCTCTAGGAGAAAATGCAACCTGCGTCCATACATCAACTGGTTCAGGAAAGAATTCCCAATCTTCTAAATGATTAATGTTCACCCAGGTAAATATCTCAGTACAATGAGTCAATAATCATTCACTTAAATGAAATGAAAAATTCACTAACATATTCAAAACCAAGAAAAGGAGAGTGGAAAGACAGTACCACGCGTTATATAAAATCGTGAATATGAATTACTAGACCATGTTATTGCAAACACATCCCATACTTCCAGTATACTTTTGAAACATATTATTCTCATCAATTGTCTGAGGAGTGGGTTGACCAGATGGTAATAGGCTCACTAATAGTGGCAAAACATATCCAAGGCACCCGTCAGAGGGTATGATAAGAAGAAAGATGGAATAGTTGTACAGAACTTGGAGACGAACTGAAATTTAAAGTATTTTAATGTGGTGTGGGAGAGTACTATCTTTTACATTTTATCTGTAAAAGGTGAGTATCTAACCATAACAAACCGTCCAAGATGGTTGTCATATCTTTAGGGATCTTGTTAAGCTATTAGAAGTTAGTTAGGCCATTAAGATTGTCTCTTGATTCTGAAGGCTTTCAAAATATAGCTTAGTGGGAAAGCCTCTCTTCAGTAGGACTGACCTGATGTGGTCCGACTCAGTAGGCTGGCGCTATGACAAAACCTTCATCTCTAGCCTCCAAGCCACAAGACCCTAGAGTCTCATGGTGTGTGCCAAAGGCTTTGACTTATTTAGTCCATGCCTCTGGCCTAGGTTAATCAGTTGTGTGGTACAACCATGGTTTTAAATAATGGTATCGAGATACATAATGATATCAATGATACAGTCATATAATGGTCCATATCAGACAGTATCGTCTGATATATCAGTGAATAATGGTATTGAAAGTCAAAAATCCCTTGCGTATCAGCAGATATGATACATAACAACTGCTATTTAAAACCTCGGCTACAATTACCATTGTAATTAACGTAAGTTGTGTGGTATAACCACTGTAATTAAGCTATGGGATGCACGCCATGACCACTGCGGTATTGAGGCACAGTGTACCATCGCGGTAATCAGGCATTTGGTTTGACCACCTCGGTAATGGAAATTTTAAGACAGCCTATACTCCTAACTCCCACAGGAAGTCAATTCAGCAAGCTTCATAATGATGAAATATAGAACTTAAACATATATGAAGTGCTATGGCTCTTTAATCTCATTCAGTACAGCTGAAAATGTCTCTCTCCAAGACTTAAACGCGAAAGTATATATGCCGATATGTAAAGCACAAGTCACCATTTATGCATCTATGAAACATAGAGGAAGTATATTGCCAAAGTAACCAAGTTCAAAATAATCGCTGCAAAGGCACAACTTCTACAGTAACAGTTACAAGGAATAAGTTAAACAAGGACAATTGTGAAGAGATAAGTATGCAATTGATGATTAGGTATGTGAACTTAAAATTCATTAGAAAGTAGACCATTGTACAATGCACCAACAAAAAACATACTTCACTCTGGAACTCCTTTCCTTTTCTTTTCTTTTTTCCTTTAATTTTTTTTTTTTTTTCATTTTAAATTACGTTGCATACATGATAATGTAGAAAACAAAAACAAGCAGAATTGTGGGTTTAAAACATTGTTGAGCTTTCTAGGAGAAAATCACATGCAATCCCTCATATAATTTCAATCACACTATTTTTTTGGTTTTACCAGCTACAGTTATCCAAAAAGTGCACCACTCTAGCCACTCCTTACTAAATTTTAACAATATGATTCACAATCATCAAAATTTTACAATTTTTCGTCCATTGCGTTCCCTAATCTCACACCTACCATCCCCTCAAAGCAAATCCCAATGTAGATGTGTGGATAGCCAAAGGTGAGTAAAGCTAATTAAAGGAGCCTTATGGAAAGTAAGGTAGGCAATGAATTGGCACTAGACCACCGTAAGTCAACTAAATAATAGCTAAAACAACCTTCAAGAGAGAGACAGAGAGAGAAAAAGAGAATGACAATAGTAGAGGTATGGTGAACCAAAGTCTCCAATACATAGGAAATTACTTGCTTATGGATGGAGAAGGACCTCTTCAAGGGGTCAAGCCAACTCAGCTTGGCATGCTAAGGGAACATGCCCAAGTGGGCACGTGAGATGGGGTTCTCTCTACCTAATTGACGCTCCATTAGTGACATGATCATAAATAGTAGTAGTGTTAGCCAATGGTAGTGAGATGTGTTCCTCGAGTACAAAGGGGTACAAAGCACACTACATGCCTTCATCTTGGTCTATAATACATTCTTGTGGAGGTTTATCTTCGTTTAAGACAGGACATAATGCAAGTCTTTCAAAGGTGGTGGGACCAATACCTTGATAAACCCTCACACCTAGCCCCAAGCCACATGACCTCAAAAGTACCGCATGAGGGTGACAAGGTAGCGCTCAGCCACCCTATGACCGCATCAAAACCCGAGAGGGTCCCTACTGACTTAGGCTAGCATGAGAACATCAAGGTTCCATTAGAGAAGGGATTACGACGCTTAGAAGGTACATACTAGGGTGGAGAGCCACTTGGCCCTACCAAGATACGGCTAGGGAGTAGTTACGACTGGAGGAGGGACACGCTGGAGTAGAGAATGGCTCAGCCAAGATAAGGGAGACCAAGTGCATCCAAGCGAGTGTATACGGAGTGCCTCTAGGAGACTGGCTCTAGGAGACTTGTTCCCTTGGCTCAAAGTTAAGGCACACGTATGTTAGCCTTCATCAATAGAATTTGATCCCAAAGGGATCAACAAGACATGTGGTGATACCCTACGGTTCCAAATTTCGCCTCAAGCAAATGACACGTGACACACAAGCACATGGAAAGGATGACATGGTGCTGGCATAACCATGTGGGAAAATGGACCATGCAAGACTTTTCTTTTTATCAACTATTTAGGCACAATTAGACTTGGCTAGACTTTTCCAAACACAGCCAACACATCTACATTTGACTTCAAAATTTATTTATACATAACCAGTGGCCACCTTGTGTAATTAATATATAATTTACAATATTGTTAGTTTATAAAAGACAATTTAAAATTGTGTAATGTTTATAGTAAATTTTTGTTTTAATTTTTACATTATTATAATGTTGTCACTGGAAAGTTCAAATATAGTTTTCCTTCTTATTACTACATTATTGTCTATCCATTTTATAAAAATATAAGACAATCTAATTATTCAAAAATTCATGGAACATAGGACAGCCTTCTGCCTATCCAGCAGATCATATTTGTAGTTTTGTACCTTAACTTGTGCATCACTCAAGTAAATTACTAGTTTGTTTGTGTGCCTGTCTAGTATCCACCGGCTAAAATAAGAATACAAATTATGTGCAAAGTCACTATGAAAATGAAAAGAACCTGCAGAGATGCCCCACCAAGTTCAACAATCCCAGTCGTATCTTGAGGTTCTTCTCCCAAGCTTCCAAGAGCATAGTTCGCAGCCACCCAAGCATAAAGAGCTTCTTCTCGACCTGAGTCAGGATTATACACAATGTGACTTAGATCAATAGTTGGCAAACTTTCCACGCATGAGAATTAGTTAGCAGACTTTCTACACATGAGAATCAATTACCGTTCTAACCATTGGGTAATAATGTACAGACAAAAAAAAAAAAAAAAAAAAAATCTCATAAACATAGATTGCATTACCAAGTTGCCGAATCCTAAACCTAGTTCATTAATAGCTAGTCCGATACATCATCCAAGGTTCTCACCAAGGACTAGTAAGCAAATAGCATGTTCAAAACAATAAGCTGAATAAATGAGATCATAAATCCATAAAATAATTAGGTAGTCCCAAGGTATCACTTGGCATTTACCACATGGTAATAAAGAACAGCAAGACACACTAAATGGATCATCTCTGGTCTCTCAATTACCCAACATAGGCGGATGAGCAAGATCTCACCTTTAAAATTATCAGAGTAGAAAAGAGTTGAAAACTGTTTTAATTTTAACGAAAAGTGTTTAGAATTCAATAAAAAGTGCTTGGATTCTTCTTCATTTTTTCTTGTTCTTCTGTTTTATCTGCCTTACTACATTTCTTAGCAACACCCATAATCAATTCAATTATATAAAAACCAACAACTGAAACGAGAAATAAAAGCATTCATCAAGAAAAGCCAGCCAGCCAGCCAACCAACCTTCCATTATAGCCACCCACTCGTTCTTAAACAAAAACCCAGAGGACCGCAAAACCCGCCTGCAGGACTCGAAAATGGCCTCCCTTGCAACCAATTCCACCCTCTCCAACTCACTACTACCCATCAATTGCACCTTAGTATTCCTCCACTCACTTTTAGGAACCCTTTTCTTGGCAAACTCAATCAACTCCACAACCGACCTTCCAGCCCCTTCTGGATCTCCGGCAAACCAACTCAACCCCAGCTTCACCTCAAGAGAGGTGGAACCAGGGTTGAGGAACTCGAAGACGTGAATTCGAGAGTGGGTTGGGGAGGCATTGATGATGATGCCGAAGAGATTGGTCTTGGATTCCCCGAATTTGGAGGATTGGTGGACGCCGAGGGCGGTGTAGAAGAGGTAGAAGAGGAAAGGAAAGACGAAGAGGGAGGCGAAGAGGATGAGGCATTTGTCTCGATTGGAAGAAGACCAAGAGGGTTTGGGGTTGGGATAGAGGATGGTGCGAGGGTGGAGCTGAGTGCGGTGGGGTGGGATGTAGGAAGATGAAACCCTAGATTGGAGCTTCGACAAGTCCATGGCTATGGTGATTGATTGTCAAGCTCCCTCTGTTGGGTTTGCTTTACATTTTCATAAATTTGGTTGGTTTGTTTGTTTGGGAACCATTTTTTTTTTTTTTTGTTTGAAAAGTTCAATCAAAATTAATAAAACAAAAATTTAAATTATTAATTTTAGGATTCCGTCGTAGGATTCTGTCTTCGTAATAAATTAAATTAAAATTTTTATTTTTTTTTAAAATTAAACTTTTAACTTATAATAATAATATCAATAAATCACTTGTCAATCTTGTTAATTAATCATTGTGAAATTGTTGATCTTGTCATTTAGGGCTGGTTTGGGGAATTTTTTTTTTTATTTGAATATTCTAAATTTTTTTTTAAGAGAATTAATCTACTTTTCAAATTATTTGTGAAATTAATCCACTTTTGAAATCGCATTTTGAATATATAATTTCAAGTCGACGTGAATAACAACGCTTTGATGTGGCAAGTTGAAATTATATTTTTAACATGCAATTTTAACATAAACTCGCATTTTGAAAATGCAATTTTAAATTGCGCAATTACAAAATCCATTCTAAAAATGACATTTAAAGTTAAAATTAAGAGGTTTATTAGCTACTTCCTACTCATCAGCAAATGTGAGCCCTGTAGAGAGAAATATGTGTCTCCTCACCAGCTAGCAATCAAACACTAGAGAACAATATTAAGTATTGAAAAGACAAGTTCAACGTTGTTTCAGGACTGTAAATAAAACCAATGAATGGTAATGGTTTGTCATCTTTGGGACTAGACTAGAACTATTAAAGAGCAATTTGGCTGGTAAAATAACATATCTAACCAAAGAACAGGGATCAAGGTCTGGATGCAAGAATTCAAAAATGTGTTATATCATTACTAGTTCCAAAAGCTTTAGTTAGCAAATGAGCTAAACAACACCCTCCCTCACATGCAACCCATCTTGTATATAGAGATACAAACATCTATACATACAGAGATTTTCGAATACAAATTAGAGAAGAAAGAATACAAACTTGAAAATGCAATTTTAAGTTGCGCAATTATAAAATCCATTCTAAAAATGACATTAAGAAACAAAGTGCGAGGCCAGGGGGCAAAGAAAAGAGTTAAGTCGATCATGCTCAACGATCGGGAGAAGAAAAACGAAATCTAGATTTGGCTGAAACCTGTCGTACTTGCCCGAAAGGAAAAGGAAAAGAAAATGTTGGTATTTTTCCATAATAATACTAGAAAATATATATAATAAAATTAAATAGAAATGATAAAACAATTATTTTTTATTATTATTAAATAATGAAATATATAATAAACTACAGAATTAAAAAAATACAAGACTGAACTAGATTACATTATGGAACATATTACAAAATCGATTCAAATGGACATATAAAATAATATATGAGAAATTATTTAAATTTAAAATTTTGAATAACAAAAGACAAAGGATGCAAACCGAAGTCTGAGTCATATCACAGTTTCCTTAAAACAGATTCACCGCCTCTCGATGGGTGCTGGAGGTACACCGACATCTGTCTCCCAAGATACGACGATCGAAACCAACTAGAGTAGAAACACCTTCTGAATAGTTTTGGTAAACTTGACAATGGTAGTACTCTCTCTAATAAGAACCAAAGAAGGGACTAGCAAAAAAAAAAATTTATTTGGTGTAAAAATCATCTCCAACTTTATCTAAAGGAAACCACAAATTTTCCGTTTCAAAAAACCTCTCTCAAACAACCTACTAAGTAGGTGTTTGGCATGCACTAAAAAAGTATATTTTTTTTTGCATACATACACTTATTTGGGTTATATCAGTCAACATCTATCAATAACTCCTCTCTACTTTTCTACCCACTTTCTTTATTTTTTTACATATGTTTTTTTAATATATAAAAAGTCAAAAAAGTGCACTTATTTAGAACATCCCAAACCACCCCTAAGTTGAAGGAGAAAAACCTCTATTTATACTAGTAAAAGAGAGCCTTAGCCATGGAGGCTAACATCAATAGAGTCATCAAATTGCCATTAACCAATACCATCAACTCTAGCCATTAGGGTTAGAATTACAAAGGTTGAAAACCTATGACCACTAATATGGTCATTAATTTCATCATCAAAAGATGAGAGTTACAAAAAGCCTAAAACTCCAATGTGTTTAATATATACAAATAAATATATATACAATGATGTTTGAATAATTCAAACAAATGGGTCACAAAACGGATACGGATGTTGGGTCATAACCCGATCCAAGCTCAATCTCAAATACATGTACATGCTAAGTCCAATACAGCACAACTTAGCCTAAGCTCAAGATTAAGTCGAAGACCAAACCTAACACATGGACCAGGACCAGCACAAGCACAAGCACAAGCCTAGGCCCAGTCCAAACTAAGATTAAGTCCAAATCTAAGTCCAACTTTTATTGATGCCTACTTTATGAGACAATTCTCATTCACAACTCAATACTTTCGGACCATCATTTTTATATTGTAATATTCTCACTTAAGAGAATACAAAACACTCAAATCCACCTCAACTGACAGTTGGATCCCACTTTAATTTCAAATTAAAGTTGTCAAAAAATCATTGTCTTCCAACAATCCCTCACATGAATAAAATTGGCCGAATAAAGAAAAACGAATAACGCTTAATAACCAAGACTTGGAGAGAGAGCACATAGAATAACCCTGGATTAGATAAGGTAGTTGTTGGCCTTGAACCTTTTGTAGTGAAAGCTTATCGGATTTACTGGCTGACCAGTAAATGTGATGTCTTGAACTGTTCTGCTGTTTGTGTAAATTGAGACAATAGATCTCACACAGAAATTACACCAAGTATTGTTCTGTTCTTACTGTTGTGTCCGATTTGACCCTAGAACACTTGCCTGGTTCAGTGAGTGTTTTTAAAGAATTCGGCCTCGTCAATTCTTAAAGAAGCGGCCCTACTTCGCACTCATAAGTGACGTATATAAGGTATCTCGCTATACCACGGTTAACTATTCACAATATTTAAGTCATTAAAAGCATCAGCTTAACATTCCTTCCCACAGGATATCACTATATAAATGAATGGGCAGAAGGATTTAACTCCACAGTGACTAACCCATTACACGAAATTAGGTTGTCCCTTTGAACCTAAATCATGTTAGGGAAAATATGATTCCCCACAAGTAAATCAATCAATGGGAATAAAAACTAATGTGGAAAAATTAAATCAAAAGCAATACAAGAATTTTTACGTGGTTCCCTCAATGTGAGATACGTCCACGGGATCGAAATCCGATTCCACTATCAACCAAAAAGTTTCCAAATGATTACAAACGAGACACGAATGGTCTCACAAAACCACCCTTAGGTGAATTCCAAATAATCACGAATAAACAAGAAGAAAGATCTTACCAAATAGATGAACAAAAGTCTTCGAAACCAAAGTTGTAGAAGATCCAAAATAATGAACCAAATCAGCATCACATCACGTACAAAAACCACCGAATTTGATCTAAGACTTCTGCTCCCCAATACAGCAAGCTTATGCTTGAATAACAAACCCACAAGTGCACCAAGCACTATCTCAACAAATATGAATAGGCAGCCACACACCCACTGGCAGAAAGCAACAAAACCAATATATATATATATATTATTAAATCTTAGACTTTGTAACAAAAACCCTAGTTGTTACCAAATTGAATTGGGTCTCCACAAATATAATATATAAAAATATATTATACCTAAACCAAACCAAATTAAAATTCTTTTAATAAACCAATTGGGTCTCAAACTCCAATAAGGAGGTATATCCTAACAATTCTCCCCCTATCGACTTAGGTGGAGACATCAACCATACCCGTTAAAGTTCGACACTTCAAATGTTTGTCCCTCGACAACGTCTTAGGCAACATATCCGAAATATTATCATCCATGTGAACCTTTTCGAGTTGTAACAGTTTCGAATCTAACACATCACGAATCCAATGGTATCTTACATCAATGTGTTTCGATCTCAAATGAAAAGTAGAATTTTTACTCAAGTAAATAGCACTTTGACTATCACAATAAAGCACATACTTTTCTTGCTTCAAACCCAACTCTTGCAAAAATTTCTTCAACCATAACTCTTCTTTGCAAGCTTTCGTAATGGCAATAAATTCAGTTTCGGTAGTTGAGAGAGCAACACATTTTTGTAATTTAGATTGCCATGCCACAGCTCCCCCTGCAAAAGTCATCAAATACCCCGAAATAGATTTTCTAGAATCAATATCACCGGTCATGTCAGAATCTGTGAACCCATCAAGCATCGGCTTACCATCCCCAAAACACAAACACACCTTCGAAGTCCCTCGAAGATATCTTAGAATCCATTTTACCGCTGCCCAATGTTCTTTACTCGGATTAGAGAGAAAACGACTCATCACACTAACGGCGTGAGCAATATTCGGCCTTGTACAAACCATGGCGTACATTAAAGAACCAACTGCTGAAGCATAAGGAATTTTTTGCATCTCTTCCTTGTTTTTCTCACTTGTAGGACATTGATTCGAACTAAGCTTGAAGTGACTCGCAAGTGGACACTCAACCGGCTTTGCTTTATTCATGTTGAACCTCTCAAGAACTTTCTTAATGTAGCTATCTTAAGACAACCAAATCAACGCCTCTTTGCGATCATGAGCAATTTTCATACCAAGTATTTGCTTTGCCGGTCCCAAATCTTTCATAGCAAAAGACTTGCTCAACTCCAATTTCAACCTGTTTATCATGGTAGAATCTTGACCCACAATTAACATGTCATCAACATAAAGCAAAAGAATAATAAATTTGCCATCCGGAAATTTTTTTACAAACACACAATGGTCCGAAGTAGTTTTAGAAAAACCATTATTCATCATGAAAGAGTCAAATTTTTTGTACTATTGCCGCGGAGCTTGCTTGAGGCCATACAAATTTTTCTTCAATTTGCAAACAAATTTCTCTTTCCCTTTCTCTTCAAAACCTTCCAGTTGCTCCATATAAATTTCTTCTTCAAGATCACCATGAAGAAATGCGGTCTTCACATCAAATTGCTCAACTTCAAGGTTCATACTTGCAGCCATGCCAGTACAACCCGAATAGAAGACATCTTCACAATCGGCAATAAAATCTCATCAAAGTCATACCTTTTTTTTGCCCAAAGCCTTTCACAATAAAACATGCTTTGTATCTTAGATTCTTGCCATCATTTTTCAATTTGAAAACCCACTTATTTTTCAGAATTTTCCTCCCCTTAGGCAACTTCACTAAATCATAAGTGTGATTTTCAAGTAAGGAATTCAATTCCTCTTCCATGGCCTTTTTCCAATCATCTTTCTTTGCATGCTCAATTGCTTCTTGGTAGCTCTCATGCTCCCCTTGATTGGAAATCAACATAAACTCATTGGAAGGATACTTTCTTGAAGGTTGTCGGTCCCTTGTAGATTTCCTTAACTCAAGTTGTGGTGGCGATTTTTGAGTTGGATGTTCCTCCTCAATTTCTGACTCAATTTCATTAGGATTAACATCATCCTCTACATCTTCAATGGGTAGCTGCACATCTCCCTCATTTTCATCATCAACTGAAGACGAAGGAGATGGAACCATGTCAATGAGGTCACTAGTTTTTGGCTTCGATTGATCACCTTTGCCAAAGTCTTCAATTGTTTGGTTTTCAAGAAACACAACATCACGGCTTTGAATGATTTTCTTGTCGACCAGATCCCACAATCTATACCCGAACTCATCATGCCTATAGCCAAGAAAAATACATTGTCTTGACTTATTATCATGCTTGGACCTCTCATCCTTTGGAATGTGAACAAAAGCTCGGCAACCAAACACTCTCAAGTGCTCATAAGACACATCTTTGCCGGTCCAAACTCTTTCAGGAACATCACCATTCAAAGGATAGGAAGGAGACAAATTGATCACATCAACCGCTGTCTTCATTGCCTCACGCCAAAAAGATCTTGGCAATTTAGCTTGTGAAAGCAAACACCTTGTTCTTTTCACAATGGTGCGGTTCATCCTCTCGGCAACGCCATTTTGTTGAGGAGTCTTCTTAACTGTCTTTTGGTGCCGAATACCTTGGCTGCGACAATACTCATCAAATGGCCCAATGTATTCACCACCATTGTCTGATCGGATGCATTTCAATTTCTGCCCTGTTTCTCTTTCAACCATGGCCTGAAAATGCTTAAATACTTTTAGAACTTGATCTTTAGTTTTTAGTAGAAAAGCCCAAACTTTCCTTGAATAATCATCAATGAAAGTAACAAAATAAAGTGCACCACTATGTGTTCTAACTTTTAAAGGACCACAAACATCCGAATGAATCAACTCCAAAACATTTTCTTTTCTAGAAGCGACATTTTTATGGAAAGAAACTCTATGTTGTTTACCCACCAAACAATGAACACAAGTTTTGAGATGTGTACCTTTCAAACCAGGTAGAAGCTCTTTCTTGAACAAAACTTGCAGCCCATTTTCACTCATATGGCCAAGCCGCTTGTGCCACAATTCGGTAGAAGTATCGTCTTCAAGTGCATTGACAACACCTTTATAAATTTTTTCTTGCACTGAATAAAGTGTATGATTCTTCTTGCACTTAGCCACCACCAAAGAACCCTTTGTGAGCTTCCATATTCCATCACCGAATTTGTTGTTGTAGCCTTCATCATCTAGCTTCCCAGTGGAGATCAAATTGAGGCGAATGTCGGGAACATGCCTCACATTTTTAAGCAACAACTTGCAGCCCAAATTTGTTTCCACCCAAACATCACCCATGCCAATAATCTTGGACAAGCCTTTATTACCCATTCGAATAGAACCAAAATCGCCTTTGGTGTAGGTAGTGAAGAAATCAACTCGAGAAGTCACATGAAAAAAAACACCAGAATCAATCACCCAATTGCTCTCTTGGCCCACAAAATTGATACAATCATATTCACAAACGACCATGAGATCATCGGTAGTAACTGCTGTTGTGTCTTCTTGCTTCTTATCCACATTTTTGTCACGCCTTTTCTCCTTGTTCTTGAGCTTTTAGCATTCTCGCTTCATGTGCCCTTTCTCATGGCAATAATAGCACTCAATGTATTTCTTTGAAAAAGAACTATTTTTTGATTTGTCACGGCTTTGATCACGACCATGAAGAGTCTTACTCCTCCCCCTTGTTTTGCTTCGGCATCTTACAACAAATGCTTCTGAATGAGAGGAACCCACTAATTTTCTTCTAGTTTCTTCATTCAATAAGCTACTAGTGACTTGGCCCATTGTGACAACTCCATCGGGCGCCGAATTACTAACTGTCACAATCAAAGTCTCCCAACTTTCGGGTAAGGAACTAAGTAGCATTAAAGCCTACAACTCATCATCAAAAACAATTTTCATAGAAGCAAGTTGGTTAACAATACTCTTTTATTTCATTCAAATGTTCTGGAATGGGGCTGCCATCTTTATATTTTAAATTAACCAACTTACGAAACAGAAAGGTTTTATTTGCGACTGATTTCCTATCATAAAGACCTTATAATTTTTTTCCATAAATCATGTACTGAAGTTTCAGTAGTAACATGATGAAACACACTGTCATCAATTCATTAACGAATAACACCAACGGCTTTTCGATTAAGCCTATTCCATTCATCATCTTTCATACCTTCGGGTTTGCCACTATCACCCGCAATAGGCCCATACAAATCTTTATAAAATAATAGGTCCTCCATTTTAGTTTTCCAAGTTACCCAATTGTTTCCATTGAAGCTAGACATACAACCTACATTCCCCTCCATTGATTTACACAAATAAATAAATCCAAATAAACCGTAAGCTCTGATACCAGTTGTTAGGGAAAATATGATTCCCCACAAGTAAATCAAACAATGGGAATAAAAACTAATGCGGAAAAATTAAATCAAAAGCAATACAAGAATTTTTACGTAGTTCCCTCAATGCGAGGTACGTCCACGAGATCGAAATCCGATTCCACTATCAACCAAAAAGTTTCTAAACGATTACAAATGAGACACGAATGGTCTCACAAAACCACCCTTAGGTGAATTCCAAATAATCATGAATAAATAAGAGGAAAGACCTCACTAAATAGATGAACAAACGTCTTCGAAACCAGAGTTGTAAAAGACCCAAAATAATGAACCAAATCAGCTTCAAAATAGCATTACATCACCAACAAAAACCACCGAATTTGATCTAAGACTTCTGCTCCCCAATACAGCAAGCTTATGCTTGAATAACAAACCCACAAGTGCACCAAGCACTATCTCAACAAATATGAATAGGCAGCCACACACCCACCGGCAGAAAGCAACAAAACCAATATATATATATATATATATAAATATTATTAAATCTTAGACTTTGTAACAAAAACCCTAGTTGTTACTAAATTGAATTGGGTCTTCACAAATATAACATATAAAAATATATTATACCTAAACCAAACCAAATTAAAATTCTTTTAATAAACCAATTGAGTCTCAAACTCCAATAAGGAGGTATATCCCAACAAATCATGGGATCTCCAGTTAACTAGGTTGGGTTTTCCGTTCTGGTAACATAGCTAAAGGCCTTAACCCCATTATTCTTGACGACTTCTTACTAACTCTCGATTGTACCCTTAAGTTAACGAATCTGTAATATTGTCTTTAGACTGTATATAGTCTATAGTGACAATATAAGAGAGCAGTTGTCGTATGGAATTATGTGGGCGTTTGGGAAGTTGCTATTTTAGTAGGCTAAGATTTTTGTGTTTAGGAATATGATTGGATTTTTTTGTAATTGAATGTGATGTTTGTAAGAAAAAATTTGAAATGATTATGGGTTTGATGTGACATTTTGTTTTATTGGTTATTTTAGCATATTTTGTCTTTTTGTGGATTTTAGCCTAAAAACTGCTAAAATTTCAATTCCCAAACATCACCTATGTCTATGACTAATATGTCTAAACCTTCCATCTGTGTACAAAATTGCTAACACAAGTTTCAATCAATATGGAATATCCTCAAGAAAACAACAAAGCCATTTAGCTACTTCAATAACTTTATTTAAAGCAATAAACTCAGATTCCATCGTTGATCTTGCGATACACATCTGCTTGGAAAATTTCCAAATGGTTGCACTTCCAAAAGTGAAAACAAGTCCACTAGCAGACAAGATATCCATTAGGCACGTCTTCTAGTACAACAAGATATCAAGTGTAATGCTATCCATAATCCCAATTATACCGTAAGAACCTTAGTCCGGCACAACTGCCTTCTAAAGACAGGCATTGGGATTACTTGTGTATCTACTTAACCTGCTAACTAAGTAAGTTATACCCAGTCTTGTACAACTCATCAGATACTTTAAACTTCTAATGACTTGAGAATATTCTAGTTGAAATACACTTTCACCATTATTCTCGGCCAAATGTAAACTCAAGTCTACCGATGTCTTTGACACACTAGTATTTGATTTACTAAGTTTCTCAAGTATCTTATCAATACAATGAGACTGAGAAAGTACAATACAACCAAATATTTTGGTAATCTTAATATCCAGAATCACATCTGCAAGGCCCATATCTTTTATGTAAAAGTTAGAGTTTAACAACTTCTTAGTAGTTCTGAACATCTCATCATTGCTACCAACAATGAGTATGTTATCAACGTATAGACGCAAAGCAACATAACCTCTGTTAGTGTCTTTGACATATACACATTTTTCACATTCATTGATTTTAAACTCATTCAACAATATAGTGTTGTCAAACTTCTCATGCAAGTTTTATGGTGCTTGTTTCAAATTATATAATGATTTTCAAAGCTTATAGACTTTTCTCGTCCTGGAGCTGACAAATCCTTTCGGTTGTTCCATAAAGATTTATTCAACTAAATCTTCATATAGGAAAGTTATCTGAACATCCATCTTGATGTATCTCTAGACTTCGCACAATTGCGATCACACTCACCATAACTGGTGATCACGTATCAAAGTAATCCAGGCTTTATTTTCCTTTAGTATCCTTTAATAACAAGCCTGTCTCATCGGCTTTTATACACTTGCATGCCAAGACTACTTATGTAAGATAAAGTTAAATTAATAACTTCTTCATAGAGAAATTACAGCTTCAAAGAAGCTTTTAGCCTTACTAGCCACTGTATAGGTTTAAGAAGATTAGATAGAAGAACTTTAAAGTCCTAGCCTTTTAACATCTTCTAGGCTCATATCTTTCCTCATGAAAACCATTTCCTCAATTTTATGATAGTATTCTTGTGTAAATCTGAATATCAGATTTGTCCATAAGGAAATCGATATGCACTACTGTGTTGTGCATAACCGTTGAATACAAAGTCAATGGATTTTTAGGCTTATCCTCACCCTCTTGGGTTTAGGGATTTTTAGGTTTACCACCTTTTGCATGACATCCCCACATTTGTAGAATTTAGATGAAGGCTTTTAGCCTTTTCAAAAATTCATACAGGGTCTTTAAATAATTCCTTGTGTCACAATGATTATGAAACTCTCAAAATCATATCACAGAAAATATATTCCAAGACCGTCATTAACCGAATTAGATATTTTCCAAATTCAAGGCACCAACCTATCACTGTGAAGCCAATAGCCTTACTATTACGAAACACAAATCCAGTGTTCAATAGTCTACTATTTGGAACTTCATAACATAGCCAGTTGTCTTATCACTAGGAATCACTAATTTCTCAGCATGCGGTCAGTAGACTTTCTACTACTAGGAATCACAATATTTTGACTTGTGATCAGTAGTCACTTTACTACTAGGAATCACAACATCCTGACATAGAATCAGTAGACTCTTTTATTACTAAGAATCATATGACATATGATTAGTAGCCTCTCTACTGATAAGAACCATTATGTCTTGATATGTGATTAGTAATCTGTTCACCACTAGGAACTATAATCTCATAACTATGTAGCTAGTGGTTTAATACCTCCTAGGAACTAGCAGTTTTCTATCTTTGTGATCAGTGATCTTGAACTCACTAGGAGCCACCAATTTAAGAATATATTTAAATTTAAAAATTCAAAAATATATTCATCCACCCTAACGGGTTATCTCATCTTTGCTTTCAAGCAAAGTCACGTGGCAATCACACGTACTATAATTGACACAAGGATAACATACTTATTGCCTCTAATTAATTATCGTGCAATCTTATGATTTCCTCTAATCACACTTGATTTCTCTTGATCTTCCTTTAAGAACATCACAAGGCTTAAGGTTGTTAGGTGGAACAACATTTTCTATTGTCACATCTTGAAGCCATTTTTGAAAACCACAACAGAATTTCAACTATTATGTTTCTCTAGAATACAAATTAACATTATGAAATCCTAAAGATTGAAATTTGATTCAAAACTTATCTCACTACTAACTTCAAAATCGAACAAGGTCAGGAAAGTTTTCAAGAAGATTGGAGGGGTCACAACGGTCCCACTTAAAACATAATTAACCTTAGACAAAATTTTCAAGAGTTTGTTGACTCATAATCAATGGGAAACAAATTCAAAATTAAGTTTTCAGGGAATAAACCAGGTTGAAAACCAATTTTTAAGCAAATAAAAATTGCTACAAGAATTACACCACTCATAAAAGTTAACCGGTACTCTCCGAACTGAGTCCATTATTTCTGAATAAAAATCAAAAATATTTTGGCTAATACTAAAATTTTGGTTTCTTTTTCCAAAACCAAAACACTTTGAAAATAATCAAATTATAATCAAAGATTTTCCCAAAACTTGGTTTTTTAACACT
Organism: Camellia granthamiana; assembly: GCA_036172215.1. Lineage (NCBI taxonomy): Eukaryota > Viridiplantae > Streptophyta > Magnoliopsida > Ericales > Theaceae > Camellia > Camellia granthamiana. Next base: position 100,629,183 of record CM069915.1, read on the forward strand.
TTAGAAATAAATATATTAAACCCAAAAACTTTCTCAAATCCTAAAGGTTTGAAATCAAATCCGTTTTAGTTGCTATTTCTGAATACAAATCATAAACACTCTTTAGCTAAGGCTAAATTTTGGTTTCTATTACAAAAAACCAAAATGATTTGGAATAATAAAGTTAGTCATAAAGATTTTTTCTAAACCCAAAGGTTTATAAACTTCTTTTTTCCCATTCCCTTTCACTAAAGTGAAAGTATTACAATCTAGAAATCAAAACTACTACAAATTAAAATGTAGTTATTATAATTATAAATTATCTAAATCTGGAAAAAATGGAGTTCATGGTTGCATCTGGAATCGTCTGTTTTGCCAAAAACACAATCTACCATTTCTTCAAGGGTCAAATCGTAATTTCATAAACTTCCAAGGGCTAAACTGCAAATACTATAAACTCCAAAGTTTAGGGACCAAACTGCAAATATCATAAACTTAAGGGGTTAAAATGCACATAATAAAAAGTTTAGGGGCCAAATTGCAATTTCAAAAAGTTTTGGGGTCAAAATGAAATTATCTTGAAATACAGGGACCAAAATACAATTTTTGAAAAATTGTGATGACATGACTGTGTTGTTGACGTATCGCTGACTGGTCTGCCAGAAGTCATTGACATTGCTGCTGACTCGTGATGATGTCATCATTTGATAACAAAAACTACCAAATTTTTTAGTAGTTGTGTAGGTTCATCCGGACTCCATTTGAGACGTTCTTTATATCGTCAGAAAGCTATTGATGAGACGAATCTCCTGAAATTCTCAAAATATGAAATCCAACACTTTGATTTTTCCAAAATTTAATTAATCGAAATAAATCAAAGTTATTAACGAACTAAAATCGATATAATTCTCCATATTAAAATGAATACTTGAATTCACAAATATGTCCACAATTTCCATCCATGCTTGGGTAATCCTCAGTAATTTAAATTACTAGTTCTAATTTGTTTTGTTTGTTCATAATATAGATTCTCCTTTCGTGTTGAAGTAAACATGTAGAGAAAATTAGTTACAAAAGAAAATAAATAACAAACAAATCAAATAAATTACTAAGAACCTTAAGTAATAAAATTCTTATTTTATTTTATCAACTCTTAGTAACTCATGCACTAATCACCAAATAACTCATGCAATGATAACCTATTAAAATAAAATAAAATGCATGAATAAATTACTAGAAATAAACATCTCAAATCCAATAACTCTAGGTAATTAAATCAATTTTAATTCCAAGAGTTACAAGAATAAATTAAAATAAAAAACTAAATTATTTTATCAAAAACTATTTATATGAATATGTTTTAGCATTGTTGGTATTTTTCCATAATAATACTAGAAAAATATATAAAATAGAAATAAAATATAAATGACAAAATAATCATTTTATTATTATTATTAAAGAATGAAATATAGAATAAATTACATAACTAAAAGAAATACAAGCATGAACTAGATTACATCATGGAACATATTACAAGATGGATTCAAATGGACATATAAAATAATATGCGAGAAATTATTTAAATTTAAAACTTTGAAGAAAAAAATATAAGGGATGCAAACTGAAACCTATGTGATACCACAGTTTCCTTAAAAATAGATTCATCGCCTTCTGATAGGTGCTGGAGGTATGCCAGCGTCTGTCTTCAAGGATACGACGGTTGAAATCAGCTATAGCAGAAGCACCTTCTGAATAGTTTCGGCGAACTTGACAATAATAGCACTCTCTCTAACAAGAACCAAATAAAGGACTAGCAAAAAGAATATAGGAAAAAAAAATTTGGTATAAAAACCATCTCCAACTTTATCTAAAGGAAACCACAAATTTTTAATCACAAAAAATCTCTCTAAAACAACCTACTAAGTTGGAGGAGAAATGCCTCTATTTATACTAGTAAGGGAGAGCCTTAGCCATGAAGGCTAACACCAATAGGGTCATTAAATTGCCATTAACCAATGCCATCAACTCTAGCCATTAGGGCTAGAGTTGCATAAGTTGAAAACCTATGGCCACTAATATGGTCATCAACTCCATCATCAAAAGATGAGAGTTATAAAAAGCCTAAAACTCTCATGTGCTTAATATATACAAATAAATATGTATATAATGATGTTTGAATAATTCAAACAAATAGGTCACAAAACGGATACAGATGTTGGGTCATAACCTGATCCAAACCCGATCTCAAACACATGCACAAGATAAGCCCAATACAACACAACTCTGCCCAAGCTCAAGATTAAGTCCAAGTCTAAGACCAAGACCAGGACCAGACCCAACACATGCACATGCACATGCACATACACTTGTACTTGTACATGCACAAGTACAAGCATAGGCCTAGTCCAAACTAAGACTAAGTCCAAATCTAAGCCCAACTTTTATTGATACCCATTTAATGAAACAATTCTCATTCATAACTTATGGGCCATTTGGGAACATACAAAAAAAGCCAAAAGCCAGCTTTTAACCCATTTTGGGTCACGTTACATTTCAAATAAAAAAGTCAAAAAAGCTAAAAAAACTAAAAAGTCAGCTTTTAACGGCCCATCATTTTTATATTGTAATATTCTCACTTAAGAGAATATAAAACACTTAAACCCACCTCAATCGGCGATTGGGTCCCACTTTACTTTCGAATTAAAGTTGCCGAAAAACCATTATTTTCCAATAGGAAAGAAATTGAAATTCAGCAATTTCTTGGCAGATTAAAAGTCCTTTCGTTTCAACATTTTTTAACATACATAGCCAAACTATTCATATTATTTTAGTACATATAAATTTTTATTCATGTCAAATCATCACTCCTTGTATGCTTTTTTTTTTCTTCTCACTTTTCCCATCTTGTATATTGAAGTGAATTTTGAGAAAAGATAAGGACTCCCTTAACGTAATATAGCAAACGCTATAATTTTAACACAATTACATTGAATTCTTTTATTTTAATTTGTATGATACTTAATTTTCATCAATAATATTTGTAGTTATATGGATGAAAAAATAATATTGTCATCCTTTTTAAACAAAATTGTGTATTTTATGTTATTTATTTTGTACTTACACAACATTTGCATTAGTTTCGATCCATTTAACTTTACTAAAAAGGAAATTAGCATAATTATATGAAAAGTGTGAGGTGTAATGTATTTGTTTTTAAACTTCACATCATTGGTGACAACTATGTCAATTGACAACTCTCTGAATCATCTATCTATATAAAACTACAACTATGTCAATTGTAATGTTTATTATTTACTTCATATTACTCATAAAAATATAAATGTTATAACACATTTTTATATTAAGAAATATGATACGACATACAGCATAACTTAAGATTGATAACATTACATTCAATATTAAAATACAACACATGGTACAATCAATTTGGATAATCATTAGTTATGTGACCCATTACTTGAGGCTGTTATATTGCTATTTGAACATCTCCTCTGATTATGACCTTGTTGCCCATGCAATCCATAAGTTTTGTTTGGTTTGAGACTCGTGCCAATACATAGCATTTTGAAGTCGTGTTGTCCTTGGACAACCCGAGTCCTAGCAAGGTTCAGATTGGGATGGAGTTTAGGAAAGTTAGGCTCTCTCTAATAAGCAGCATCGACTACAGGATTGAATGAGTGTTAATAACATGTCATTTGTTCTTTTAGTGTGTAACATTCATCAACATATTGCAGGTGGTTAAGGCTGGCAAATTTACATACTGCAATGACATGAGAACATGGAATTTTATAATTCTGCCATTTTTGACAATCACATGTTCTTTCCATCAAGTTGACCACGTGAAGATGAAAACCCCGATTCGAATATAAGGGGTTCATAGAAGTTTGAACATCAAAAATACCCAAATTTTTTTTGAAACTCAGAATTGAATGACCCCTGGACTTTTTCTTCCATTTGGTGAGCATCTGTTTTGCATAAGCATTGTATACTTCACCGGCGTGCATTTTAACATTGGCTTTGTTACATCGTTCTTGAAAATAACTAACACATTTATAAAAAGTTAGTTGTACCAATGATGTGATAGGAAGATGTCGTACACCCTTTAACACTCCATTGAAGCTTTTAGAAAGGTTGGTAGTGATAGCTTCATAACATTTGCTAATATCATGTGCTAGTGGCCACAGTTCAAGTGGCACATGATCAAGTTCATTTGTAGCTTTGGAATTTAAGTCTCTGATTTACTTTATTTTCTGGTCAAACTTCTTATTTTGATTCTCATAAGCTGCAGAAGTTATCATGTCTCACAATATCGCATTGTTGTACTTTGCATGGTAGTGTTGTTGGCAAGATGGCGAATGTAGTAGCGACGATAACCATTTGGATGTTGCTATCAACATGAGCGATTCAAAGATGATAAGATTTCTCCATGTTTGTTAGATAAAAGACAGAGGCCAGTTCGTTGTGTTTCGTACTCCCTAATGCATGTTAAAAACCATGACCAAGTATCTAGTTGCTCCTCCTCCACAATGGCAAAGGCAACTGAAAATACATGATTATTTGCATCCCATGAAATTGCAATTAGTAACTTACCTTTATATTTTCTAGTTAGAAAGGTTCCATCTATGCTGATGATTGGCCTTCAATGTTTGAAATCCTTGATAAATAGTGTAATTTGAAATGCAAATGCTATTGATAAAGATTCGATTTCACGCAAATGCAATTTCAAATGAAGATGCATTTTGAACATGTAATTTCAAGTGTCACTCAACATTATTACTGCTACAACATAAAAATAATAAAAAAGAAAAATTACAATACAGTGGGATAGGAAAAAAAAATTACAAAAACTTAGTTTTTGTCCAAACCCACGTGGTTTCTGACACCTTTTTCAAGCCGAATAATTTTGAAAAGAAATAAAAATCATAATTTAATTTTATATAAGAAAATAAAAATTAATGAAATGGTGTGGATTCAATTCACATTAAATTCTAAAAATCATAATTTAATTTTATCAAGTTTTGTTGAAATGAAAGTTAATTACATATTCCTTTGCATTTTTGTCTTTTCTTACAGACCATTAATATAAATAAATAAATAATTGAAGCATGTGCTATAGAAAACATAACTAATATTTAAAATGCAAAAATTATTGAAATACACAAACTCATAGTGGGAACACATAACATTACACACCTGCAATAATACTATGGCCTCTTTTGGGAGGAGATTAAAAGTCAGCATTTTGGCTTTTAAACTCTTTTGGGTCACATCACCTCTCTACTTTTTTACACATCAAAAATCTAGCTTTTAACCTACTTCCCAAAACAATCCTATATAATGAATAACCTATCAAAAAAAATAAAAATAAAAAATGAATAACCTAACATAATTTATTACAAACATGTAGCCCTAATCTATGCTTAAATTAGGAATTTCATAGGCAGAGTAATCTGAAATCTCAAGGTCAGAGACAAATGCAAGATCTTCCATGATTGCCTTGATAGCATTTGCGGGGCTTGATCCATTTCTTTTGGATACTACTTTTGCCTCCTCTATGCGTGAATGCCTATTGAGACGACGAGTCATCTGATCAATCTCGCTTTGCAAATGATGTGAGACTTCAAGGGATGTAGTTGTTGTATTTCAATAGAATGTGCTTTTGTCATTTTCAAACAAAAAAAGCGACAATGGTGTTCACATTTGACTTGTTCTGCAAACAAGGCAGTTGGAACTCCCACATATTTGGCCATGTATTTATTTTTGAAAGGAGTACAATTGTAGTCCCGCAAAGGTTCTAAACTATATAGTAGGAATTCATCCGTGTAGAAATGTCAGTCTCCAAAAAAATCAATGTAGCCACCTACATAATCTAGATTGGGTAATTGTTTACGAGAACTATTTGCATCTATATGTATGGAACTTGGATATAGTTATATGTAAATTAAGTTGTTATGATTCAATAAATATATATGTTCTATTATATAGACAATGATAAATCACAATACCGTGCTTTGAAATCATTGCAGCAAGTCACAGGTAACTAACAATTGCAAGTACCATACTTTGGAACCGCTGTAACAAGTCACGGGTAGCTAACAATTGAAATTACCTAGTAGGTGAAATCACATGTTGAAAATGCAATTTCAAGTGAAGTTGCATTTTAAACATACGACTTCAATTGAAATTACATGCCAACATGCGATTTTCGGACATCCCCCTGACTTACTCCAGCGACTTTAAAGTACATTGTTTTCAAAGCTAACCTATTGCTTTTCAATTGTTACCCGTGAATTGCTTCAATGATTTCAAAGTACGCTGTGTGCAGTAGCTTTGTGTGAAATTGAATCTTCACGATAGTTCTGCCTGAAACTCTGAAATCATATTATCAACATGTAACTTCATTTGTAACATTAAATTTGTATCAATGTCAAATCATGAGGGGTTTTTCTTTTATTATTTAATTTCTCTATAAAAGAAATACAAAAATGTAACAATTGAAATTACATGCGATTTCAAGAGAGCTACTGAACATTAATATGTTCTATGTGTCTATAAATAGTGCTACCCCAACTATGATATGTGAAAACATAACATTAGTTGTATATCTTGAGTTTAATATTTTGTATCAACAATGTCTTCCAGAGGTGCAAGCAGTTCACTTCATCATTCACTTCCAAAAGTATGGATACTACCTCCATTCACGTATGAATAAAAGAGTGAAAAATACTCAAGTCCTAAGGATTATTATGCTAATATTTGAGTGGAATGGACATGGGTAGCATAGCAAGAGAGATTGTTTAATGATTTATGTAATTTAGGGACGCGAGTACCTCATGATCGTTCATTAACCATGCCTAGACAAAATGTGGACTACTATGAAAAAGTGCTTAACGAAATAAAAAAAAGAAAAGAAAAAAGAGAACAACAGAATGTTGATGCGAAGATGTTGACATTTTATGCTTCAACTAGCCACCAAAATGGCAGAGGCAAGCAATAGATAATTGACTGAAATCGAGCATAATAATGTCCTAAGCAACGAAAAATATCTATCCGACTACTATATGTCAGATGAAGAATGAAGAATTAGACAACTCTTATTTAAGAAAATGTTTGTTTGTTGTGTCATTTCTAAGTTGTTATTGTGTATGTCGACATATATTTTTTTTAGTGCTATATTCTGTGTTTAATCTCTATATTAAGTATTTAGTACTTTAAATTGTTTATGTAATGAAAAGTTTTATTAAATATATGGAGTCAATATCAATCAACTACTATTATTAAATATATCGAGTCAATATCAATCAAATACTATGGCTTTAAGTTATATGAACATTATGTAGACATTTATTGAAACTCATAAAATAATATGAAAATATTTCATAACATATAGATACAATAGTTACGATTACATTCTAAATATTATAACCCGACTAAAGAATTATTACGAAGGAATTTTATTATTTCTATTCCTCATCTGACATATCAACATCGAATAATAATCGTTCCTTCCTACTTGCATTCAAGTAAAATTCTACTTCATGCATTAACTCATCCTCGGCACACTCAATTACAAGTTGACGAAAGTGATATCGATTTAAACACATCGACATTCAGTTAACTTCTTCACGAATGCAATGTAACGCCCTTTGCAACAATTGTGGGGTATCGATGGACATGTTTTTTGACCTCCTTCAAGGAATTCAAATATTATTTTCTTCACACAGCTCCTGAAGAATATTCGTCTGGGTAGATCGATATTGCCACTTTGCTCTCATGGTATTCATGGTGGCCATTGTCTAACAAAGATAAGGGTTTAATGAATATTCAAAATCATCCGTTGAAACCCAATGGCGACCCATTGTGGTATATAAGTCACTGACAACATATCTCATAATGAATTATTATATATAATCTTATAACAATCTGTGAATATAACTGAGTTAGTTTTCACACATTAGTATATATTTATAGCAACTTGAAGTAGCTATGTTGTAACTAACAATTGAAAACACAAGTCATGGGTAGCTAGCAATTGAAATTGTATGGCATGTGAAATCGCATGTTGAAAATGTAATTTCAATCTGCCACGATAGCAATCCATGTCATCATAAAATTGCATTCTCAACATACAATTCCAAGTTGAAATTGCACGTAGAAAATGTGATTTCAATTTAAAATTGTATTTTCAAAATGCGATTTCAAAAAGCGGGTTAGTTTCCCAAATAGTTTGAAAAGTGAGTTAATTCTTTAATTTTTTTTAGAATATTAAAATTAAAAAAAAAAACTGCTAGTTGGGAGGTTAGTTATTTTAGTTATTTTTTTGGCTTTTAACTATTTTAGTTTGTCTAAAAAAGTTATATTTGGGATGATAAATTTTTTTTTTATAGTTGATTATGTGATTGTGAGAGAAAAAGTGAAATAATTATAGTTTAGAAGTGATATTTTTGGGTGTCTCTATTTACACACCACATTTGGTCTCAAGGCACATCACTTAATGCACACCAAACACAATTTTAACTTTATTATAGTTGATTTTATTATTTTTACTTAATGCATACCATCCATTTTCAAATATACCTAAAATATCCTTATCTTCTTCAACCACCCCACCAACTCTAACTCTAACCCTAGCTGCCGCCGCTCGTCGCAGGCCGTCGCGTCTCCCTCATTCTTTTTCAGCGAATCTCTTCCTCACTTCTCCATCCATCACTCTCCCTGCCTTACCACTTCCAACCACACTCTTAAACCCTTTTCCACCTCCTTCTTCCCTCCACCACCCACTCAACCACCTCCTCACCATTGCCGCCACAACCTCTCATCCCATCTCATATCCTACTTCTTCTTTTCTCTCTAAAAACTACCAAACCTACCCTCACCACCGCAACCCTCCCTCTACAGAGATCTTCCCCAACCTATCGGAGAGGAGTTTCTCACCGAAGACAACTGCAGTGACAAAGCTTCAAATCAGAGCTTGAAATCCTAGATCGAAGCTTTGAATCTGGTTTGCACAATCGAACTCCTGCAAGCCCTAGATCTAGATTTGAAAACCCTAGGATTCTCTCTCTCTCCCTCTCTCTCTTTGCGATGGAGAAAAATGAGCCATGACCGAAGTGGAAGATTGGGTTATTCGTTGATGAGGGGAGCAAGAAGGGTTTGCATAGGGGGAAAGGGGTTGCCGGTGAGGTAGGGAGGCTGTGGGGATAAACTTTTTTTGGGATAAACTTTTTTTTACTCTTTTTAGCTATTTGCCTATTTTAGTCTGGCTAAAAAAATTATTTTTCAAGTGATTTTTAATATTTTTTGTAATTGATTTGATGGCTGTGAAAAAAAATATATTTATAATTTAGATGTGATATTTTATCTTATTGACTATTTTTTTTTCTTTATTAGCTATTTTAGCCAAAAAAATTACATCCCAAACAAGGCCTTGCCAAACAGGGCATAGTCTACCTTATCCTTAAAAAAAATAAAAAAATAAAAAAAATTCAATTTATCCAATCTCACTCTTTTCTCTCTTTCTTTTTTTGTTTTAACTTATTAATTCTATCTCCACTATAAGAAGAATATGCTATCGTCCTATTAAAGATTCACTATAATGCCAAAAAGCCTATTTAATTTTTGCTTGGATGGATTAGAAAGTGAGATTGGACTCCATCTCCAATATCTCATTTAATCTGTTATTTGATTGAAAAATTATCCACTAGACTAATAGTTAAATTGACTCTTAATATTCCATATGTGGGACTATCTATGTTTGTTTGAATGGACTAGATAAGAGAGATTATAATCTATTGGACTGTTAATCTTGAGATACAGAGGTGGTGTTTGTTTGGATTTTTTTTAGCCAACTTATAGCTTCTACCTTTGGAAAAACTATTTTGGACTGTTTGGTTAAATTTATTTCAAACAGCTTCTGATTCTAACAACTTATTTTAACTCAAAAATGTTGATTCTGAGAAGCTGTTCACCCATTGTTTCTGATTATCAACTTCTGTTGTGGACATGTTAATTTAGAGTTATACTCTTAGATTTTTTATTTTTATTTTTTAAAAAAAATAAAAAAAAAGACCCAAATGGACTATAAATTATTATTATTATTTTTTTATGAGAAATGTAGACAAGTAGTGAATAACAAAAAATAAAAATTAATTAAAAAAGTTACTTTGCAGCTTATTTGGCAAACACTACTCATCAACTTAAATCTATAATCCAACAGCTACACCAAACAGATTAACGACTTCTAATTAAAGTCATAATTTATAATCTGTTAAGTTATAATCTATAATCTGTTTTAACAGTTACACCAAATGGTGCCATAGTTCCTAGGTAATTTGGTTGAAAATGATATGTATTCCATATTTGTTTAGTCATGAGATTAGAAATCAGAAAAAGATTATCTTATTGAATCCTATATTGGGTTGAGATATTATTAAGAAAGATAAATGTTCAAAAAACTATTTTGCACTTTTGAATTGTTTACTAAGTAATAGTAATATTAAATCTTACTTATAAATTTTATTTTATTTTTTGTCTAGAACTTGTAAAAAATTAAATAAATAAAACATCAATAAAAATAAAATTTATATTGAAACTTTATTTTATTTTTTGGTTGAGACTTTTAAATTTTATTTTATTTTACTAAGTGCAATACATAACATTAAAAAGGAATAGAAATTAATTTGATAAAAACAATCATACAAATTCAAGTGGACCATATCACAAATTTTTTTTTTATTTAAAAAAAAAAAAAAGTGCTTACGAAGAAAAAAATCATTTATTTTTGTTAATGAAAAAGATCAAATTTCATAATTACAACTCGATATGAGACTCTAATATCAAATAGGCATGAGATAAAGACAAAATGGGAAACAAGTGGTCGTCGATGGGCAAAGAAGTTTATAATTGATTGACAAATTAATAAATTGTCATTTATAGATTAAAAGCTATTGAGATACTTTGAAAGGTTGAGGGATTATTTGCATGAAAATGTTAGTTGTTGAACTTGGGTCAAAGGCTGTGGAGATCGGAGCTTCGAGAGATGGCAAGGAATGACCAAGCAAGGGCGAAGTCAAGACTCCTCAATTAGGGAAGGGTTGGGAGAGGTGGAGTGAGGGCAAGAAAGTATGGGAAATAGTATGACTAGGGTGAGTTTAAACGAATTAAATAATTATTATAATACTATTTAATATAAGTTAATTAACCTAATCAAAAACTAAAGTAATCTAGTCCAAATTTAAATATTTTCTCACTTCTTGTTGTATAACATGTGCATAATCACTATCTAAAGCAAAAGTATTTTTAATTCATGGTGGTTGGTGAAAATCTCCCAAGGTGGCTTTGTAATTTATACAGTCCCATGCAATGAACCAATTGCAAGTCGTCATGCATTGGTTGATATGTCTATAAAAGCAAACCTATATGCATTGTAGAGAACATCCATCAGAAAGGAGAAGAAAGAAAGAATTCTTATTTGGCTCCTTATTTTCTAGTATTCTCCTTTATTTCCATATATTATTTGTTGGCTCTTTCTTTCTTATTTTATAATACGTTATCAGTACGAGATTCTAATCAGTTGAGAAGGGAAAGTGACTGAGCAGTTAAGGTAAGTGTAAATAAATTCTAAAGTTAATTCTATATTTTTCTTAATATATTCACGTGATACTATATATTATTTTTGTTATATATAATGTATAAACATGTCAAATCTTTCAAAATTGAAATTCTCAGCTCTTAACATTTCTGGAAAAAAATTATTTATCTTGAATTCTTGATGTTGAGATCCACCTTGAGGCAATGAATTTTGGAGATACCATAAAGAATGAAAATGAAGCATCCCTATAAATCGCGCAAAGACAATGATATTCGTCACCATTTCCAAGAAGAATTAAAAACTGAATACTTCATGGTATTCTACTATTCAAAAGGAAATATTATCTATTGTTTCTTGTATTAAAAAATGGGATTTTTGGTGAAAAACCCCTTCTATGGGGGTTTTTTTTTTTTTTTTTTTTTTGTGTGAAGCCCACCGGATAAAATAATAGTTTCAAAAGTCCCTTAAATAAAAAAATGATGAAAAGGCTGAAATACCCTTCCATATAATCCAAAACCCTCGCTGAACCATTTCTCTTCTTTTCTATAGCGGTCCCAGGTTTACCCCTTGTTGTATAGCGATCCGGACATGTGTCCGTGGATGTTGATAGTTGAGTATTATCTTGTTTACATACTTTCCTACTTTGTATTTGAGTTATAGGATGTATTGGGCAGGTTTGTTACAGGTTGGTTGTGTTTGGAAACCAAGTGTTGCTGCCCAGAAATTTGGCTGGTCGCTTGAGCGAGGGTTTGGTCGCTCGAGCGAGGGTTGGTTTTTGTGTCTGGTGGCTCGGGCCAGAGTGGCTTCGCTCGAGCGAGCGATTGCGTCTGGCTCAGACCTGAAGGTTGCATTTCTTGGCTCGAGCGAGCTTTTCTTCGCTCGAGCGATCTGGCTCGTTCTTCGCTCGAGCGAGCGGTCCTTCGCTCGAGCGAGCGTCGTATTGCAAATCGGAAAATTTGCACTGTTGGCTCGAGCGAGCTTTTATTCGCTCGAGCGAGTTCAATTGTTGTGTCTGGTCGCTCGAGCGACAGAGTCTTCGCTCGAGCGAGCCTATTTATATCAGCAAGGCAGCACCGAATTAAACATCACTTTTTCTAAACTTTATCTTTTTCAAACCCTTGTTTTGGGAGCTTCTCTCTCTATACTTGCACTCTCTCTAAGATTTGATCTACCTAGGGTGATTTCCTACCCTAAGGCCTTTGTTAAAAAGATAGAGGGTGGCTTGGGCTTCGTTTTAATCGGAACAAATTTGGTTTTGGAGCAAGTTGGGTGTTGGGCATCATCTCCTTTTGAGCTCAATCTTTGAGGTAGGGATATCCTACTCCTCTTTATGAGTTTTGTCTTTCAATTTTAGCATTTTGATATGTTGGAAGTTGTTGTGTAATTTTGGGAAACTTTGGGCCATTGTGTAATTTTACAAAAAAATTGGGGGTTTTCATCTATGATAAACCTAGAAGCATGTTTGGTATAGAAACATGGAATTAATGTTGAAACATTAAGGAAAGTGGAACCTAAGGGTTGTGATGTTAATTATGGAGAACGCCCTAATTACATTGATTAATTAATTTGGATAATTAATTGTATTGATTTGTGATGTATATAATTGTTGTTTATATGCACTGTGTTGTGTTGGAGGAGATAGGGGATGTACTCCACGGTTTAGGGGAAGATAGGGGATGAACCTCTAAACCGGATGTTGTTGGGAGGAGATAGGGGATGAACTCCGTAGATAGAGCGTGTACGCTTATCTAGAAATGTATTGACAGAGCGTTTATGCTTGTCTTTGGAAGTATTGATATAACTGTTATGTTTATCTTTGATGAAGTGAAAAGTGTTGGCATGAGTGTTTGTCTCATGTGTGATGTTTGGCCAGGTTCTGAGCCGAGGTTATGAAATGGCAAGTAAAAGGAATGAAATGGAAATGAAAGGAAATATAGACTTAAGTGTCTTGGAATTGTGTTATGTTATGAATGAATGTAAAAGTGTTGGCCATCTATCAACTGTTAATCTTGTAGTCAATGTTCATAATTGGTTTAGTATATTTCTACTGGGCTGTGGCTCACCCTATATGGGAACATCATTTTCAGGTACAGGTAGCATGCCACCCCCAAGGACTTAGTTGGGAGGCTAGTGGCGGACAGGCTTTTTGATTGTCTTTCCTTTTGTTGTATTACATGTAAATTCAAGCCAAGGGCTTTATGTGTAAATGAGTTAGCACTCTACTTTTGTGTAACCAAGTGTCAACTTGGAAAGCTGTAAGCCCTTAGGGCATTTGCTTTTGTTGTTAACATGTGATACTTTTTGTAATAAAACTCTGATGAATGGAAGGATGCGGACTTTATATATATCATAGCATGTCTATATTGTTGGGATTAATGTTACTATTTTAAGGGCGTTACAACTTGGTATCAGAGCGTACCGGGTTCGAATACTTTGGGTACGTGGGAAGTGATTAGAATCACAATGGGTTTGTCTCGCTTGTTAGAGACTTAGATGTAATATTATATGCTTGTGTGATAGCATGCTGATGTGATTATTTGGGTATGGATTTAATTTCTAGGATGTTGATTGGATCTTTGGGTTTCTGGGAGTCTTGTTGGAAAAGCACTTGATCAATGCTATTTCTAACCGGTACTCTAGTAACGCCTTGGGACTATCATTATCCGGAAATGAAATTCGTAAGTGCTTATGTGTTTATGTGCTTACGTGGAATGAATTACAGTTGTCCATGCATTAGGACGTGAGTGTTTAGTTTTGGCACGTTTATGAATGTGCTAACGTCTTGTGTTACCTTTATTAGGATGTCAGGACGAGCAAGAGGTGGTAGGCGTGGTAGGCCTAGGAGGCAGGAGGTGCCATTACCGGAGGAGATTCCGGCAGTTCAGGAGGGGGTTGGTCAGGCCAATGTAGCCGAGCCAGCGGGTCAGCAGGCCATGAGTGCCTTGGCCCAGGAGATAGCAGGAGCTCTAGGTATTCTCAGAGCAGGGAATCAGGCAGCTGAGGCAGGGCCTTCCTTCTTGAAAAGGGAGTTCTTCCGGTCTAACCCGGAGGAGTTTGTTGGGGATCCTAAGGAGCCACTGAAGGCAGACGAGTGGCTAGAACAGATGAGTAAAACGTTCGAGATGCTAGGCATTGAGGACGGAGCATTGAAAGTGACCTTGGCATCCTTCCAGCTGAAGGGAGATGCGGGTCAATGGTGGAAGTATGAGAAAGCTCGTGTTGGTGGTACTTGGGAGGCGTTTGTGAATGCTTTCCAGGAGAGGTTTTTATCCGCTGTGGCTAGAGAGAGGCTGAGGGATCAGTTCAGCCGGCTTAAGCAGGAGGGTTTGTCTGTGGCCGAGTTTGAGGCTACATTTACTAGCTTGTCCAGGTTTGCACCTGAACTTGTGGCGACAGAGGAGCGCCGTTGCTACGAGTTTGAGCGGAAGTTGAGGTGGGATCTCAAGTTGAAAGTTGGTGGACCCTACATTCGAGAGTACAGGCATTTGGTGGATGCTGCAGCTCATATGGAGCTGATGATGCAGGAGGGAGAGGAGGAGAAACATGGAGGCTCCAAGAGGGGCCAAGAGGGGCAGGGTGATGGTAGGAGGCAGATGGGTTATAACCCTCAGCCGTCCCAGGGTGGTTTGGCCAGGTCGACTTTCCCAGTACCGAGTGCAGGCTCCGGGAGGGGCAATCAGGGAGAGTTTACCTGTTTCAAGTGTGGCCAGCCGGGGCACATGAAAAGGTATTGCCCACGGTTGAGTGCCACTTCAGGAGCGTCTGGTTCTAGACAGACGCATGGATTTCAGCCAGCTCAGTCTGTGCAGGCCTCGAGGGCTAATCCGGGGGCTTCGTCGTCCCAGTCAGTGCAGCAGTCCTATGCTCCGAGAGGCGAGCAGGTGGATCAGGGGCCTACAGGGCGCGTGTGTGCTGTTACTGCGCAGGACCTAGTACCGGCTCCATCAGTAGTGAGAGGTACCTTTCTGTTTTGCAACTCGGTTGCTAGAGTGTTGATAGATACGGGTGCGTCTCATTCTTTTGTATCTACTGCATTTGCATCTGTGTTGGAGTTGGAGTTAGCACTATTAGCATCTCCTATTGTGTAGTATCACCTATTGGGGGTGAGTTGATTTTGAAACACGGATGTAGAGGTTGTGATATCGAGGTCGACGATCATCGTCTTCCGTTTCCATTTGTAGTTATGCCCATGAAGGGCTTTGATGTTATTTTGGGTATGGACTGGTTATCGTCATATCGAGCAGTTATTGATTGCTACCGCCAGAGGGTCACTTGTTGTACCGTGAGCGGGGAGTATTTTCATTTCTTGGGAGACCGGGTTGGTAGTGTAGTGCCACCGGGGTATGGTCCGCGAGGGCGGAATGAGCTTAGTGGTCTGCTTGCTAGCTTTGAGAGTGGTGAGTGTGATGAGATCCAGATTGTGTTGCCGAGAGTAGTTTGTGAGTACTCGGATGTTTTTCCCGAGGACCTTGTTGATTTGCCACCTCACCGAGAGATTGAGTTCTCTATCGATTTAGTGCCCAGCACGGCGCCAATTTCTATGGCACCTTACCGTTTCGCTCCAGCAGAGTTGGTTGAGTTGAAAGTTCAGCTCCAGGAATTGCTAGGTAAGGGCTTTGTTCGCCCTAGTGTTTCACCGTGGGGAGCGCCGGCACTCTTTGCTAAAAAGAAAGATGGTGCCTTGAGATTGTGTATTGACTACCGGAAGTTGAATCGGGCTACGGTTAAGAATAAGTACCCTATGCCCCGTATAGATGATTTGTTTGACCAGTTGAAGGGTTCTCATTGTTTCTCTAAGATAGATTTGAGATCGGGTTACCACCAGTTGAGGGTCAGGGAGGAGGATATTCCGAAGACGGCATTCCGTACGCGGTATGGCCATTACGAGTTTCTGGTAATGCCATTTGGGCTTACCAATGCACCGGCAGTCTTTATGGACTTGATGAACCGGATCTTCCGGGAATTCTTGGATCGTTTTGTAGTCGTCTTCGTGGACGACATTCTTATCTATTCACCTTCAGAGGAGGAGCACGAGGAACACTTGAGAGTAGTGCTTGAGTTGCTTAGAGCCCATAGGCTGTATGCCAAGTTTGAGAAGTGTGAGTTTTGGCTAAGAGAAGTCAAGTTCTTAGGCCATGTGGTTTCCGGGGAAGGGGTGTCCGTTGATACATCCAAGACTGAGGCAGTGCAAGATTGGGCACAGCCTAAGAGTGTGTTTGAGATCCGCAGTTTTCTGGGATTAGCTGGGTATTACCGCCGGTTTGTGAAGGATTTCTCCAGGTTAGCTTCACCGTTGACCAGATTGACTCGGAGGGGAGTCAGCTTTGTATGGAGTGAGACTTGTGAAAAGTCGTTCCAGGAGTTGAAAGTTAGCCTGACCACCGCTCCGGTCTTAATTATTCCGGAGAGAGGGTTGGGTTATGCAGTCTATTGTGATGCCTCACGAGAGGGTTTGGGTTGTGTGTTGATGCAAGAGGGGAAAGTGGTAGCTTATGGCTCACGTCAGTTGAAAATTCACGAGAAGAATTACCCTACGCATGATCTAGAGTTAGCGGCTATGATCTTTGCCTTGAAAATCTGGAGGCACTACCTTTATGGTGAGAGATTCGAGGTGTTCTCGGATCACAAGAGTCTGAAATATCTGTTTTCACAGAAAGACTTGAATTTGAGGCAGAGGAGGTGGATGGAGTTCATTGAGGATTACGACTTCGAGTTGCATTATCACCCGGGGAAGGCCAATGTTGTGGCCGATGCCCTTAGCAGGAAATCCATTAGTGATGTAGCTTGTGTAGCCATCCGGGAGTGGGAGATGTTGGGGGCCATTGGCGAGTTTGATTTGCTTCTGGGCGAATCCGTTGAGGCTGCGGCCTTGTTTTCTGTTGTTGCACAGCCTACACTTGTGACTCGAGTGTTAGAGGCACAGAGAGGTGACCTTGAGGTAGAATCCCTCCGAGAGAAGATCTCCAGTGGGAAGGTTGAGAAGGGTTTGACGGTGTATCCCGACCTGAGTGTGAGATACCGAGACCGTTTGCTTGTACCGGAGTCTTGCCGAGAGGAGGTACTCCGAGAGTTTCACCATTCGCGCCTTGCGGTGCATCCGGGAGGTACTAAGATGTACCGGGATTTGGGTCGCCAGTTTTGGTGGCGGGGTATGAAGAGAGATGTGGCAATTTTCGTGTCTAAGTGCCTTACTTGTCAGCAAGTGAAGGCCGAGCATCAGAGGCCAGCGGGTTTGTTACAACCCTTGCCTATTGCCGAGTGGAAGTGGGAGCATGTCACTATGGACTTCGTTGTAGGTCTTCTGAGGACTCAGCGGGGTAGTGATGCTATTTGGGTGGTTGTAGACCGGTTGACTAAGTCGGCGCACTTCATTCCTATGCGCGTGAGAGATTCAGTAGATCATCTTGCCGACTTGTATATTCGGGACATAGTGAGGTTGCACGGGGTCCCAGTGACGATTGTCTCAGATAGAGATCCTCGTTTTACTGCTAGGTTGTGGCAGAGTTTGCAGAGTGCCTTGGGTACTAAGTTGACCTTTAGTACAGCTTATCATCCTCAGACTGACGGGCAGTCCGAGCGTACTATTCAGATCCTCGAGGATATGCTTCGGGGTTGTGTCCTTGATTTCAGTGGGACGTGGGAGAGGCACTTACCATTGGTAGAATTTGCCTACAACAACAGTTTTCAGTCTAGTATCGGTATGGCACCGTTTGAAGCCTTGTATGGCCGACCCTGTAGGTCTCCAGTTTGTTGGGCCGAGGTGGGTGATACACCTTTGTTGGGTCCGGAGTTGGTTAGGGAGACGACGGAGAAAGTTGAGCTTATCCGTAGGAGGCTTGTTACAGCCCAGAGTCGTCAGAAATCTTATGCTGACCGTAGGAGAAGACCATTGGAGTTTGAGATGGGTGATCATGTGTTTCTGAAGATATCACCTAGACGGGGTTTGATGAGGTTTGGGAAGAGTGGGAAGTTATCCCCTCGGTTTATTGGTCCTTTTGAGATCCTTGAGAGGGTTGGCGAGGTTGCTTATCGTTTAGCTTTGCCGCCACCGTTATCCGGGGTTCATGACGTGTTTCATGTGAGTATGCTTCAGAAGTATGAGCCGGATCCATCACATGTGTTGGATTGGACCGACTTAGAGGTAGATGAGGATGCCTCGTATGAGGAGAGACCGGTTCGGGTCTTGGATAGGCGGGATCAAGTCCTGCGTGGCAAGACCATTCCTTTGGTGAAGGTTTTGTGGAAACATCACGGAGTGGAGGAGGCCACTTGGGAACGTGAGTTGGGAGTCCGCGAGAAATATCCGGACTTGTTTGTTGATGTGTAATCAAGTGTTGCAATTGTGTAATTGTAATGAACTTTAAGAGTATTAGAAATGTCTTAAGTTGAAAAACATGGTGCATGTTTTGGTTAATGTAAATGTTGTAGAACTGGCCTTGTTATGGGAGTTGATTATAATATTGCATGTGTTGGCTATATTATAGAAATGGAATTGTATCATGATTATTGCTTATGATATGAATTGTGAACCATGTGTGTTGGAAATGGTTGAAATGAGAAGAGAATGCATGTCGGAATGTATATATTGTAGAATGCCTCTTGATAAGAGATGGAATGACCGGGAATGGGTCAAATTGTGAAATGTTGTGGTATAACATTGTTTAAAAGAGAGGAAAACTTGCTTTTCAAAAACTTGTTCTTAATTTCGGGGACGAAATTCTTTAAGGGGGGGAGGTTATAGCGGTCCCAGGTTTACCCCTTGTTGTATAGCGATCCGGACATGTGTCCGTGGATGTTGATAGTTGAGTATTATCTTGTTTACATACTTTCCTACTTTGTATTTGAGTTATAGGATGTATTGGGCATGTTTGTTACAGGTTGGTTGTGTTTGGAAACCAAGTGTTGCTGCCCAGAAATTTGGCTGGTCGCTCGAGCGAGGGTTTGGTCGCTCGAGCGAGGGTTGGTTTTTGTGTCTGGTGGCTCGGGCCAGAGTGGCTTCGCTCGAGCGAGCGATTGCGTCTGGCTCAGACCTGAAGGTTGCATTTCTTGGCTCGAGCGAGCTTTTCTTCGCTCGAGCGATCTGGCTCGTTCTTCGCTCGAGCGAGCGGTCCTTCGCTCGAGCGAGCGTCGTATTGCAAATCGGAAAATTTGCACTGTTGGCTCGAGCGAGCTTTTATTCGCTCGAGCGAGTTCAATTGTTGTGTCTGGTCGCTCGAGCGATAGAGTCTTCGCTCGAGCGAGCCTATTTATATCAGCAAGGCAGCACCGAATTAAACATCACTTTTTCTAAACTTTATCTTTTTCAAACCCTTGTTTTGGGAGCTTCTCTCTCTATACTTGCACTCTCTCTAAGATTTGATCTACCTAGGGTGATTTCCTACCCTAAGGCCTTTGTTAAAAAGATAGAGGGTGGCTTGGGCTTCGTTTTAATCGGAACAAATTTGGTTTTGGAGCAAGTTGGGTGTTGGGCATCATCTCCTTTTGAGCTCAATCTTTGAGGTAGGGATATCCTACTCCTCTTTATGAGTTTTGTCTTTCAATTTTAGCATTTTGATATGTTGGAAGTTGTTGTGTAATTTTGGGAAACTTTGGGCCATTGTGTAATTTTACAAAAAAATTGGGGGTTTTCATCTATGATAAACCTAGAAGCATGTTTGGTATAGAAACATGGAATTAATGTTGAAACATTAAGGAAAGTGGAACCTAAGGGTTGTGATGTTAATTATGGAGAACGCCTTAATTACATTGATTAATTAATTTGGATAATTAATTGTATTGATTTGTGATGTATATAATTGTTGTTTATATGCACTGTGTTGTGTTGGAGGAGATAGGGGATGTACTCCACGGTTTAGGGGAAGATAGGGGATGAACCTCTAAACCGGATGTTGTTGGGAGGAGATAGGGGATGAACTCCGTAGATAGAGCGTGTACGCTTATCTAGAAATGTATTGACAGAGCGTTTATGCTTGTCTTTGGAAGTATTGATATAACTGTTATGTTTATCTTTGATGAAGTGAAAAGTGTTGGCATGAGTGTTTGTCTCATGTGTGATGTTTGGCCAGGTTCTGAGTCGAGGTTATGAAATGGCAAGTAAAAGGAATGAAATGGAAATGAAAGGAAATATAGACTTAAGTGTCTTGGAATTGTGTTATGTTATGAATGAATGTAAAAGTGTTGGCCATCTATCAACTGTTAATCTTGTAGTCAATGTTCATAATTGGTTTAGTATATTTCTACTGGGCTGTGGCTCACCCTATATGGGAACATCATTTTCAGGTACAGGTAGCATGCCACCCCCAAGGACTTAGTTGGGAGGCTAGTGGCGGACAGGCTTTTTGATTGTCTTTCCTTTTGTTGTATTACATGTAAATTCAAGCCAAGGGCTTTATGTGTAAATGAGTTAGCACTCTACTTTTGTGTAACCAAGTGTCAACTTGGAAAGCTGTAAGCCCTTAGGGCATTTGCTTTTGTTGTTAACATGTGATACTTTTTGTAATAAAACTCTGATGAATGGAAGGATGCGGACTTTATATATATCATAGCATGTCTATATTGTTGGGATTAATGTTACTATTTTAAGGGCGTTACATTTTCTATCTCCACATTACTGGTATCCTCTCTTTTCCCTTTATTTTCTCTGTTTCTAACCCTAAACCCTTTTGATCTCCATCTTCGATCCATCTCACAAAATCGAAATCTTGAAATCGTCCATTGAAATCCATCACCATCTTAGATTTGATACCTATGAACTTATGTTTGAGATCAATAATTTCAGATCTGAGATAAAATGACCTCATATATGTCAAAAAAATGATAAATTGATATATTACAATAGAAAATTGAGAGTTTTTTGTTTATTTGTTCATAGATCTAAAGTAAAATTCGACTATAATTCATTTATCTAGTATGTACTATATTTTCGCAACAATAAAATTTTACTCTGGTTAATGAAAAATAAAGTTTATTCTCTTATGCATAGACAAACATTCAACAACATAGTAAAATTTTACTTTAAAATTCAAAGTA
The DNA here is from genome assembly GCA_036172215.1 of Camellia granthamiana. Classification (NCBI taxonomy): domain Eukaryota; kingdom Viridiplantae; phylum Streptophyta; class Magnoliopsida; order Ericales; family Theaceae; genus Camellia; species Camellia granthamiana. The sequence continues at coordinate 100,650,802 of CM069915.1, forward strand.
AATTTTACTCTGAAATACAGTAAAATTTACTAGAAAACAAATCAGAAACTGCTCAGAAAAACATTCAACAATGCAGTAAAATGTTACTTTCAATTCAGAGTAAATTTTACTCTGAAATACAGTAAAATTTTACTTTGAAATAAAGTAAAATTTTACTTGAAGATTCAAAATAAATTTTACTCTGAAGATTCAGAGTAAATTTTACTAGAAAACAAATCAGAAACTGCATAGACAAACATAACACAGTAAAATTTTACTTTCAATTCAGAGTAAATTTTACTCTGAAATACAGTAAAATTTTACTCTAAAATAAAGTAAAATTTTACTTGCATGCTGAGAAAACAGAACAGATAACACCAGAGTAAAATTTTACTCTCATTTTATTAAACACAAACAGAGCACGTACTAGAGTAAAATTTTACTCTCATTCTGTCAAACAAAAACAGAGCACAAACCAGAGTAAAATTTTACTCTCATTCTGTCAAACAAAAACAGAGCACAAATCAGAGTAAAATTTTACTCTCATTATGTCAAACAAAAATAGAGCACACACCTGATTGAACTTGGCAAATCAACAAAAAGAAATAAAAAATAATAACAGATTTATACAGCTTTGCAATGTAATCTCTCATTTAATTGAGAGTGTTGATCTTGGATGGTGAGATCGTATAGTATTGACCAAGGGTGAGATCCTCGGCGGTGAGATCTCCAGACTTTGAGATTGTCTTCATGGATTTCATAGATTATCTTCACTTTGCAGATCATCTTTAAGATCGATATATGCATGAGTTGAGATTGTTCAAATATATGATATATATATATATATGAGGGCAATATGGTCAAAAAAAAATACAAACTATAGAATGTCCTTACTAAGCTGGGCTTCTCTTGCTCAGGGGCTTTTTGAAGGAGAATTCATTGAGTTGTCCTTTATCCTAAAAAAGGCCCAAAAAAGGGGGTTTCACCAAAAATCCCTTAAAAAATTTGAATATGATTTATTAAATCAATAATTTTTATTACGTATCGATTGCAAAGCTGCCAAAGAGGTTTTAGAAAAGGATGTCAAAAATATTGTTTCTAAACAAGCCTTTGCTCATTGGCAATCAATTTTATGTGTTTTTTTTAGTAGCTGTATATTAATTATTGGCCACGAAACAACAATTTAGTCGCCAAAAGTGCCACAATAGGCGACTAAAAATATATTGGTCAGTGTTAGTTTAGGTTTTAGCCTACTAAAGTTTGTTTTAGTTGCGGTATACTAATTTTTGCCGACTAAAATAAATTTAGTAGCCAAATAACTAGCATAATTTTACTTTAAATCTTTGGCGACTACCTAATTTAGTCGCCAAATATGCATTTTTGGGACCAAAAAACATTTAATCGTTGTATACTAAATTTTGCTGACTAAAATAAATTAGTAGCCAAATAACTAGCATAATTTTATTTTAATCTTAGGTGACTACCTAATTTAGTAGCCAAATATTGATCTTCAGTGACCAAAAAACATTTTAGTCGTTGTTTATTAATTTTTGTCGACTAAAGAAATTTAGTCAACAAAAAACTAACATAAATATTACTTTTAATCTATGGCGACAAAAAAATTAGTCACTAAATATATATTTTCAGTGACTAAAAATATTTAGTTAGCAAAGGTATTTTTTGGTGAATTTCAAATTTTCTGCCCAATTCACTAGTTATGTTTTATTTTATTATTATTATTTATTTCTGTACATCAGTGTCTACATACACCCAAACAAAAGCCTTCAGTCACTTGCTCTCCTTCTTCTCACAGACTCACCATCCTTGCTAAAAGTCACTGTCGAACTTCCACCGCTGCTGACCATCGCAGCTCTCGCCACTGCTGCTGACCATCGCGGCTCTCCTATCTCATCCACATTCAGGTCTCTCTCTCTCTCTCTCTCTCTCTCTCTCCTCTCTCACCATCGTGGATCTAGGGTTTTATTTTATTTTTGATGTTGTAGGATTTTGATAAAATCATTTTAGGGTTTTACTTTTTTTCTACATTTGAAGCATATATGAGCTCCAAGTTGTGTTTAATTCCACACTTTTGTTGCTCTATTTAAGAAGTTGTGAAGAGAACTACTTAAATTGCTGAGTAGAGTTATATATATACACATATGTATATATATATAAATTGTATTATTGGTAATCTGTATGTATATCAGATTCTATGTTTCTTGGTTCAATCCTGGCATCCTTATTTCCCTGCATCTCTCCCTAATAAATAAAATCATTTTAGGGTTTCAATTGTTTTCTTGTGATTTCTAGCTTTGGGAATGCTAAACAAGAAAGAAGCAATTCTGGTTTAATGAATTTAATTTAATAATTTTTTCTGAGGGAATTTATTCCTAAGCCCTTCCAGAAAACTCACTTCAGTAAAAACAAACATTGCAAGGCTTTCTGTGTGTGTGTGTGTGTGTAAGTAACACAGATTGTCTGTTGCATGTGCAGTGTAGTTGCTAGTACATATTGCGTTCATTTTATTCTAGTGGGATTTGTTAATGTTGAAAGGCTTTTTGTGCTTATTCTTGCCTTGTTTTCTTTGTACATATATTCCTACATGACAGTGAAATTACCAAGACATTGGAAAGTGTTGAAGAATCCCTGATAAAGCTAGAGGAGTTACTTCAGGAGCTTCATCTATCTAGTTGTAGTTTTGGAAAAGAGCAATTAAAAGCTTCTTGTTCTAATCTTGAGAGGATAAGGAGACTTAAGAAAGAAGCTGAATTTCTCGATGTAACTTTTAGAGCAAATGCAACTTCTTTGCAGCGGGTATGTTTCAAAATTTCATCGAAGGATAAACATGCATCCTAGAATTATTTGACTGACAAGGACTGTATTCATCCATCTTGATTAGTTTGAACACATCCATCTTGAAGAGCTCCTTTCTATACCTCAAGTTCCAGCCACCTAATCCATCCCTGCCATTAAAAGCTTCCTAGACAGATAAATCCTTGCTCCTTGAAAGCAAATACAATCATGGATATAAATCTTTTAAACAACTATTTCCCATCCATTGGTCAAACCAAAACATACATCTCATCCCATTGCCTAGTTAAATTGAAGCACTTGATTGAAAAAAAGTTAAAAGATCCTTGGATTAGTTGTAGCTACTAATAAGATTTCCCTCCATACTCTTGATAATCTGCTATGTTATTGGTGGATTGATTGTCACTTACCACCATGAATATATAGCGATTTTGGTTTAGACCCGACCTATTTATTACTTTTGAATCCGGGAAACCATATTCGTGATGGTCGTTCCTTTCTCTTTATGTTTGGTTTTGGCTTCAGGAGTCAACACCATCCTTGTTGGTGTCGACACTGCCTCTATTTCTTTGTCTTGTTCTACCTTTAGGGTCGACACCAGCTTTGGAGGTGTCGACTCCATCTTACTGCTGTGTTCTTGGAATAGCTACTGAAATTTAGGGACGACACCAGCCTTGGTGGTGTCGACACTTGTCTTTTGTTATTGGCTTCAAGAGTCAACACCAATCTGGGAAGGGTCGACCTTTGTCTATTGCAGAATCTGTGATTAGTTGCTGAAATTTAGTGTCGACACCTCTTGTCCAAGGGTCGACACCTTGTCTGCTGCTAGCATTATCTTTTTGTCAATTCTTTCTAAAGGGTTGACACCATCGACACAAGGGTCGACCCCTGTGAGTTTTTTTTAGATTTTAGTTCGATTTTGGGCCCTACTTACTAGGGATTTTGACTTGTTCTTTTGAGTTGACCTTGGGACTTTATTTTACTTTAACCTAGCACTATAAATAGGGCATTCACTTACCATTTTTTTTACTTTATCTTCTCTTTCTCCTCTCTAAACTGTGAGTCACTCTTCTCTCTCTCTAAACTCACTTTTTCACTCAAAGGTCTTCAGATCTACTCATTTAGAAGCATCTCCTCATCTTGCTCCTTTGAGATTAAGTGTAGAGCTTGTCGAGGGCTTCGTTTTGATCGAAGCAAATCGTTGTTTCGTCACTGTCAACTTTTGGGCTTTTCTTCCTTATTCCTCTTCTAAGTTTGAGGTAGGGATTCTCTGCACCCTCTTATGAATTTTAACTTAGTTATTTGATATTTCTAAAACAATATTGTGATTTTTGGGAGATTTTGGGCAAATCTAGGGTTTTGATTGGAAATCAAAAAGAGGGGTTTTCAAATGGTTTCTTGGAAAAGCTTGTGGGTATGAAATTGGAGTTAATATATGTTGATATGAGGTATTTCCTATATTGAAATTGATTTTCAAAGAGAATGGGGTTTTGCCCTAAATTGTGAATGTTTGAGATTGTAAAGAGAAAATGGAATTGATGTTGAGAATTATGAAATTGAAGTAATGGTGATAATGATGGTGCAGTTGGATATATATTATCACTCCTATCTTGAGATTTTGGATTTTTTTTTTGTCTTTAATGAAATTTATTTATCTGTTTAGAGATATTTGTTTTGGGCTATCAGTTAAGGATAGCTATGAGTGTTGTAGAAATTACATGAGAATTAGGTGAACTAAAACTAATTTCTCATCCATATGTATTGAACATTGTTGCTTATTTAATACATTGAAAAATGTATATGATTTTGAGAAAAAAGGGCGAACGTTGGAAAGAGGTGTGTATCACCAAATTAAGTAGACCTGTGTGTCCAGGGTGAAAGCCCCAAAAAACGTGCATATACATAGGTACCAATTCTCCCAGATGAAATATTCGTAAAATGGCAATAGTAGCGCTTGTATAAGCTACGTTTACATGGGTGCCGTTTGACGTTTTCCCGCGAACAAAATATCCGTGAAAGGTTGTATCGATTTGAGATTTCCCCCTTCTTTCTATTGTAAAGGGCATGGTTTTTGAGAATTAAGATATAAAACTAGCATAGCATGGCTTTTGAAAAGGATATAAATGTTTTGGTACTGGCATTGCATATGCATAAAACCTTATGGCTTTGTTAAGATTTATACATTGTGTTGTAGTATTTCTACTGGGCTTTGGCTCATCCTATGTGGGAAAAACATTTCAAGTACTGATGATATGCCTCTACCAAGGACTTAGCTTAGGAGGATTGTGGAGCTGAAGGCTCATCGTCATTATTTTGTATTTAATTTTGTGCAAGCGTAGGGCTTTATCTGTATTGAGCTTAAGACTCACTTTTGATGTACCTAAGCATTGACTTAGAAAGATGTAAGCCTTTAGGGCATATGATTATCTGTTTAGCTTTCATTTCTTTTTTCAATCTTGTAACACATGCTGTAGATTCAGGATGTACTGTTTATGAATGTATATCGCATGTCACCTTTTGTATATCAAACTTTGATTAATGAAAGCTTACCAATTCATTTATGTTTCTATTTATTGGTTGTTAAGAGATGGGTATGTTGTGTTTATTTCGAGGCGTTACAGAATATCTTTCCCTTAAATTTGATATGGAAAATATTTGGACTCCTATCTGTGGATTTGTTGCCAAAATTTTACATTAGGTGTTTTCATATTTTGAATCTAACATATTTGATCTTGATATTGAAGTTTCTCTCTAATTTCATAGTTTGCTAATGCTTAAACTGGTCCGTATCTTCCTATAATTTTTACTTACTATTTTCTTTTTTGGTTTCATTGGTTGAAGCCATATCTTCAGACTTCAACAAGTGTCATGCTTCAAGGTACCCCATTGAACTCTTTTCTTGACAATTCATTCATGCTTTGTGTATATCATGTTTTTCTCCTTTGGGAAATCATCATTTTTCCCCTGTTTTTGCCTCTGTCTAGACTTGTTATAAAGATGGCCCAAGGATATTCTATTTTATTGGTCTTGGGTAAACAAAAGTAATGTGTGTCAACATTTTCCACTGTTTTTGACATGTTTTGATTGTAAGTTCAGCATGTGCCTATAAAGAAAATTTATTTTGTCTTATATGGATTTTTTCTCTTAATTATCCTGTTACTTTTGTCCCTTAAATTCTGAGATGATGGTACCATGAATTCTAGAGTAAAATGGCATCTTGATATTTGAGTTTTTATTTTTTATTTTTTTATTGTTGTCATGTAGAGTTTTGGTATTATTCTAAAGATAATAGATGTCTTGAAGCTAAACAAATAAAATAGAAGTCTTCTAGGAATCCACATTTTGGTACTTGTGTTTTAGAATGGGAAACTTTCCCTTGAGAACACTAATTTTTTTATTTTTTGTTTTGAACAACCAAGAACACTAAAATCTAGATTTTTTTTCTTCTTATTAGGTTTCTTTTATAAGACAAAACATCAAATAATGTTAGGTATGTACTCAATCTTTCCCCTCCCAAATACATTAATGTGAATAGATTGCTTTGTTTGTTCCCTCTTTGTTTGTTTTAGTTTGTTCCATCACCTTGTATTGGGTAAGTCTCTTTAATTTCTTTCAAATTTATGTGGGAAAAAATCCAAAACAACCACCACATTGTCCAGAGACCATCAAGGGCACCTCACCCTAGATTAAAAAAACTTGTGAGAGCACACGACGTGTTGATAGGATGCACGATTAGAGAATTAGAGAAAAAAATGTGAGAAAAAATGCGAAAACGAGCCGTTCAAAGATATACATCGTAATGGTTATCATATTGAAACTATAAATAAAGGTTAGGAAGAGTATTTATTTATCATTTCAACAAATTCTGGCCAGAAGCTGGTATTAGAAAAAATTCCTACATTTTCCTCTGGATTGTATTGTATGACAATAAAAATGATTAGTCACATATTGTCATGCACTAGAAGTGCTCTGACCCAAAAGTGTCATGACCTGAACCCGCCCCTATGGGTTAAGGACATAACCAGCTAGTAATCAAGGGATTACCTATGGCCTCAAACCAAACTAGACATAACTCATCAGAGTAAAGGGGCCAAACGGAAGCAAACTTGCTAATTGTCTATAGAGCCGTGCTTACATGGCACATCCTAACAATCCATATACATACATGCTAATAACTCACGTCAAAATAAGTAATAACACAAAGTTCTGTACATACAGGATCGTTCAAGTCTAAGTCAGTCAAACCCAAAGTTTATATACAAAAGTAATCTAATGTTTTCGCCAACATAACAAAACTATAACAAAAGGACAAAAGAGGCGAAGACAAGTCTCCTGCGTGAGACGTTGGGCTGACTCCTCAAAACCTTGACTGTTTCTCGCATATTTCACCGGGCTGGGTTTTGGACATCCCTTGGCTCACCTATACACACATGAATAAGCGTGAGCGAAAGCCCAGTGAATAATATCGAATAAAGAAGATGCACTATAACAATGTATAATAGACGGCCTTGGGCCTGATCGTTCTTGTCCGACGACCTTTGGCCCAATCATTCATGTCAAGCGGCCTTCGGCCCATTTGTTCATGTCATACGGCCTCTGGTCTATTCTTTCGTGTCATACGGCCTCTGGCCCATTCATTTATGTCATACGGCCTCTGGCCCATTCATTCATGTCATACAGCCTCTGGCCCATTCATTCATATCCAACGGCCTCTGGCCCATTCATTGATATGTCAGACTACCATTCGTGTCAGACTATCATTCGAGTCAGACTATCATTCATATCATACTATCATTCGAGTCAGACTATCACTCATATCAGACTATCATTCGAGTCCATTCATTTATGTCATATGGCCTCTGGCCCATTCATTCATGTCAGACGGCCTTAGGCCCAACCATATGGCATAGCAAACATTTGTCCACAATTCAAATTAACAAACTTATAAGACTTGTAGGGGGAATAAGTAATTGGACAAATAACATACTTCAAAATATCTTTATTAAGATATTACTCATAGTGTTCTGTTGGTGGATTCACCCCTGAGCTCGACCCTACACATTACATAACACATATGGGTCACAAATGATTCAATCTGTTCTTAATTCATACATCCCTCTTAGGCTTCTTTCTTATTCTTTTAATTCATTCATAATGCTCAATGCATGCCTAAGAGTACTTAGAAGTGAAAGAGAACGGAAAATGAAACACATAACAGTTTTGTAAAATTTCTGAAACAGGGGTCCCCGCTCGAGCGTGGGTTCTGCCGCTCGAGCGGACCCTCATGGTCTGCAAAAGTACTGGTTACCTCATTTTTAAGCTCGAGCGTGAATTCGGGCACTCGAGCTGAAAACCTCACTACATGGCTCCCCACTCGAGCGTGAATCTCCCCGCTCGAGCGGACATCCATGCCTGCAAAACTTCTGGGAGCTCGCATTTCCCGCTCGAGCGGTGCTTTCCCCGCTCAAGCGGACATGCCAAATTCTGGAAAATCTAGAATTGTTCTTCAAGTTCGAACTCGACCTCTAATGGTCCAAAACTCATAATTTTGGTTTCAAAAGATGCAAATACATTATGTATCATGAGTATACAAGCAAGATGAGGTCGATTGCTCAAAATCATGGTTATCTTCTATAGCGACCCCGGTCTTTTCCCATTTGATTATTGTATCTGGACTTAGGTTCCGTAGGTTCTGTCATTGTATAATTGTTGTTGTTGTCCTTTAATTCCTTATTCTTAAGTTATAGGATGTGTTGGGCAGGTTTGTTTCAGGTTGGTTATGTTCGGAAACCAAGTGTTGCTGTCCAGTTTTTGGGCTGGTCGCTCGAGCGAGGATTTGGTCGCTCGAGCGAGGGTTGTGTTTGTGTCTGGTAGCTTGAGCTAGGGTTTCTTCGCTCGAGCGAGCGATTGCGTCTAGTATAGACCTGAAAGTTGTGTTTCCTCGCTCGAGCGAGATTTCCTTCGCTCGAGCGAGCGAGGTGTATGTTTTCGAGTTCTTCGCTCGAGCGAGCTTTTCTTCGCTCGAGTGTGCTTCTGGGTTGCAGACCTGAAGCTTCGTATTGTTGGCTCGAGCGAGCTTTCCTTCGCTCGAGCGAGTATTTCTTGTGTCTGGTCGCTCGAGCGACCAAGTCTTCGCTCGAGCGAGCCTGTCAGGTTTAAATAGGCAGCAGCGGGTTTCAGATCAGTTTTTCATATTCTTTTTGATTCCAAACCCTAAGGTCCGACTTCTCTTTTTCCCTACTCACATTTTCTCTTAGGTTTGATCTATCTAGGGTGTGTTTCTACCCTAGTTGCTTTATTAAAAAGATAGTGTGAGTCGAGGGCTCCATTCTAATCTGAGAGTTTGTGAATTTGGAGCACTTTGGATTTTGGATCTTCATCTCCGTCTTCTCCATTTGGGTTAATTTCTTCGAGGTAGGGATTTCCTACTCCAATGTATACGTTTTGTTCTAAGTTCTGGCATTTTAATATGTTGGGGGTATTTTGGTAATTTTAGGAAAAACCCTAGTTGTTTAAATAAATTGAATTGTATATTTAATTTAAGGAACATTGGGGAAATTAGTTAAATTCATGAGATTGAGGAATTTATTGACTAAATGGGGTAGTTGGTTAATTTAAATCACTCGTCTATTTAATTGTTGAGTTATTTATTTCCAAGTCTAGAAATAACTGTTTTGGGCTATCGGTGGAGGATAGTCGTGATTGTTGTAGACATTGCATGTGGATTAGGGATAACTGAAACTAATCACATTGGTTAAGTCATTAACTTGACTGTTGAATTAATACAGACATTATGTGTATTGATTGTGTGTTGTATATGTTATGTGTTTACATACATTGCATTGTGTGGGAGGAGATAGGGGATGTACTCCACGGTTTAGGGGAAGATAGGGGATGGACCTCTAAACCGGATTTTGTTTGGGAGGAGATAGGGGATGGACTCCATTAGCATCACTTTTATGTGTGCTTAATTATATTGAAGTGTTTTTATTGATACAGCACTAAAATGTGTATCAAAATGGAAGTATGAAGTGTTTTGATACGAGCCTGAGTCTCATTTGTGTTGTTGATATCGGAAGTAAAATATGAAATTGATATATATTTCACTATTGTAAGTTTGGCCAGGTTCTGAGCCATATTGGTAATAATGAAAAGTGAAGCATGTCATAGATAACGATATAGTGATTATCTTGTTTAACCATCTATTAAATGCTATTGCTTTATTCAATGCTTATATTTGGTTTAGTATATTTCTACTGGGCTGTGGCTCACCCTATATGGGAACATCATTTTCAGGTCCAGGTGATTCGCTACCTCCAAGGAATTAGCTTGGAAGGGATTGGACTTTGAAGCCTTGATTTTAGTTATTTGTTTTTATCTGAATTACATGTAAACATTCAAGCCTAGGGCTTTACTTGTATTTGAGTTAGAACTCATAATTTTGTGTCCAAGTGTTGGCTTGGCAAGATGTAAGCCCCTAGGGCATTTATTTTGATGTTACATGTAATGTCTTTATTTAGAAATACTCTGATGAATGAATTGTGGTTTATTTACTTCAGTAATGTATCCTATTACTGTGTATGTTATGGGTTAATTTTCAGGGCGTTACATATTCTCAAATTATTCAACACTTCTTTTGTATAATCAAACTCATACCTTCAAACCTCATGTAAGCTCCATATTTCCAACAACCAAACATGCATGTCAATTTTTGACTTCAATTCCCTTTCAAATAGCACCAATGATGCTCATAAACATGAAAATTAACAAAACTATGCTTGCATGTACGCTTCAATGCTCATATTCCCATATTCAACTTAATACAAGCTTGATAATGCCAAATCATGGTAATTCTATACATGCATGTACATATTAGCTTCAAATTCATCACTTATAACGCAATTCTTGTTCTTGATCATCATTCAACTTTGAATTCACAAAGTTACAAACCAAAATCCATGAATTTACTCACCTATAGGCTCAAATCTTCCAAATTTTGGTTAATTCTTGAGTTACACTCCAAGATCTTCAAGCTTCTTGAGCAAATCTTCAATGTTTGGCCCCTCTCGATCACTAGGTGCGGCCCTCTCTCCCTCTAGAGAGTTAATCTCAGCCAAATTGAAATTAAAGGAGAGGAATTGAGTGTATAATGGCCCTTACATAGCCCCTCTTAATCAAATTTGATTATAGCAAATTAATGGCACTTAATTACTTGTTCTGAATCTAATTATTTTGACCTTAAATCAATTTTCAATTAAATTTCACCGTAGGCTCTAAAAATTATGGTAATAGCAATGGCGTAGTCAATTCGGGTTTTGTGGTCGATAGGGCCTTCAATTTAATTTCTAAAGCAGAAATCAAACAGATTTTCTACGGTGAACAGATAGAAATTCAAAACCACATATATTCACAAAAATGACATTCAAATCATGTCAAACACATAATCACAATCACAATTAAGATTAATTAGCATAATACAGACCAGGGTTATCACAAAAAGTGTTTTTGTTATGGCATGAACCGACTTGGGCATTTAGGATCCATCATGATGTGTCGAATAATTAAAAATTCACATTGACATCCATTAAAGAACCAATAGATTCTTTTACTAAGTGATTACTCATGTTCTGCCTCTTTACAAGGGAAATTAATTACTAGACCATCACCCACAAAAGTCATTGTTGAATCTCCATCCTTTTTGTAAATAATTCAAAGGGATATATGTGGATCCATACACCCTTTCCTGTGGACCTTTTCGTTATTTTATGGTTTTAATAGATGCATATACTAGATGGTCACATATTTGTTTACTCTCTACATGTAATGTTGCATTTGCTAGACTCCTTGTTAAAACAAATAGATTACGAGCATATTTTCCAAACCATCATATCAAGATAATTCGTCTAGATAACGCTGGTGAATTTACATCTCAAGCATTTGATTATTATTTCATGTCCATTGGCATTGATATTGAGCATCTTGTTGCACACACTCATAATCAAAATGGTTTAGCTAAATCTTTTATTAAGGGACTTCGGTTGATTGCTCGGCCTTTGCTTACGAAAAACAAATTACCTATTTCAGCACGGGGTCATGCTATATTGCATGCGGCATCTTTAATTCGTGTCAGACTAACTGCATATCATGAGTGCCTACCATTACAACTAGTATTTGGTCATCGACCAAATATTAGTCACTTTAGAGTATTTGGTTGTGCTGTATATGTCCCTATTGCACCCTTGCAATGCACTAAGATGGGTCCACAATGTAGACTTGGAGTGTATATTAGTTTTGATTCTCCATCAATCATTAGATATCTAGAACCTTTGACTGGTGATGTGTTTAAGACACAATTTACGGATTGTCATTTTGATCGCAGCTTGAAGCTTGATAAGAAATCACTTGGAATACTTCAACATTATCTCATCTTGATTCTCGTACTAATCAATGTGAACTAGAAGTTCAAAGGATCATTCATTTGCAAAGTATTGCAAATTAGTTACCAGATGCATTCACCGACACAAAAATTATAACAAAATCTTACATACCAGTAGCTAATACCCTTGCAAGAAATGATGTCCCTGTCGAACAATCAGTGGGCATAGCAACAAATAAGTCTAAGACACGCCAGAAGCGTAGAAGACCCGTCGGTGCAAAAGACAAAATTCCTTGAAAAAGGAAAGCTCAAGAACTAAAAGTTTATACTCTAGAACAAACCATAACTAGATCTCCTAAATAGATCATACCCATAAATGAAAGCACTCATGAAGAGGCTAGAACCACAAAATAGGCTATAGTAAGTCTATCAAAATCTCCTACTTAGAAACCTCCAGAAGGGGAACCTCTTGAAGAGTTATTCCCTAAGGTGGAAAAGGTACCTTAAAATAATGAGATCTCAATACATTATATAAGTACATGAGATATTTGGGATATAAATAAAACTATTGTCGACAACATATTTTCGTTTGAAGTTGCTTTTGACATTACCAGAAGTAATGCAAAAAGCATTATCAAAAGTGATGATGACAATGAACCACAAACGATCGAGGAATATCAACAGAGAAATGATTGGCCAATATGGAAAGAACCAATACAAGCAGAGTTAAACTCGCTTATAAAATGTGAAGTATTTGGATTTATAGTCCAAACCCCTGAAAAGATACAACTTGTGGGATATAAATGGGTGTTTGTTCGAAAACGCAATGAGCAAAATAAAATTGTAAGATATAAAGCACGACTTGTTGCGTAAAGTTTCTTGCAGAGACTTGGTATTGATTATGAGGAAACATATTCATCCGTAATGGATGCAATTACATTCAGATTCTTGATTAGCTTGGTAATCACAGAAATTTAGACATGCGTCTAATGGATATAGTTATGGCATATTTATATGGATCACTAGATAGTAATATATATATATATATGAAAGTCCTTAAAGGATTTAAAATGCCAGAAGCATCTAATTTAAAACCCATAAGTGTTTATTCAATCAAGTTACAAAGATCTCTATACGGGTTGAAACAATCTAGACGCATGTGGCAATTTGCCCATGCATTTTTATTAAGAAATCAGAATTCAAATTTGCAATTGTTGTAGTATGTATTGATTATTTGAATCTTATAGGAACTCCAAAAGAGCTTACAAAAATTGCAAAATATTTAAAGAATGAATTCGAAATCACTACTAAAAATCGGAACTTTTGCGATAGTCGTAAACGTTGCAAAAGGTTCACATATTGTCGCAAAAAACTTTTTGCGACGGCGTAGCGATTGGAAATGGGGGGTGGCGGAAGGGGGCGTGACAAAAAGTATTTGCGACGGTTACAAACCGTCGCTTTCTTGTAGCGACAGTTAATCAATGGTTTTTGCGACAGTTTAACCTGACACAAAAAAGGAGAAAAACCTTCACTTTTAGTGGTTGCCGTCGCCAAAACGTTTTTAGCAACGGTATTTGATGTCGCGAAAAGTATTATTAATGACGGTCTAAAATGTCACAAAAAGAGTAGAATTAAATTAATATCATATTTGCGACAGTTTAAACCGTCGCGAAAAGTATTATTAGCGACGGTCTTAAACGTTGCAAAAAGTAAAATTAAATTAATACCATATTTGTGACAGTTTAAACCGTCACGAAAGATTTGAACTAATATGTATACGTGACAGGTTAACCCATCGCTAATAAAATGTAAGGAAATGATGATTACATTAGCGACAGTTTATTATTGCTGCAATACAATTATTTTCATAAAATCAATAAATATTTTATTAATTAATTCCCTGTATAAATTATTAATATTTTCTAAAATAAAATACATTCACGTCCACACACATCCGCATCCACATTCACATTCACAAAATCATACGTATATATGTACCCTGTAACAATTGTCAACCAAATATTCTTTACAAAAATATATAAAACATCTTCCAACAATACTAATAATTTTTATATTCAAGAACTTATATTGGTATCTAAAGCAAAACAAAAGTATCGACAATACAAATAAAAAAACATATAAATTATAGCTTATTTTAATATCAACAGTAAGCTCCAATATCGATATGCAAAGATATCATCGCGTACTCAAAAGGGTTGCATCTGAAGACGTGGTGGATCACTACATTCTTCATAGGAATCCATAATAAAGTTTGACAAGTCACCGTAAATAAAGTGATTTTGCTCATTTTGGAGATGAGAATGCCAATTATAACCTGCAAAGCAACTGCATTCCATGAAGCACATGAAAAACTAGCAAAATTAATGTAGTAAAAAGAAAACCTAACATTGAGGATCAATAGTTGCCTACAAAATCAAGTTAAGCATAAATAAATCCACAACTAAGTGTTAGGCTTAAAAATTGGACCAGTCTACAGTGTTGCAGATGGCACTTTCTTATTAAATGCACTTGTACTACATCTGCTAAGCTGTCAATAGTCATATCCCAACAAACTTAAATCACAAAAGCATAACGTACCCGCTGAATGATCACCTTTCAAGGAACAAGTGTGGTTATTGGAAAAAAATGAAATGAAATCGAAAATATTGTCTTCGGAAAACAAGCTTACAAATGATTTAGATACTTATATGTCACGACCCCAACCCGCCCCTAGTAGGATGATGCCGTGATGGCCAGTAATCCGTAATTACCGAAGGCCAACTTACTAAGATCAAAGACAATCAGAGTATGATGTATGGGGCTTACAAATGCGGAAGCAATAAATCAAATACAAACGGTCCATAAGAGCTTGTGCGTAGATCAAAAGAGACAACATATACCATATGACTTACATCCAGTTCAAAAATAACAAAATACAAGTTCACAACTTGATCAAAAGGCTTCTCAGCCGACAAGAATAAAATACAGCAATTACAAGCGAAGAAGCATGATTTTCAAGTGCTGCCGTCGTAAATACAAAATGCCGACATAAATACAAATAGCCGATGTGAGCACAAAACTGCCGACGTAAAACAGATTAAGCCGACATATCAAGAGTCCCATAACAAGCTTTGCAAAATAGACTAGGCGTCGCCGCCGTCCTGCTCATCACCTACATATATATAGAGAGGGTGAGTTTGACAACTCAGTGAATGGTACGAATAATAAAGGTTTTTGCATGAATAGCCGAGGTCCTTCAAAGCAAAACAAAACTTTCTAAATCATACGAATATTAACCGAAGTCCTTCTGAAGCAGAATTCATCAAACTTTACCAAATCAAGGGATGAACCATGTTCATCTATCAAGTCTTACCATATATCAAGGGATGCTTACCAACATCGGCGTAACACAATCAAAACTGTCAAATCAAGTGATGAACCGTATTCATCTAACAAATCTTACCACATTCCAAGGGATGCTTACCAACATCGGCATAACACAATCAAGACTATCAAATCAAGTGATGAACCGTATTCATCTAACAAATCTTACCATATTTCAAGGGATGTTTACCAACATCGGCATAACACAATCAAGACTATCAAATCAAGTGATGAACCGTATTCATCGAACAAATCTTACCATATTTCAAGGGATGTTTACCAACATCGGCATAACACAATCGAGACTATCAAATCAAGTGATGAACCGTATTCATCTAACAAATCTTACCATATTTCGAGGGATGTTTACCAACATCGGCATAACACAATCGAAGCTGTCAAATCAAGTGATGAACCGTATTCATCTAACAAATCTTACCAAACTTGCAAACTTGTGTGACTTAGGCCCGTAGCCCGTTTTCACCTTATCGTGTGACTCAGGCCCGTAGCCCATTTTCACCTTATTGTGTGACTTAGGCCCGTAGCCCATTTTCACCTTATTGTCTTCTCCAAGAAAGGACCGTATCCTTTTTCCCAAGGGTACTGCGAAAGTTTAGAGTCCTCCAGCACAAGGGACTTTCATGCTTAGTGCTGCGAAAGATTATAGTCCTCCAGCCAAGGGACTTTCATACTTAGTGCTGCGAAAGATTATAGTCCTCCAGCCAAGGGACTTTCATACTTAGTGCTGCGAAAGATTATAGTCCTCCAGCCAAGGGACTTTCATACTTAGTGCTGCGAAAGATTATAGTCCTCCAGCCAAGGGACTTTCATACTTAGTGCTGCGAAAGATTATAGTCCTTCAGCCAAGGGACTTTCACACTTGACATCAAACAAGGCTCATACTTATTACAAAGATATCATCAAAACAAAGCTCATACTTAACCTTTTATACTTAGTGCTGCAAAAGTTTAGAGTCCTCCAGCACGAGGGACTTTCAAGAACATCATCAAACAAAGCTTATACTCTTCACATCAAAATAGGCTAGTCATTCATGCTTATCAAAATGCTTTCATCAAGACGAAGTAAAACAAAGTTTATCAAAACCGTATAACATAGCTTTATTAAAAGCACCACTCACCTCGGTCTTCTTGGGTGAAGGCTCAAAGCAAAGATCAAAGTCCTGGCAATCACAAGGCAAATCACATTCTCAAAACAAGCTTCATATGCACATAATGATCTCGGCACTCTCACCGAATCCAAGTCAAAAGCAAAGCAAAGCATGACAAGGTCGAACGCTGTTTTCCACCTCTTGGAAACACACTGGGCACTACCCAGGTCTAGCCGAGGTCCCACACCTCCTCGCCGAGGTGTGAACCTGATGGCCACACACAAAACGAATCGGGAAAAACCTGGGTTTCCCTTTGAAGAATGCAAAGGACCTAACAATCAAGAACATCAAGAACATGCATGCTGGAGTTCATAACTAGTACATTCAAAATCTGAGATCCCATGCAAAGAGCTCAAAACATGGACCTGGGTATTCGTACAAGGAAAAACATGCAAGAACAAACACAAAAACATGTCTCCTGTTCCAAACTTTCGGATCAAAACGAGACTTTACTCAAGAACACATGAACATCAACTTTCTCTTTCAAAACCGACTTCAAATCGTTGCATGGCATGCAAAACAAACACAATCATGCAATGCAGCTTGATAACCAATAAGAGCAATCAAAGTAGAGCAAGAATCTAACCTCAAAGCTTAAATCCAACGGTTCGATCTTCAAAGATCAAGCTCGGATCACCACTTCTCTCTCTAAAACTCTTTCTCTCCTCTTGAGAGCTTCTCTCTCTAGAAACAAAGATTTGAGACAAAAAAATGATTTGTCTCGAGAGCTGTCTGCTGCCTTAAGCTTCAGCTCGGACACGTGGCTCAACCGGGTTGGTGCAGCTCAAAAGGTGACTGATTGATAAGACAAGTCACTGACAAAGCGTACTCAACAAGCTTGACAGCAAACACATCGGCGAGTAACGACGTCGGCCAAAGTCAAACTTCGGCAACGAGACAACAAGAACGTCGGCTAGGGAGGACGACACTTACTAAGTCGTGCCACACCTGCCCTGGAACAACACACCAAGTGCAAAGGCACCTCGGCCTGGAAGGTACACTTCTCGGCTTTGGTTCAGAACATCTCGACAATCATGCCGGAGTGAAGATGGAGGTCAACAGATGGCTCCAGAATAGTTCTAAGTGCAAGGTTCGAAGGTGAACAACACTGAGCTGACCTCGGCCACACACACCAAGCAAGGAACAAGATCAAGCATGCACACATAACAAAGCAAGCCGAAACAAGATTAATCAGATTGTAACATATCAAGACAAGGTCTTACATGAATGTATGCAAGTATAGCTAAAAGGATGAGGGTTGTTACATTATATCTATATAGAAATAGATACAAGTATTGAAAAGATTAAAAACAGGTGCATGAGCCATACCAGTTGTGTAAGCAAAATGTAAGTGGCTTTTTTGGGCCAGTATGACCTTCTCAAGTGGAGCAAATGCAGCTTCAATGCGTTGTACACGAACCACCATTTTATGGCTTCTAGAAGATGTACTCATCACTTGCTCCTGTAAGCCATGAAAATCCTCTGCCGCAAATCTACAAGCAGAAGATGCTACCTTAGTATTATATTGCAAGGTGCTAAAATAAAGCTTGATAAAAGAAAGTTATTTCAAAGATTTGACATAAAACACATAAATTGTTCTAGAAATGATCCAATTCCTCACTCGTTCTAATTAGTTCAACACATGCCAGGTGGTACTGTGGCTTGTCTTCACAGTTGAATCATTTGGGTCAACCATGATTCTCCACAAGCTGGCTTTAAAAGATTACCACATAGAAGGTAGTTGACATTGAGTCTGCTCTTTGTGGTATGGGGCAAAATTAAGGGAAATGAAAAGGAGAAAACTTCAAGTTAATGATTTGCTCATGCTACACTGAATAGGATCAATATTGTGTACCCCTCAAGCAAACAAATAATGATTTGACACCGAAGGATATATTTTTTAATTAAGCCCAACCAACTGACAGATCTACCATATTTGCAAATTTATTATGCATCATGTTGCACCAAACACTAATCCCATGCATATGTCTCTAAAAACATTTATGGTGCACTACAGCCATGCCCATGATAACTACTACTCAGGGGACTTTATTGAGAGAGAGTGGCACAAGTATTTACCACTCATTGGACCAAAAACGTAACCAAAACATGCATCAGCTTTCTCATATCTGCCCATACTTTCCCAATTATGTCCTCAACTATGTCATTTATCTCATGATTCTTACCAAGCTCAGTAATACCCAAATCAGTCTCACATCCATATTATAATACAATCAAAAACTCTAGACAAAAGGCTTCAGTTGATAGTCAAGGAATCATTACTTTCAGATTTAGTGGACTAAATAGGGGAATTACATAGGCTTCAGAGTTGTTGTGTAATTGCCTTTTATTTTGCCAAAAGATAAGCCATAATAGGCTAGGATTAAGCCATGTGATGGTTGCTTCACAAATATTACATATTCAGGAGCAAATATTGCCAGTAATTCCCAAAGGTATGCCATAATACCAAATTGTTTCAAAATGAAAGTACACATTTCTTTTACTTTTTCCTCGTATTGCTCTTTGCACTATCAATATCTACTTTTAGATTTTCACCAGCTTATTTCAAGATGTTCTCAATCAGAATATACATTTTGATATTGCCAAATAATTCTCAAAAAAGGATTTTTACTATGCATGAAGCAGTGAGATTTTCATTTTTGCCATCCTTGAAGGTATTATTGTAGCCTACTGAACCAAAAAGTTGAAATGAGGTCATTTTAAGTTGTTTTAGTCTTGTCAACTTATATTACTAAGGGAAGAAGAGGCAATATTTTTACTTCTAAACCCTACATTTCTTTTTTGGGCTACCTTACAGCTCAGTTAGTTAATATTTTATAGGAAACAGATTTGCTAAGATATATAAAAAGCATGTTAGGGAAGAGGCACCTCCTCAAAAGAAGAGAAGATAGAAAATGAACCCAAAAAAAAAGTAAAAAACAAGCATGCCTAAGAAAAGGACTCAAGGATAATTAAGTTTTAACACAAAAACTCTGTAGTAGAGGTACCCATTTTACCTAAGAAATTTGCTTCCTGTAATCCTATCAACAGACTCATGAATCTATACCCATAAATGAAATGAAATAAAATCAATAATCCTGTTGTGAAATTAAGGAGGAAAAGTATGAGAAAAGTACCGAGATTGGCAACTAGAGAGGCAGTGACATCACGAAATAAACAACCTGACCGATCATAGGCGGCAACGACGATGCCAAGGATGCCAAGGATGCCTGATCATTTTGGTGGCTTTAGATTGATCATTCTGAAATTGAATTAGGTACTTAATCTATTTGTATATGCAGATATATCTGGATGCCTCAGTGGTCTAGTGTTCTCATATGTACACTATATGGGTGATTTTAGCCAAAAACTATGTATAAGAAATATTCTCAGCACAAAAAATCAGAAATGAGACCAGAAAAAAAAAAAAAAAAAAAAGAGGAAAAAAATTCAAGTATTTTGTTCTGTTTAATAAATGTAGCAGTAGTGATGCAAGTCCCACACAATTATAAGATTTGTAGATATGATGGCAACACAGACAAGCATTTAGAATTTGGGTTGTGAACTATATTAAACATCTCATTTGATCAATAGTTTTCCTCATAAGATCTTGATTGCTGGTAAAACAATTAACATAAATAATTGTCTCTTTAAAGTATACAAGATCACCCTGCACATTCAATAAAGTCAATCAAACACATGTAGCAATAGCTATTTTAACAAAGCTATTTTAGATGAACTTAAAATACACTTATGATTAATGAATTGAAGTTGGAACAAATATACATTTAGCGTCGATTTAAGTATAAAAGAAGAAAATTTCAGAACAATCGATAAAAATTGTCATATCTACAAACTGAAAAAAGAAAAAGAAAAAAAAAGGAGGTAAAGATTAAATAAAAATGACATATTGATTTTATTAATACATTAAACAGTTTCCAGATTATTCGTAAATACTCAGAGATTTCTAAATGTAAGGCATAACTTCTTTATTACCACTTCTCCAAAATTATATTATCATAAAATTAAGCAAGAAGCTTACCTACTGATGTGAATGGTGGCAAGCTCAAGTATTTCGAACAAGAGCTCTTGGAAGAAATAATGTCATCTTCACTGCTAAATCCAATTAGACAATCTCAAGGCTGCAATAAGTTAAAATATCAAAATAGGCATTAGAGTTTCTTCAATGTCGGGAAAATCATAGACAAATGTGAATCAAAACAAAGATCCTCTGAAAACAAAGAAATCAAAAGACCCATAGAACATTTGATGAACAATACCAATTTATTCAAACACATAATTCACCAGTTACCAAGAATTTGAACTTTAAGTAGGTTCATAACAAAAGAGAATACAAGAAAAGTGGTTATAATTTGCCCAAAGTCTCTACTTAAACTATTACGGCAATTGTGATCATGTTTAATTTTGAGTTAATTCAATACCCACCAATTTCATTTTGAGGTTCTTATTTCCAGTGGTTACCAATAACGCAGTTGATTCAATTCCAAAAGCAAATCAGATTATGTGGATCAAAATAAATTAAAAATCTAAAGAGGTTTTTTTTTTTTTTTTTTTTTTTTTTTTTTGAAGGTTTGACAAAGAAAAAAGGGCTTGATGCAACTAAGCTATATTCTAAATATCCAAAATTAAGAACATTAGAATATTAAAAATAAAAAATAAAAAGAATGATATCATGAGAGAAGAAATTATGCCCATATTTTTAAAAGTTGTAAAATTTCCTCTAGAGATGCAATATAGACCAGATTATGTTTAAAATTCGTCTAGAACTTAAAATTCGTCTAGAACTAAGATTTACAGAAAAATTCTCTCTTTTTTATTTTTACTTTAATTTTTATAGGTTCTACCTGCAGATCAAACAACACAAGCATAGAATTCTAAAAACACTGGAGACATTTGAATTTAAAAAACGTATTTGATATCTTAGGGATCTGAAGTGATACGTTCCCTCCCAAACGCAGACTCTTTTAGGGGCAATGATCCACATGGTATTGTGGAAACTGCAACACACACTCTATCTCCATGATTGAAGACGCCTTCATAAGTATTAGAGAGAGGAGTTGAGGGATAACAATAAATAAATAAAAAATAAATAAATAGGGGAATTAATAAATCAGTGTTTTTTCTCCAAAGAAATTACTAACTCATGGAAAAGTCATTTCAATTAGTAAAATTTGTAAAGTTTATCACTAATTTGAAATTGTTTTTACAACTATACACTGAACTGTTAATTCCCTCCAAAACTATCCATTTTATGAAAGAAAATAACAAAAAATAAAAAAAGAAACAGAGTGTAGACACCCCATTTTTAACCGACCTTAAGACTCAGACGTCATCGATTGAGCGCTCGGTGATGGTGTATGTTGTGCTCGTTTCGAGTCTCCGAAGTTTTGGCTGAGAGCCTTGGCTCCAGGCCTCTGAACTCTTTTGTGTTTCGGCTCGATTTGTGGACCGAATCTTGTTTCTCTTCCCGGAGGGAGGGAGAGGTCTTGTAGACTATCTCTTTGTGGTCGTAGACCACTTTTCGTGGTCATAGACCACTTTTCCCATTTGGAGACTAGTTTCCAGTTTTTGGAGCCTTTGGCCGCGCGCCTTGTCTCGGGACCGCTTAACATTCTCCGTTTGGCGTGGTTTTTGAACCACACCTTGTTGCCTCTGCCTAGAGGAACACTGTGGTCTGGGAGACCAGTTTTGTGGTTGCATACCACTTTTGGTGCTCGTCAGCTAGTTTTCGGGGCTTTCGGCCGCGTACTTTGCCCCCCGATCTCTCGTCTTGCATCCGTTTTGGTTTTTTTTTGGTACAAACCTTGTTTTCCTTGTTTGGAAGGTGGTATAAGGGTGGGAGACCATTTTTTCTCCTTGGAGACCACTTTTCCTTCTGCCAGCCAATTTTCTGGTCGGATAACTGGCTTGCTTGGTCTTTGGGCCACATTTTCTGGTCGGCCACCACACCACTAGTCTTCTTTCATGCCCTGGACTCTCTCCCACCATGGCCGACCAGTTTTTGCTCTGGAAGACCACTTGAAGTGGTCGGCTGACCACTTTAAGTAGCAGGCAGACCACTTCAAGTGGTCGGCTGCTTTTTGGCACCTTTTTGGAGATATTTTCCTCTAGCTGCCAGCTGGAGGACATTGGGGCTATCCTCCATACACTTGTATAGAGGGATTTGTTTGAGGCTGAGCTTCTCTAAGAAGCTTTGCCTTTTAGTTTCTATAAGAGGGAGGCTCCTCCTCCCTCCTCTAGGTTCAGAAAATGGAGCCTTGAGTTATACATATAGCCTATATCTATACTTCTTCATTTTGCTCTTGTTTTGTGTTCAAAAGTGTAGTTTTGTCTTGCTTTTTCACACAAACACACACTCAAACACCATCCTTTTGCTACTGAGGTGCTTAGGAGCTGATTCTGGTGTTCTTGGGTTGCTTTGTGCTCAAACAAGTGGCTGGAGTTGCAGTGGTAAAGAAGATCTTCAAGGGTGAGTCTTTGACCTTTAAAATTCCCATTTTTGCTTAAGCTTTTGGACCCTTTTGCATCTATTTTTAAGCTTAACTCTTAACTAGAAAAAGTTCTATTTTTTCATGCTTAAAATAGTTGTTTGAGGTCACTTTTTCGTTTGGGGTGATTTACTCCCTCTTAGGCCTTGTTAGGCCTTGTTTTGAGCCATCCCTTTAGGCTCTTGGTGAAGCCTTTGCATGAACTTTCTACCACTAAAATCCAGAGGATTTTCAGACATGGAAAGGTGGTTTTAGTGTCCTAAATAGGAGAGGGTCATCCCCTCTCCTTGTATTGTGTTTACTAGCTTCATATGCCTCATGTTTGAGCACCTTTGATAAGCTTGTGTTAGCTTATTCTTAGCATGTATTTGTGTTTGTTTTGCTGAGGCATAACACTATTTTTGCTTGCTTTGGTCACTCCATGCATGGTTAATACACTTGTAGTGTAAATCACACAAACTAGCTTTATGTGCTTCATGAAATAGCATGTCATTCTAGCTTGTTTTCTTTCCATTTCAGCATGTTTTTGGTGATGTTTTGCCATGTCATGACTCTGTTTTGGTTTGGTTTGGTTGGCTTTTGCATGCTCCTTACACTTGTAGTGTAATTCCATGAAATAGCCTAACATGCATCATGTTGTAACATGTCATTTTAGCATGCTTTTGGCTTAACTTTATGAAGATTTTGTCCATGTTTTAACATGATTTAGCTCTAATTTTAGTTGTTTTGGCCATGCATGACTTGCTTTGTATAGCCTTGGTTCAATCTAGCTTGTTAGCTTTGAGCATTGAGTCCACTAGCATGCATTACTTGGACTATTTCAATGATTTGGCATCATTTATTATGTGATTTCAGTCCATGTTTCATGGCCATGCGTTCACGTTTGTCACTCATTCAATGCGTTGGAGGGTTTGCCTCTTTATGCCTTAATATGAACTATTGCGTATGCCCTCATGCCTTAGCTTGTGAGCCATCATTTCAGTATTTATTTGGGGTTATTTTGCCATGATATAACTTTGATTTTTGTTGCTTAAGTCATTCCATGCTTGGTCCTAATAGGTGTAGTGTAATCCACCTTATTTGCCTTGTATGCATCATGCCTTATGCCCTCCATGCTAGCTTATTTTGGCTTCCTTCCATACATGTTTTAGACTCATTTTAACATGTTCTAGAACTTTTTTGGGTTGCCTTGGTCACATGCTTCATGTTTTGTATACTTGTAGTATAAATGCTCTTGCTTGCCTCAAGCTTTGAGCACCATTGCATGCTTCATTTGTGTTGTGTACATGATTTGGCATCACTTAACATGACATTTCAGAGCATTTAGCATTGCCATGTTCCTACCTCAATCATGCTTTAAGTGCCTTTGAGTGTTGTGCATTGTTGCCTAGTTTATACCTTAGCCTGTATGCTTGCATGCCTAGGCCTTTGAGCCCTCGTCTCAACATGTTTAGGTCCTTATTTTGACCTGCTTGAGCTCTGTCCATGCTTAGTTCATGCATATTTGCCATGTATTGCATGCCTCATGTGTAGTCCTCTTTGCTTGTCTTAAGCTTTAAGGACCATTGCATGCTTTACTAGCTTTGATTAAGTGATTTGGCATCATCTCTTGTCTAATTTCAGTGCCCTTAGTGTTGTTACACTTCCATGCTTTTTACTCTTTAAGTGTTCTTGGGAGTTGCACCTTAGTGCCTTAATTGGTGAGCCAATTAACGTGCATGTTTGTATGTGTTTTCAGTGCCTTCATTTTGGTACTATGGCCACTGTTTTGGCATGACCAAGGTCTGTCCATTTCGGTTTAAGTCCATTGAGTTTGTGGTTTGCATGTTGTTGCATGCTTGGTATATTGCATATTGTTGCCCCTGTTGCATTGCATTGTGCATGCATGCATTACATGGTGTTTAGAACCTTATGATTGCCTTGCATTGAGTATGCCATCCAATTCTTAGCATCTAGCATTGTGTATGCCATGTTATCCCTTGCATTGTGTATGCTATGTTGTTAGTTGCATTGCGCATGCCATGTAGTCGCATGTTTGCATGCTAAGGTTGCATTACATTGCATTGAGCATGCCATGTTATGTGTTGCATTGTGTTTGGAATAGGTGTTAGTCCAAACACGAGAAACGAGGGACGTTTCATACTTCAAGTGATGAAACGTGCCTTAATTCTTGGTTGCCGACGCTCTTGATCATACATGATAGAGTTTTAGGCTTTATGTGTTTACTTGTGCATTCATTTTCATATTGAATTGTGCAACTTCGCCTCTCGGCCATCATGCATTGAAATGCGCGATTGGTGGCCCGAGGGTCGAGAACCACACCCCCTTGAGTTCATGACATGATAGGGAGGGTGGTTGTGCACACATATCTTGCAAATACATTGCCATGCCCTTTCTTGCTCTCTGTTGCAGCAAATTGCAGTTCAGCAGCAACAACTGGCCGGCCGACCAGCCAGAAAAACTAGCCAGCCGACCACTTTTCTGGTTTTTCAACAACCAAAAGTGGTCGGCAGGTGTCTGGAGAGACCAAAAGTGGTCGGCCACCCTCCCACAGGTTTCCCTAGGTGGAGTTTCATCTTTCTGGAGCTTGGTGCAGAGTTCTGAGGGCAGATAAAAACAGAGGCAAATTGGGGCATCGCATTGGATTTCCAAATGAGGCAACCGAGCATGCATCCAGCCTTCTCCCTCTGGGAACCTCCTGTTTTATTGCTTTCCTTAGCTGTCATGCTTAGATAGCTAGCTTATGCTTTAGTTTGTACCTTAATAGTTAATGCGTTTAGCTATTTCAAATTGTTTTGTAATAATTAGTTAACTAGAGTTAGTTAATTAATTTGTTGTGTAATAATTAGTTTAATTAGCTTAGATTAGCTAGTTAGCTTCTTATTCGGTCCCTCCCTCGAGAGGGAGTATTGTTGTAATAAGCGTGCGTGTGTATGATGCATGTATTCCAACCTCCATTTCTTTCTCCCTTTTACTTAACCGCTTACGATGGTTAGTTTTAGGGCATATTTCGTTTAGCATACCTTATGCTCGCATGCATGCATCCATTCATCTGTATTGCATGCATCGGGCTCGGCGCATCATACTAACTGCATTGTATTTCAATACCTATTTGAATACATGTATCAAGTTGCATTTCACATGACATTCTAGAATAGCCGAGCCTATCTTAGTTACATTTTCGCATGTGTTGCATTAGCCATCTTAACATGAACTAGGATCATGTATTGATTTCTAACTAGTTCTTTGTTTTGGCCCGGAGTACACTATGAGTGTTTACGCTTTAACATACTGCATGTGTGTTAATGTTGCCATGATAGCATGCTTGCCATGAGGCTAACTGCTTATTTGATATAACTGCCTAAATGCTTGTGGGTGAAGGTTGGATTACTTGAATTGGAACAATTCATTGAAATCCGCATTTTAGCCTACTTGCGAGTAGCAAACTTCAAACCATTTTCCAAACAAACGGATATGCGATGCTTTGTTCCAAATTTGGCGATCTAGTCTATACTTGTTTGCTGCGCGCATCACATAGTAAGATTAGCTAATTAACCAGAATAAGAGCACATGTGTTTTCAAAAACAAGGTATCATGCTTAGTACAGGCCGATCTTTGATCGAGCGAGCGGGGATGCTCATTAAATGACCTTCCCCAATCGTACCCAAGTTCCCGAGCCGAGGCAACTTTGGTGATGACGGACACGTGGCCTTAGGCACGAGTCAGGGTTTCCTAAATTCCCCCAAAACAAAATATTTAGGTGGCGACTCTGTATCTGGCAAAGCAGTCCATGTTTGGCACTTCTTTATAAAAATCAGTTTTCCAAAACGATTTGCCGGATTTGGACTCTTTGGTGATTTATCAGTCTTGCATTGCACTTTGCGAGATTAGATTCAGAACCGTGACATGAGTCCGAACTGTAGTAGCTAAGAACAAACGATTCGCGCCCCTCGCGCGCAGAGTCGGGAGTTCTCGGGCGGTCTACACATGTAACGCCCTCAAAATAATACATAATACCCATCATTTAGACATGCAGTGATATAAGGAAATCAACACTTTTCCATTCATTA
Organism: Camellia granthamiana; assembly: GCA_036172215.1. NCBI lineage: Eukaryota > Viridiplantae > Streptophyta > Magnoliopsida > Ericales > Theaceae > Camellia > Camellia granthamiana. Next base: position 100,678,099 of record CM069915.1, read on the forward strand.
GAGTGGTTCTTACAACAGTATTACATGTTAACAACAAAAACAAATGTCCTACGGGCTTACAGCTTTCCAAGTCAACACTTGGTTACTCAGAAGAAGAGTACTAACTCTATACAAAGAAGCCCTTGGCTTGATATACATGTAATACAACAAAATAATCAAAAAGAGTCTTTAACTCTCATCATCATCCAAGCTAAGTCCTTGGAGGTGGCATGCTACCTGTACCTGAAAATAATGTCCCATATAGGGTGAGCCAACGCCCAGTAGAGATATGCTAAACATAGTATGAGCGATAACTAAGACATTAGCAATTGATAAATGTTCGACTCTCATAAATCAATTCATTACATGACCACTATGTCCTTGTTTCATTTCATTTTCCATTTCTTATCAAATTTCCAATTCACAACAATGGCTCAGAACCTGGCCAACAACTTACATGAGATAGTGACTCATATTAAACCTTTCCCATTTCACAATAGATAAGCATATAAGCTATATCAACATCTCAACAGACAAGCATACAAGCTGTATCCACAATTCAACAGATAAGTATATGAGCTATATCAACACTTCCATAGATAAGCATATGAGCTATATCAACACATTAACTGACAGGCATATGAGCTGTATCAGTGGAGTCCATCCCTTATCTCCTCCCAAACAACATCCGGTTTAGAGGTCCATCCCCTATCTTCCCCTAAACCGTAGAGTACATCCCCTATCTCCTCCCACACACACAACGTATATACATATAGGTCATATACACAATCAATCAATACATAACGTTAATGTATTCTATCAACCGTCATACTCTATGACACATCCAATTGATTAGTTTTAGTTTGCCTAATCATCATGCATTGTCTACAACAATCAAACTACCCTCCACCTGTCACGACCCCAACCCACCCCTAGTAGGATGGTGCCGTGATGGCCAGTAATCCAAGATTACCGAAGGCCAACTTTCAAAATTCACACACAATCAGAGTATTATATATGGGGCTAGCAAGAGCGGAAGCAATAACAAAATACAAGTGGTCCATAAGAGCTGTGCGTAAGTCAAATGGAATGGCATGCATCCTTACATAACTTTACAACTTGAATACAACGTAAACAAAATACATATTACATCTTTACAAAAGAGCTTCACAAGCTGACATAAACAAATATAACGAATACAAGTTAAGAGATCATCGTCTGCAGAACTGCCGATGTAAACATAAGGTTGCCGACCTAAAAACACAAAATGTCGACATAAGCATTGCCGACGTAAACATGCATACAAAACATTGGGCACAAACACACATCTCGGCGAAGCCGACTTCTTGCTTGAAACCTACATATATATAGAGAGGGTGAGTATTGAAACTCAGTGAATGGTACAAATAATAAAGGGGTTCAATGAATGATTCCCGAGGTTCTTGCAAAACATACATTTATCATAGCTTTTTCAAAACATGTACATACAACATAACTTGTTCAAAACATATACTTAGCAAAACTTGTGCCAAACATGTACTTGAACTCTCAAAGCCTACTTACTTATCAAAACATAAGAGGAACCGTATTCATCAATCTTGACCTTTCAAAACATGTACTTAGCAGAACTTGAACCGAAACATATTCTTAGCATATCTTGTATCAAAACGTGTACTTGAACTTATAACATACTTGGCAAAACATACCCACCCATTCATAGACCGTCGATGGGGGCTATCCGTTCATAGACCGTCGATAGCAAAATAGACAAATCCACCCGTTCATAGACCATCGATGGGGGCTATCCGTTCATAGACCGTCGATAGCAAAGATCTCTCAAACATAATGCTACCTGGGCTTAAAGTCCCCTAGCACGGAAGGACTATGTTACTTGGGCTTAACGTCCCCTAACACGAAAGAACGGTGTTACTTAGGCTTAACGTCCCCTAACACGGAAGGACGGTTCCAAGAATGCCATCCAAAACAAAGCTTATACTTAATGCATAAAACTTATACTTGATATACTAAAATAGGGATAATCATTCATGCTTAACAAATACTTTTCAAAACAAAGCAAAGCAAAGCTTATCAAAACATTATAACATAGCTTTATTAAAAATACCACTCACTTAGTTCTTGGGACGTCGGGATCAAGGCAAAGGTCCAAGTCCTACAAACACATGGCAAAGTCTACTGAACATACTTCTTAAAACAAGTCTTACATGCATGCAAATGATCTCGGGAAAACATGCTGGAAATCAAAACACTGTTTTACATGTCAGGAAGACATGCTGGGTACCAACCAGGTCTAAGCCGAGGTCCCACACCTCCTGGCCGAGGTGTGGTTACCAAGGCTTCGGCGTGCGGCTGCAGGCCGAGGTTCATACAAGACAAACCAAAGGTGCAAGTGATCATGCAAGGTAGGCCAAGGTGAGATACGATGCTTGGCCTAAGTGTGAGGTCTAGGTAAGAATGATCTCGGCGACTACACCTCGGGAAGTGAAGTCTGGAAATCTGGGTTTCCACCCGTGAAGAACATGAAGGACATGAACATGAAGAACATGAGTATGATGAATGCCAAAATCATAACTTGCTTATACAAAATCTGGGGTTTTCATGATATGAGCTCGAAAACATGGACCTGGGCACCCATACTTGGAAATCATATAAAAACAAACATGAAAACATGAATCTTGGCATGAGCTTTCGGATCAAAACATGACTTTTCTTGAAGAACACTTGAATATCATCTTCTCTTTCTAAAACCGAACTTCAAAGCAATGCATGGCTTACAAATCATATTCAATCATGCAATGCAATAACATAAACATAAAGAACATCATACATCGATCAAGAATCTAACCTTAGAACACGAATCTAACGGTTTGATCTCTCGGAATCAAGCTTGGGAATCTCCTCTCTCTCTAAGAACTCCTTCTCCCCTCCTAGAGCTTCTCTCTCTCTTCCTTAGAACAAAATATAACAAATGGTAGGTTTCTCTCTCTGCCGGCTGATTTAACACTCAGCTCAGCCACGTGGCACTACCGGGTTGGTCCTCCTCAAAAAGGTGACTGATTGACAAGACAAGGTTCTGACAAAGCGTATCTAACAAGCTTCACAGCAAACACCCCGGCAAGTGATGACATCGGCAAAAGACAAGACATCGGCAAAACAAAGGACAATGACCTCAGCTAAGAACAACACTTCGGCAGTAAGATAACAATGACATCGGCTTGGAAGGACAGAGCCTCGGCAACTAAGATGACAATGATCCCGGCTAGGAAGGACAACACTTGACTGAACTGTGCCACACCTCGGCCTAGATGTGCCACACCTCGGTCTAGGTCATACCACTTCCAGGACAAGATCACTTGGGTTCAAGATAACATCTCGGCCCAGATAATACACATCTCGGCCTCGGCGATACACACCTCGGCCCAGATGATAATCATCTCGGCCAACATGCCAGAACAAGGGTAGAGATCAAACAAAGGGATTCCAAAACAGTTAAAGGCTTAAGATGACCTCGGCTTGGAAATGATCTAGGCTTAACATAACAAGGGAGGAACAAAGCATACATATACACTTAGGCAAATCAAATACGTACAAAATAAGGCACAATTCATAATAGCAAATCTTAACATGGCAAATCATATAACTGCATGCAAGCATGACTAAGGCATGAAATGTGGGTCCTTACACCACCGGTAGCCCACGCAATTATTTCTAAACAGATAATAAAAGCTCCAACAGATAAATATCAATGTTTTCCAAAGTGGGTGATTAACAAATCCAACTCCACCAATTCACAATATAATGAATCTATTACCAACTCAATTCCATACAATCACAACTTTCCCAAATTAATTATGACAATTAATTTATACAACAAATTAGGGTTTCTACCCTATTTTCCAATAATGGCCAAATGGTCCATATGTCAACAACCAACAACAATATCATTATTTTGAAACCCAAATTACGCATTTTAGAATCAAAATAACAAAAAACCCTCTTTTAACATTTTGAAACCCTAAGTCCCAAAACTTCCCAACTTCAACACTTTATCAAAACAATCAAAAATCTATGTCAAAGACCATAAGAGTGAGTAGGAATCCCTACCTCAAATTCGGAGCCCAAGGGAAGAAGATGACGAAAATGAAAATGCTCCAAATCCCGAGATTCTTGGATCAAAAAATAGCCCTCGACGATCAACAACTTTTTTGTAAAGGCCAAAGGTGAGGAAACAACTCTTGCTAGATCAATACCTAGAGAGAAGGCAAGGTTCTAGAGAGAGAGGCTCAACAATGGAGTTTTGCAAAAGTAAGAGAGAGAAAAGGATGTGAAAAAGTGATCCAAAAACCCGGATCTCGGTTTTATATAAAAGTTACCCCGCTCGAGCGTGGAAACCCCCGCTCGAGCGTCACTCACAGACTCCCGCTCGAGCGTCCAAACCGCCGCTCGAGCGCCGGATACACACTCCCAGAACTTTTGCAGAACCAGGTCCCCGCTCAAGCGTCCAACTCCTCGCTCGAGTGTCACACACAAACGCCCGCTCGAGCGTCCAAACGCCCGCTCGAGCATCCAACGCTGCAGAGGAAATACTGGGAGATGGAAAATCACGCTCGAGCGTCAAAACACCCGCTCGAGCGAAGAAACAACAATGAAGGGCCCGCTTGAGTGTCAAAAGCTTCGCTCGAGCGTGAAGGCAAAAATCTGGGCAACTACTTTTGGTTTCTAAGCTCAACCAACCTGTTTCAAACCTGGCCAACACAACCCAAGGCTCAAATACACAGAGTAAAGGATGTAAACGAGATATACACAACAACCAATTCCACGGAACCTAAGTCCGGCTACAACAATTAAAGAAGGGGAAACCAGGATCGCTATAGTGTACACAGAGATACACATAGTATTGAACCCAACTCTACACTTTCTCTTAGGAAAAAATAACAAATTAAAACTACAAAAGGATACACATCAGATGCCTCGTAAGCTTCTTCATAAATCTCAGGTTTATATAAATAAAATAAAAAAACCAGCAAAAAAAAAAAAAAATGAAAGCAATTTAGGATTTTAGAGAGAAGATATGATGAAGGACAAAAGGAAAGAAGGGATCAAAAGAGAACACAAAATCAAACCAAACTTCCACTTAACACTTGCTAATTTACTTCTTGGAAGGGGAAAAAAAATAAAAACCAAAAACAAAAACGAAAAAACAAGAACGAACAAAAAAAGGGAAAAATTCAAAAGAAAGCAATCAGAAAATCAAATAATAATTGAAAAAAAAAACTAGTAACAAAAATGAACAAAACCAAAACCATTTTTCCTTCAAAAGTTGAACAAGAAAGAACCAAAAATGGAGGGAAAAATCAAAAGAAAGAACAATAAAAAAATCAAATAATAAACGAAAAAAAACTAGCAAAAATGAACAAAACCAAAACCATGTTTCCTTCAAAAATAGAACAAGAAAGAAAAATTAAAAATGAGGAACAAAACGAAACCAATTTCACAAGATTCAAAGATTTCAACTTTTACCAACTCACATTGAAGCAAAAAAAAAAAAAAAAACCCAATTCCACAACATAAAAAACTAATTTTGTTAGTTCTTAATCAAAACCCTACCTTTCCAATTGAAATCCCCAATGATTTTTTTCCTCTGAGATCCCCGAATTAAAACCCTAGTTTGAATCTCCAAACCTGATTTAAGGGAGGAAGTGTTATTCTTCACTGAGTCTCTCATCCCTTCATTTCTCTTCGTCTTCTATGCAGCGGTTGATGCGGCAAATCAACTAATCTATCTCTATTTCAGGTTGATAATGCCAAAAACCAACTGATCTTACTCGGTTGAAGCTCAAAGCTTAAACTTCAATGGTGGCCAAAGAGAGATAGAGTGACGACTGGGTGAGAGAGAGGGAGAGAGTAATGAGATTAGGGTAGAATATTGAAGGGTTTTTTTTTTTTTATCCCAAGAGATTACAGAGAGTTTGGGAAAATGGGGAAAGAGGGAGAGTGAGAGGGGGGTTTGGCGCGAATTTAGGAATTACCATTTGCGACGATGTAAGGCCCATCGCGAATGAATGAGCAAAAAAATAAACTTTTGCGATAGATTGCCAAAAGAGCGTCGCAAAAAATAAAAATAAAAATAAGGCCAGAAAAATTTTGCAACGTTTAACGTACCGTTGCATATAACCTTACTTTTTTCCAATGGCTTAGTTTTTCCGTTGCAAAAAAAATAATCTTGTGACGTCATTAAAACTGTCACAAATTGTTCCGTGTCTAATGCCCCTTTTTCTAGTAGTGAATACAAATCGAACACCAGTCAAATGGGATTCTTGCACATTAATGAACATATACACAAAAGGTCTTAAAGAACTTTTATGTAGATAAAGCTCTTCCTTTGAGTACTCCTATGGTTGTTCGATCACTTGATATAAAAAAGGATCTTTTTCGACCTCAAGAAAATAATGAAGAACTCCTTGGTATTGAAGTCCCATATCTTAGTACAATTGGTGCTTTATTGTATCTTGCAAATTGTACCAGGCCTGACATTGCATTAATTATCAATTTATTAGCAAGATATAGTTCTGCACCAACCCAAAGGAATTGGAATAGAGTGAAACAAATATTACAATATCTTCATGGAACAACTGATATGGGTTTATTTTATTCAAATGAATTAAAGCCGCAACTAATTGGATATGCAGATGCTGTATATCTCTTTGATCCACATAAAGCCAGATCACAAACAAGATACATTTTTATCTATGGAAATACTGCTATATCTTGGCGATCAATAAAACAAACATTGACTGCTACTTCTTCAAATCACTTAGAGACACTTGCAATTCATGAAGCAAGTTGATAATATATTTGGCTTGGATCAATGATCCATCATATTCAAGAAAGATGTGGATTATCTTTAACCAAAGATAGTTCAACCATATTATATGAAGATAATATTGCATGTATCACACAGATCAAAGGAGGTTATATCAAAGTGACAAGACTAAACACATTTCATCAAAATTCTTTTACAGACATGAGCTTCAGAAGAATGGTGATATTGATGTTCAACATATATGCTCAAGTGATAATCTGGCAGATCTATTTACTAGAGCACTACCGACTGCAACATTCAAGAAGCTGGTGCATAATATTGGGATGCATCGGCATAAAGACATATTATGCAACATTGAGGGGGAGTCATCTATATAAGCAGATTTATAGATTGTACTCTTTTACCTTCGTTTGGGTTTTTCTTAGCAAGGTTTTAATGAGGCAATCTAAACATATCCATGCCATTATATGGTATATAAGAATATTGTACTCTTTTTCCTTCATCAAAGGTTTTTTTCCACTGGGTTTTCCTTGGTAAGGTTTTAATAAGACATATTCTTAATATATGGTTATCCAAGGGGGAGTGTTGTATAACATGTGGATAACTACTATCAAAAGAAAAAGATTTTGGATAACCACTATCAAAAGCAAAAGTATTTTTAATTCATGGTGGTTGGTGAAAATCTCCCAAGGTGGCTTCGTAATTTATACAATCCCATGCATTGAACCGATTGCAAGCTATCATGCATTGGTTGATATGCTTATAAAAGCAAACCTATATGCATTGTAATAGAGAACATCTATCAGAAAGAAGAAGAGAGAAAAAATTCTTATTTGGCTCCTTGTTTTCTAGTATTCTTCCTTATTTCCATCTATTATTTGTTGGCTTTTTCTTCCTTATTTTATAATACTTCTTATAAACTTCTATAATTATTTGAATATTATTTGTTATGCTTAAGTTCATAATGCTTTGCAAAGTGGTCCAATTAAAAATTCACATAAGAAATCAATCAATTAGGCAAAATCTATTTGTTTCTAACAAAAGTTTCTTCTTATTTTGTTTAATATAACTAGTTAGGCACCACGCATTATGCGCGTGGAGTAATATTGTATGTATATTTTTAGAAATGTGTATGTTATATATAATTTATAAAAGTTATAATCAAAGAGTTTTTGAACTATTAAAAAAATTAAGTTATAACTAATATTGCAATAAATCATAATTAACATTCTGAAAACTCAAATAGATATAGAGTAAATATTCACCTAAAAAAATTTTATTTTCTTAAATTACTAAATTTGGGGCAATCCAATACGATTAAAAAAAAAAAAAGACAAACAGACCAAAAAAAAAAAAAAAACTTCATTATGTTATAAAAACAATATTATCTATAAGTAAAAATACATAGTGGGTGTTTGGGAAACGGGTTTTTATGTAGGCTTTTTTAGTTGTAGGATATTATTGGAGAAAAAAATTTTGGTGTTTGGGAAGATAGTTGGGTTTTTTTGTGGTTGGATGTGATGTTTGTGAAAGAAAAAGTGAAATGATTATGGGGTTTGATGTGATATTTTATTTGGATTTGTTTTTTTTGGTTTTGCAAAAACTTTGCCTTTTAGTGAAAAAAATCAAAAAAAAAACCCAAAAAAAATTGTTGCCAAACACCGCCATGCATGATTAGATCCAAAATATCCAAACAAGAATGGATTCAAAATGATGTTATTGCATGGATTGAATTTATAAATTTTCCCATTTTCATTCATTACATAATTCTAACTTGAAAACTCGTTTTAAATTCTTTCGTTGTAAATAGCTAGTTATGAAGATCTGATTATAGGTCATTAAATAATAAAATAATTATTTCAAGTATGAGTAGGATGTTGTTCATATTTTTATAGTTATGGCTCATTGTAGCATGTACTGTTTATGGAAGACGAAGAAGCAAGGATATTGATTTTGTAATTTAAAAACATAAAAATATATTATGTATATAGAACATATATTTTAAACAATAGTTGTATTTTAATGAGTTGTATGTGTCTATACAATTCTCTAGATTGTGTGTAACTATATCCTTGTCTTTCACGATGAACGACGTCTTTAATTTGCTCGACAATATATGGTCATCGTATTGAAAGTTGCCATGTTTCCCTTTGATATGGTTGCAAAACATGTTTGCTGCGAAGTTTCATTCTCTACGGATGAATGTTATATTGCAACCTTGGATTATTTTTCGTCACTTTCAAATATTGCTGATGAGTTTCCATAAGTTGATGAAGTAATTTCTTTTTGTGCCTTGAAGAATTGTTTTAATTAAAAAAAATTTATCATCTTTTGTCCAAATTTTTCCCCATATGTTTTCTTCTGCAATTTGCAAACCTTTACGTAAAGCTGATTGTAGACACCCTATTTTGACCGCCCCTAAGACTTGGGAGCCTCAATCCGAACACTCGATGATGAAAGTTACATTATGTAAATTGTTCGAATCTTCAGCAAAAGAATTCGGTTTCGAGTTTCAAACCCAAGCCTTCCACTCTATTTGGACCAAAACCTTTTTTTTAGCCTGACCACTCAATGAGCAGCGGGGCCGTACAAAATATTGGCCAACCGGCTATGTTTAGCGACAGCAGATATTTTGAGACAGCCAGCTATCCCCATGACCATGCCTTGCACTAGCTGTCTCATTATAGATATTTCTGACGTGAGAAGGTGTTTTTCTATAAACATAAGGCCTCCCCTAAGGGTTTGGAGTTGGAAAATTTTGCCAAGAGCCAAAGACTTGCCAAACACTCTTCCTTCCTCTCTTGCAATATACATACACTATAGATACACTTCCTAAGCCTAAACTTGAGGCCTCTTACTGAGATTCTTGAATACAAATTTTAGCTCTTGAGAGTGTTCAACTTGTGGTTTGTGAACTAGAAGATCATCCTCTCTTTAAAGGGTAATCTTTGATATGATACCCTAAATGTTTAATTAAATATCACAAATATATATATATATATATTTACATATTTGGAGTGTATATTGAATAGTTGATAAAGTGAAATGTTAAAAAAAAAAAAATTTAAAAAAATGGGATATACATGGCCTATCACCACCCTAGTACATAGGGTGGTGAATATGCATATTTAGCTAGGATGAGCACCTGGATAAGTCATTTAGGGAAGCAGCAGATGGCAAATGGTTTGAGTGTCACGTGGTGGCAAAACTTACCACATGACTGTGCACATTACCCCTATAAATAGTGAGTCACTGAGCTTCGGAAAGGAACAAGAAAGAGATACATAGATACAAAACAAGTACAGCATACTAGTAAGCAATAATAGAAAAGTAAAGGCTGAGGGTCAATAATAAGGTGAGTAATATTATACCTTGAGTCACCATAATATATTTTACAAATGTTTTGAATTACTACGAATTATTTTATATACTTTATGTTTTATGGTTATATTAATGTTTCAATTACGTGGATTATTTTCTGAATTCTATTTGCTTAAATTGTAACCCATGGATATATTTGTTTAAATTTTAGAAAATATTTGACAATGATTTTATAAACATTTGTTTTGAATAAGTACCACCACGAAGGTCCTATGCCTTGGGGGACTTAAATAATTACTGGCCCTCTGAATTGTCACTTTAGTGACCCTCTGACAGTCCCATTCCTTGGGGGACTTAAATAACCTTTGGCCCTCTGATTAGTCACTTCGTAACCCTCTGTCTGTCATGGATCCATTGACCCTCTGTTCTGTTCTGTACTGTGATTATAATTATTTTGTTTATATGATTTTGTGTTATATGTATGTTATTAAAAAATAATTTATTCAAACCAAACTATTCATCGTTTAGCCTAAATAATTGTCCATGGTGATTTTTATACCCTCATGCTCTCAGTATAATATTTCTCACTCTGCCATGTGCTTACAGCTGTTAAAATCCCTTTCAGGTGAAGAAATTTAAAGAATGATGGTTTTATTCTGTGGATCAGAATCTCAAATTTGATATGGATATTATGTTTTTTTTTTTTTCCCGGTAATCATTATCTAACTGATGTTACACCGTTACATAAATAATAATTTCTATGTATGCTTCAGATATTTATCTACATCTTTTATTTTAATCCGTTGCATTATTTAATTTAATTACTTGGAATTAATCTAAGAAATTTTAGAATTAGCTAGTTGCGAATCCAGCCCTGGTCACTGGACATTTGAGCTTTTGTACCATTTTTTCTTTATCTTTTCTTTGCTTTTTCACACTGTTTTTTAGAGTTTTTAAGCTTAAAAATGTGATTTTAAGTCACAAAAAAGAGGAGGGGTTAGCCAACATTCCTTAGGCTTGTTGGTTGTTTGAAACCTCTTGGCTTTAGTCCATTTTTCCTCACTTTTTCCACCTCAGAAACTCAAATTTTAGCATTGTTTTTGTGTTGTTTTAGTGCTGTTTTGTGTGTTAAACTATGCTTTAAATCCTATAGATGTATTGCTGTAAGTCCTCGTGGATATAGCTTTCAATCCATTTGAGTTGATAGTCTTTTCTTTAATTTTTATAGCTTTCATACATGTTCATATCATTATAATCACCCACTTTCCATTAGCACTCTGCAATCTCCCTCCTTTCTTTGTTTATTTTGATTAAGAGTTATTGTTGTTCAAAGCATAAGAAAGAGACCTTTCATGTTAAATGGTTTAATCTCTTCGGAGATTCATTAGTAGGGCATTACATCTCTCTTATGCTAAGCACAATCTCTAGTTTGATACTTCTCTTCATCGCCGGTGCATTACTTCTAAGGGACTAACTTTCTAGTTAGACCCTTGGAAATCACAAAGGAAAGTGTCATTATAGCTTATTATCAAGTTTGGATTTGGAGTCATTATCGCTCATTTTGGGTTTAGCTATGTCATTATTACTCTTTTGAGTTTGACTAGTCATTATCACTCCTTTTGGGTCTGACTTCGAATTCATTATCGCTTGTAAATGAGCTTGATTCTTCTTTTGTAATTTTTCCTGAAGAAAGGGCTTAACAAGCTCATTTCTCGAGTCAAGTTGTGCTTGATATCTTTATTGCTTTTGGACTTAGTGGATGTATTCATCACTTTTGAACAAAAAGGAGGAAAATATAAGAAAATGGAAAGGTAATGTAAAAGAGGCTAATAAAATTGGATTAAAAGAGGTAAAAAAAAGGTAATAAAATTGAGTTGGGTTCAATTGGACTTTATATTGAACCTATTGTGTCTTGACTCATTGCATACTCTTTAGTGATATTCAATGATTCAAGAAGCAATGTCTACCCCTTCCTTGAGGTAACTCCATGATAGAGAGGAGGCGTTATTGGTTTTTCATTTTCTTTTATTGAGCTTTTGTCCTATCAGTTCTAAGATCATCACGCAACGAACGTGCGAAAATTGATGATTTGTGAACCGAATCTACTCCTCCCTTGATCATCTTCATGATAGGGAGGGGCAGAGAGGATATACATCTCCTAGAAACATTTTGTTTTTGCTCTGTTTCAATTCTGTGGCAGCAGGGTATCCCTTGAAAACAGTGGCCGGCTAGCCACCACTTTGTACGGCCAACCATTTTCCAAGGCCGGTCGGCCACCTATTTTTGTCTAGGTAGTGGCATTTTTGTGGTAGAATAGAGCAAAACCTGAGGCCAAAACAGAAGAATTTTCTGACTGCAAACAGAATAGATTCTGGCAGCAAACATAGAGGTTTCCGGAAGGATGTTCTCGGTTGCGCACATGTAGCTCCTCGCGTCCCGTTCCATTTAATTAGTGCTTTAATATTAATATGTGTAGTTAGTTAGTTAGATTCATTTGAATTTGTAATAGTTAGCTAATTCAGTTTTATTCAATTATGTTGTAATAATTAGTTAATTAGGACATTCATTCGGACCCTCTTATGTGAGGGCAAATTTGTAAACACTTGTAATATTGTATATGTCTTTCAACCCCCATTTCTTTCTCCCTTTTATTTACGTGCTTATCATGGTAGCATCATATTATCATTGCCATGCTTAAATATCCATTTTTGCATGCATCGGGTTCGGTTCATCATTCTAACATCGTTGTCATTTCCTATTGACTTGAATACGTGCGCTACCGCATGCTTTGAGTTGATTCACATGACATGCTAAAAACCGAACCTCGTAGTTGCATTTTGTATGTGTGGCATTAGTCACTTTGCATATTAGAACATGCATGTTTCTAATTATTTTATTTTCTTTGGCTTGCCTCGGAGTACTAGGTGAGCATTTTTGATTTAGCATATTGCATGTGTGTTTGTGTTGCCATATCAAGCATATTACCATGAAGCTAAGTACTTATGTGACATACATGTTTGAATGTGGATGGATGAAGGCTATTCGCTTAAGTTGGGATGATTTTGATTAATGTACATATGAGTTTACCTTTTCAAGTAGCGCATATTCAAAATTCTTTTCAAATAAACATGAAATCAAAGCATTCCAAAGTGGAAGAAATAGTCTCTACTTGTGTGCTTCTGTAACGCCCTGAATATTAACCCATAACATACACAGTAATAGGATACATTACTGAAGTAAATAAACCACAATTCATTTATCAGAGTATTTCTAAATAAAGACATTACATGTAACATCAAAATAAATGCCCTAGGGGCTTACATCTTGCCAAGCCAACACTTGGACACAAAATTATGAGTTCTAACTCAAATACAAGTAAAGCCCTAGGCTTGAATGTTTACATGTAATTCAGATAAAAACAAATAACTAAAATCAAGGCTTCAAAGTCCAATCCCTTCCAAGCTAATTCCTTGGAGGTAGCGAATCACCTGAACCTGAAAATGATGTTCCCATATAGGGTGAGCCACAGCCCAGTAGAAATATACTAAACCAAATATAAGCATTGAATAAAGCAATAGCATTTAATAGATGGTTAAACAAGATAATCACTATATCGTTATCTATGACATGCTTCACTTTTCATTATTACCAATATGGCTCAGAACCTGGCCAAACTTACAACAGTGAAATATATATCAATTTCATATTTTACTTCCGATATCAACAACACAAATGAGACTCAGGCTCATATCAAAACACTTCATACTTCCATTTTGATACACATTTTAGTGCTGTATCAATAAAAACACTTCAATATAATTAAGCACACATAAAAGTGATGCTAATGGAGTCCATCCCCTATCTCCTCCCAAACAAAATCCGGTTTAGAGGTCCATCCCCTATCTTCCCCTAAACCGTGGAGTACATCCCCTATCTCCTCCCACACAATGCAATGTATGTAAACACATAACATATACAACACACAATCAATACACATAATGTCTGTATTAATTCAACAGTCAAGTTAATGACTTAACCAATGTGATTAGTTTCAGTTATCCCTAATCCACATGCAATGTCTACAACAATCACGACTATCCTCCACCGATAGCCCAAAACAGTTATTTCTAGACTTGGAAATAAATAACTCAACAATTAAATAGACGAGTGATTTAAATTAACCAACTACCCCATTTAGTCAATAAATTCCTCAATCTCATGAATTTAACTAATTTCCCCAATGTTCCTTAAATTAAATATACAATTCAATTTATTTAAACAACTAGGGTTTTTCCCAAAATTACCAAAATACCCCCAACATATTAAAATGCCAGAACTTAGAACAAAACGTATACATTGGAGTAGGAAATCCCTACCTCGAAGAAATTAACCCAAATGGAGAAGACGGAGATGAAGATCCAAAATCCAAAGTGCTCCAAATTCACAAACTCTCAGATTAGAATGGAGCCCTCGACTCACACTATCTTTTTAATAAAGCAACTAGGGTAGAAACACACCCTAGATAGATCAAACCTAAGAGAAAATGTGAGTAGGGAAAAAGAGAAGTCGGACCTTAGGGTTTGGAATCAAAAAGAATATGAAAAACTAATCTGAAACCCGCTGCTGCCTATTTAAACCTGACAGGCTCGCTCGAGCGAAGACTTGGTCGCTCGAGCGACCAGACACAAGAAATACTCGCTCGAGCGAAGGAAAGCTCGCTCGAGCCAACAATACAAAGCTTCAAGTCTGCAACCCAGAAGCACGCTTGAGCGAAGAAAAGCTCGCTCGAGCGAAGAACTCGAAAACATACACCTCGCTCGCTCGAGCGAAGGAAAGCTCGCTCGAGCGAGGAAACACAACTTTCAGGTCTATACTAGACGCAATCGCTCGCTCGAGCGAAGAAACCCTGGCTCGAGCTACCAGACACAAACACAACCCTCGCTCGAGCGACCAAAGCCTCGCTCGAGCGACCAGCCCAAAAACTGGATAGCAACACTTGGTTTCCGAACCTAACCAACCTGAAACAAACCTGCCCAACACATCCTATAACTTAAGAATAAGGAATTAAAGGACAACAACAACAATTATACAATGACAGAATCTACGGAACCTAAGTCCAGATACAATAATCAAATGGGAAAAGACCGGGGTCGCTATAGCTTCACATAGTAATGTTAGCATGTTAATCGAAACAAGAGCATGTAATGTAAATAAAAATTACATCATGATTAGTAAAGGCCAATCTTTTATTGGGTAAGTGAGGTGCTCAATTTATGACCTTCCCCTTTTATATCTAAGTTCTCGAGCCAAGACACTTTGGTTATGACGGACAAGTGGCCTTTGGCACAAGTCACCGGTTTCCTAAATTTCTCAAAAATATTTTGGTGGCGACTTTGTAATCTGGCAATGTGGTCCATTTTTAGCATCTCTGGTGATAAATGGATTTTCTTAGATTTGTCAGATCTGGACTCTCATTTGTTTAATCTATTTCATATTGCACTTATGAAACCAGATTCAGAATCACGGGAGTTCGAACTGTAGGGCAATCGTATCCGAGGAGACTAAATCCCTCCGAGAAACACGAAAAGCAACCTACACTGATGCTTCTGCATATTCTGGAGATTTTAATGGTATTGTATCTGCATATGCATAAAGGCAAATCCCATGATTGAAAAGAAAAGAAATAGTGTAAAAAATGTGAAAGAAATTATTAGAGTAAAAGGATCATAGCTGCAAAATCACCTAATGTGCATAAAGTAAAATAAATTAGGCAACGGAAAAATTAAAATTAAAAGAAGACAAAGGAAAAAATAATCGTAGAAAAAAGTGCTCAAGAGAGGGAGAAATATGCTTACCATCATTACTTATATGTTGCAGGCCCCAAAAAGTTGCAATTACAGCTTTATGTTGCAACACCAAAAAGTTATATAATTTTTTTCCAAGTTCATGATGTTCTAAGGCCTCCAACAGCCAGCAACCTAAAAAATGGTACATGGTCATGAACTAAAGACCCACAGTATTAAATTTGAACCAAATAGGAAATCAATTTCTAACATTTTGTTAAGATGAAGTCTAATAATTACCAAAATAACCAGGGGGAAAGAAGCTGGTTATAGTTTTTCTTTTTTTGGTTATTCACCAAAAAAAAAAAAAAAAAAATCTAGAGAAGGAAAATGAAGAATCACTATTAACTTTTTTACTTCTTTATTATGATCTAACAAAATTATGCTAAGATTACAGGAAGTGGCGAGGAAGGGTTCATACAGAAAATCACAATTACTCTGACAATGAATTTGTCTAGTTGAATTTTGAAAAAAAGTAGAACATTGGAAAAGCTATGTTTTTATGAAAACAAATAATAGATGCAACATATATTAAAAAGAAGAATTGAGGATTTTTTTTTTTTTTTTTCCAGCTATTGACTTTGTATTAACTACTTGTCTATATTTCAAGAAATGTGGAAACATCTAACTTCTATGCACGACTAAAACTTTGAAGAAGTTTCACTAATATGTATATCCACTTTTGACTATGTAATTCATATATATTTTTGACAAACAGAAATTTAGCGATGTATTGCCAAGGTACATCACATAAACCAAAAACAAAAGCAAAAGATTAGTACATGTAATCAACGAAAGACCTATACAAAAATGATTGTAAAAAGTAGAATAAAAAATTAAGTTAATCATAGAACTCTCAAACTCAATAAAAATTACCCTAATCAAATTGCCCAAATCAAGTTGTTATACTTCTTTGTTCGTTTAGATATATTGACAAACACATAGTTTACATAAATATAGAGAAAGGTACAAGAACGAAAATAACATGGTTGGATATTATACAACATAAATAATTGTATTTGATAGATTCTTTTGTGAAAGTTCAACCAAGGAAAACAAGCAAACAAATTAATTCCATTGTCTTTTCCAACCAGTGAATAAGAATGCAAGACTAAAAAGATGGTTTTCATTTCTTTATTGGACATATTGTCAAATGCATGGCGAGCAAAATATAAAATAGTAGTTCAATCAAACACCAACAAGACAAAAATCCATCAAGAAAAAAGAAGGTTTAATAGAAATAAAAAGTAACAGATTATAATAAAGGAGTAAAAAAATAACATACCAAGTTATTTGGTTGTCGAAAACAACCGTGATAACATCCACGATATTGAAATCGCCAAAGCATATGAAATATTTTGATTTTTTAGAATCTGAAATTTGATAACTACTAAAAAGAATTCTCTAGACAGCATACATGGAGTTTGTTGGTTGGCTTCCCTTTCAGTTGTAAAGCAGCAAGCCTGTCTAGCAACACCTTTGACATACACCTCAAATACGGCACCGCTCATCAAAGATGGCTTGTTGTAGAAGCTTATGAACAATCTTGCAAAAACTTTTCCAAGATGAGGGCAAGGTGGACAAATTACTCAGTGTTAGAACGCGTTAGAACAAGCTTATGCGCTTTTTATATATGTTATAGATTTTACTCCAATTAAATAGACTACGGTTTCTTTGTTAATGTTTACACCAATTAAATAGATTATATTTTGTAGATTGATTTGACTAATCAATCTATAAAATATCAATCTTTTTGCTCCTTTGTTTGTGTCATGATTGGTTTTTATTTGACTAGTTTTGATATTTTATAGCAATTTTAGGATGATCGACATGGTGGGCCACAACTCCATCATCTATCGAAGTGCTTCATTTTGTGTAATGTTTGAAAAGAATTAATAAAGATGGAGTGCTATGGGTATCTTGTCTGGCAATCTATAAAAAACATCGATTTTGAAACATTTATTAATTTCAAGTAAATTGATTATTACAGATACACATTGTTACTCTTTCTCCGAACCAATAATCCGTATTGAACAAATAATGGGAAATCATAGTAACAATGTGTGGGTGTTGATTTCTGACCACACAACCAAATGGGGAACTCAGCTGGAGAGCACCGGTAGAATAGATTAAACCTGAACACCTGCCAACAAGAATATGAGAATACCGTGGTGGTTTGTCCACCCGAGGGCACTCCGACGATCAAGTCAGTAATCTTGTCTCTCACAGATATCAATACAAGTACTTAAACTTCAACAATGAAAGCATAAAAGCATCTCAAATAAAGCATACCTTAGACCCACGAGGGTGCCTTGCTTTTATAATGATCAGTGTCCAACTTCCCCTAAAAGTCTTACTTCATGGGACTTTATCCTTTACAAGGATAACATCTATCACAACTCACATTATTCAGATTAAGATGAACTCCCTCAAGAGTCCCATATCTATCCAAATAGGTAGCTTGATGTCATCTAGGACTTTAGTCCTCTATCCAAATATCTCGAATTTTGGTATTATCGCACCATATCTTGGCACCATGGTCCGCCCACGTGGTAACTTGGCTAACAACCTCGGCCACATGGACTACCTAAAAATATGTCCCCACAACTGCCCCCTAGGTTCTATTACCTCGGCAAACAAAGGTGATAGAACCTATACATGTACTTTCCCGACCGAGATCGTGACTCGTTGGCACCAAGAAACAAGGACTCAAATATCCATTCATCAAGAATCAAGAATCAATAACCAAGAACCATGAATCATCATGTTCGATTTCATCTAGGTCCAACATCTCGACAGAGATCGCACTGTTAGCAGAGATCATGACTTGCTAGTTCAAGAACATCAAGATCCTAGTATCAACTCGTCAGAAACCAAGAATAAAAATATCAATATCTCAACTGAAATCATCATCTCAACCGAGATCGTCATCTCAATCGAGGTCACCATGTCAACCAAGATCACCATCTCAGCCGAGATCGCCTTCTCAACCGAGATCATCATCTCTACCGAGATCAATATCTCAACTGAGATCGCACTTCTTAATCAAGATCATCATGAGATTGGAGCGTACCAATCATGTCCCCATCATGTCGCATCAGTTCTGTCCCCCGCCGTTTGACGTCAGCACGGGCACGTCAGGACTCGAAATCATAACTTTTTGCCATATTTTTCTAATTCCAGCAAAACCATTTCATCTTCCTATTTCGTCTCTATCTGTGTCCCTAGACTCTCTTTCTTTTGGCCTCTACAAACCATCATCGCTATTCTTGAAGCATTCATTACTATGAAGACTCCCTTTGTGCCCAAGGTTCAAACTCTGCCAGCTAAACCAGACTAACAGCCAAGCAATTCATCAGTTGCTCCACACATCAACCCATTATCTCAATGGCAATGAAAACATCGACATAGCGACAATCTTGCAGCTAGAACCAAGAACAGGAAACACCGAGGTCCTAAGCTCCCAGCCTTAGACCTTGATAATTTTCCAATCGCTTTATCTGTGAGTAACCATCGTCGTAACCAATGACGACATGTTTCACCGAACTCTTGTCGTAGAAGACCTTCTTGTTCACATCCCTGATATCATAACTGTGCAATCCACTCCATCTCCTTATAGTCAATCCAACATGCTCATGCCTCCAGTAACTTAATATGAAGCAAGTGGACTAAGTTACTGCTGCCAAAGCCGAGGCCATTGCTAAGGCCAAAAAAAAAAGTCAACATAGCCTGCAACAAAGGCTACTATCTTGACTGGATGATAGCCCTCAAAAAGATGTCTGTCCCCGAGGACTCACCCTCCGTGATATGGGTTAGCTCAATGTCCCTTTTCTTCCCTCTCCCAATCAATCTGAGGATGAGGCCGAGGAAGTAGAAGAGGCAGATGACAAGGAGGCCGAAGACAAGGAAGAGGCTGACGCTGAGGTTAAAGAGAAAGAATTTGAAGCTACTACTGGGGACAAGTCCCCAACTCTGAATGAACAAGTCCTTGACTTGACTCAGGATGAGGTTTAAAAGACCACTTCTGAGGCTGAGGTTGAGATTGCCAACAAGTGCCTAGATGACACACTACGTGAGATCGACGCCGAGGTCCAAGTTGAAAAATCTGCCCAGCTATCTGCCAAGGCTGACATAACGCCAATTGCCAAGGCAGGGCAGACTGTGGAAAATGCATGAACTTTGGTTTTTCCTCCTTTTTGTACTTTTCCTTCTTACTTTTGGACAACTGTAATCTTTTGTTTGAAAAATATTAGCTTTATATTTGGCTGATGTGCCCCTTTTGTCTTTGTAGATGAACAAGTAATCTCTTATGCCAAGCCGAAGTGCCTTTTTGTATCTGAACAAGTTTCTTTTCTGAATGCAAGTCTTATATTTTCTTCCAAGTGTTGAATGTATGTTTTCTTTTCTTCTATGCATGTTTGCTGCTTTCTTTCATGCTTTTCATGCTTCCAAACTTAGAATATTTTTGCATTTCTTCAAAGTGTACCTTAACTGTATAATAACTCCGAGATACAATACCTCGGATAAACCTTGACTATTTGCCTCGGCTAACCATTTTCATACCTCGGCTAACACTTTAAAAATAGAAATATTTTTACAAGTGTTATTGCTTTTTTACCTCCATACGCTATCTTCTATTAAGACTTCACCCTTTCCAAGTTTTGACAACCTGGTTGGTTACCTCGGGTAACATGTACCTCAGATACCTTATTTCATCATTGCATCGGCTAACTCCAACTTGTAAATTTCTTCAAAATTTCAACAAGTGTTAAGCCCATTTCTGAAAATTTCAACAAGTGTCAAACTCTTAAGTTTGTTCATCACTCCAACTCCCTGCTCCCTAATGTGAACCTAAGTTCCACTTAAGTTCACATTAAGCATGTGACTATGGTCTTTTGCCGAAGTTAGATTCAAACAAAGGCTTCCTGAGGTGTTTTAACTTTGGTTTCTCTGTTAATGAACTTAGTTCCATTCTGAGTTTGACTCTGCCGATATGGCAAGTCCAGGTTAATTCAATTTAGTTCGACTCCATTATATGGCAGAGTTAAATTGCAAGTATAATTCAACTCTGCCATATAATGAGCCTAAGTTATTCGTCATGTTTCATTCAGACATATCGCCAACTTAGTTCAACTCTATTATATGCAAGAATAATTTGACTCTTCCATATAATAAGTCTAAGTTATTCATCATGTTTCATTCAGAAACATCGCCAACTTAGTTCAACTCTATTATATGCAAGTATAATTCAACACTGCCATATAATAAGTCTAAGTTATTCGTCATGTTTCATTCAGAAACATCACCAACTTAGTTCAACTCTATTATATGCAAGTATAATTCAACTCTACCATATAATGAGTCTAAGTTATTCGTCATGTTTCATTCAGAAACATCGCCAACTTAGTTCAACTCTATTATATGCAAGTATAATTCAACTCTGCCATATAATAAGTCTAAGTTACGTTATGTTTCATTCAAAAATATCGCCAACTTAGTTCAACTCTATTATATGCAAGTATAATTCAACTCTACCATATAATAAGTCTAAGTTATTCGACATGTTTCATTCAGACGTATCACTAACTTAGTTTAACTCTATTATATGCAAGTATAATTCAACCCTGCCATATAATAAGTCTAAGTTATTCGTCATGTTTCATTCAGAAATATTGCCAACTTAGTTCAACTCTATTATATGCAAGTATAATTCAATTCTGCCATATAATAAGTCTAAGTTATTCATCACGTTTCATTTAAAAACATCGTCAACTTAGTTCAACTCTATTTTATGCAAGTATAATTTGACTCTACCATATAATAAGTCTAAGTTATTCGTCATGTTTCATTTAGAAACATCGCCAACTTAGTTCAACTCTATCATATGTAAGTATAATTCAACTCTGCCATATAATAAGTCTAAGTTACTCATCATGTTTCATTCAGAAATATCGCCAACTTAGTTCAACTCTATCATATGCAAGTATAATTCAACTCTACCATATGATAAGTTTAAGTTACTCGTCATGTTCACCATGGGAACATCGCCATAAGACATTTCAGTCTTATCGCACAATCATGGATTCCAACAACATTTTCATGCTTTTTTATATAGGCTTCGACATCCTTTTGCATGTAAGGTCACCAGAATCCCTATGATATAGCTCTATGGGCAAGGGATTTGCCCCCTGCATGGATCTCGTGTAAAAGGTCTTCAACCTGGGAAAGATGTACACATCGCAATAGAGGTCCAGTAAAAGTCCTTCTGTACAGATGGCCTTCTACCGACAGGAAGAACTTGACCGATTTCAGTCTGATCTTGTGTGATTCTTTTTTGTCTTCTGGGATCTGGGATCTGCTCATTTAGGCTGAGCTCTTGTCTTCTTGGACTTACTCATCTAGGCAAAGATCTTGTCTTCTGGGATCTGGAATCTGAGATCTGCTCACTTAGGCTGAGCTCTTGTCTTCTCAGACTTAATCATCTAGACCGAGATCCTGTCTTCTAGGATCTGGGATCTAGGATCTGGAATCCGAGATCTGCTCACTTAAGCTGAGCTCTTGTCTTCTCAGACCTACTCATCTAGGCCGAGATCTCGGCTTTTGGGATCTGGAATCTGGGATCTGCTCAATTAGGCTGAGCTCTTGTCTTTTCGGACCTACTCATCTAGGCCGAGATCTTGTCTTCTAGGATTTGGGATCCGAGATTTGAATCCGGGATCTGCTCACTTAGGCTGAGCTCTTGTCTTCTTGGACCTAATCATCTAGGAATAGATCTTTGTTAGACTTATTTATTTTGATGATTTATTTAATTATTTTTAATTTATTTCATAGAGAAAAATAGAATCCAAAATTTATTTTGATGATTTATTAGAAAGAGAAAAATAGAATCAAAATTTATTTTCTCCCATTATTTCTCACCTAAACCTTTATCCTAAATATTGTTAGAATGTATTTAATATTTGATTAAATCAGGAGTTCAAACAGCCCAAAATAAAGGTTCAAACAGCCTAGCACAGCAGCAGGCCAAAAGGTTCAAGTGAAAGATACTCAAATTAGTAATGATAGAAGTACAACGGCTATAAACGGCTATAAAGGTTCAAAAGGCCAAAAGGTTCAAAAGGTTCAAGTGAAAGATATTCAAATTTGTAATGTTGGAGTGGAAGATATTCAAATTGGTAATAATGGAAGTACAACGGCTATAAATTCAAATTGGTAATGATGGAAGTACAACGGCTATAAACGGCTATAAATTCAAATAACTACAACGGCTATAAACGGTTATAATTTTCATTATATATACCAAAGCCTCTAATGTAAACAAGTTACAAAAAATCAGAAAATATTCTTTGATCTATAATCACTCACATCTATTCTTAGAAATTATACACTGAGCCTTATAGCATTAAGCTCATCTTTCCTGTGTAAGGTTTACAGAAAAACCAGAGCTTCATTTTTATATCTATCGTTGAGAGATATTTATTGTAAGCTTTCTTTGAAAGAAAACATATCATTTCATCTTGTAAAAGTGTTGCAAACACTGTGTTCTTGAAATCTTGAGAGTAATTGTGAATCACCTAAGATTTACAAGGGTTTGGGCTTGTGAAGTCTGTGTAAAATTCGTGGAGGATTGCTCCATTTGTAAAGAGGTTGCTAGCACCCCTGTGAAGTTAGAAGATAGTGGAAAATCTCAAGTGAAGCTTGAGGAGTGGATGTAGGCTTGGTTGAAGCCAAACCACTATAAATCTGTTTGTCTTCTCTTCCCTAATCTCTTTACTTTCCTGCTACTGCTATAGCTATCTAATATTCATGTGTTAATCATTTGATTTACCCTGTATGTTAGTTATACTTCATTGTTATTTTGCTCGATCATTTACTGCTAAGTTCATCATTGTACTTGTTAATAATTTGTTGTACTAGTAGTTAATTTTATTGGGGTATTATAAATTTTAATTTGTAGAAACCTAATTCACCCCTCCTCTTAGGTTGTCTTTTGGGTAACAATTGGTATCAGAGCTTGGGGCTCTTGTTTAGATTTAGCAATATTGAGTTTTGATCCATAGCAACCATGTATTCTACTTACTCTGCTGTAGGACAAGTTAGCAATAGGTCATCTCTCTTTGATGGTAGTAATTACATTCATTGGAAAGAAAAAATGACTTTGTATCTTCAAGCTACCAATTATGCTTTGTGGCTCATTATCACTAAAGGTCCTCAAATCCCTACCAAGGTAGTAGACCATATTAGGGTGCCTAAACTTGAGGATGAATTTGATGAGCGTGATTATAAACTCCTTCAAGCTAATGCAAAAGCCAAGCTCATTCTTGTGTCTGGACTAGATGCAAATGAGTACAATAGAATTTCTGGGTGTATTACTGCTAAAGAGATTTAGGATAAACTTGAAATCACCTATGAAGGAACTAGCCAAATAAAAGAGTCTCGGATTGACATGCTTATTCATGATTATGAACTTTTTACTATGGAATCATTTGAATCTATTTTTGAGATGTTTTATAAATTTACCAATATTATTAATGCTCTAAAATCTCTTGGTAAATCTTATACTAATGGTGAGCTTGTAAGAAAAATACTTAGGTCTTTGCCAAATGAATGGGAAGATAAGGTTACAGCTATCCAAGAAGCAAAAGACCTAACAAAATTAGGCATTGAAGAACTCCTAGGCTCACTCATGGCTCATAAACTTTCAATGATGGATGGCAGCAAAAAAGAAGCCATTTGGGGAGAAAATGATGGAGTAGCCAACCTGTGTCTCATGGCCCTTGGAGAAGAAGAATTCACTCAATATGAGGTAATTTCTAATTATGTAAAACTTAAAAGTGCTTTCAATGAATTACGTGACATATTTAGAAATGTTTGTGTTGAGAATTCTAAATTAAAAAAATTAGTTACTTCTCTTTCAAATGATGTGGATGTTTTAAAAATAGAAAATGCTACTTTGAAAAATGACTTTACGTCTATTGCCAATGAGAAAAACATTTTGAAAAATAATGTTGAGGATTTAAACAAAACTCTTGAAAATTTTGTAAAAGGAAAAGAAAACCTCAACAAGCTTCTTGGAAATAAAAAATGTCTTTTTGACAAAGTAGGCATTGGTTTTGATCCTCCTAAACCTTTTATGAGATTAAATGTTCTTGAGACTAATCCCTATGGACCCAAGAAGGTATGGGTACCAAGAAAGAAATCAAGATATTTTGTAGGTGGAATCTCAAAGAACACCAAGGATTTCAAGAGGAAATGCATAACAAGAGTGTTCAATCTAAGGAGCAAAATTAGCTCCTACAAAAAGAAGAATGATGAAATGAAAATCACCAAGACAATAGAGGTAATATATAGGTAAAGATTCCAAAGAGGTAAATGAAGGTATAACTCCTAACACACCTTTAAGCTTAAAGTTCTATATTCTTTAAGGTATGATTTGTATACAATAGGTTGTGTCTAATCATTGCTTCCATGTAACCTAATTGTACTAAGTTTGCTAAGTCATGTTCTACTAGTTTCTTTCAAACATTCATTGAACTCAAAAATGAGAATTATATTATTTTGATGAATGCCTATTAGAATATGAATGATTCATGTATTCATTAACATTTTATATCATGTCATCCATTGCTATGAAAAAGAGATAAGAAGTGATAAATTTTTTTGTGAGCATACTTTTCACATCTTATATATGACTTCATACTAATATGTTAATTCCTTTTTGAGTCATATCTTTGTAGAATCTATTTGATGTCATAGCATGTTTTTGAGATGTATACTATCTATATTTTAAATTGTACATTTATGATCTCAAGAATATGCTCAATATGAAAATTTCATGCTTATATGCTTTACATTGGAATATTTGAACGAGTTATGAAATTCGTTGATTATGATCCATCAACAATGTCTAAATGAAAAGAAGTATCATACGTTTGTAAAGACATTGCATCTATCCTATTGAATATCTTTGAATATGGATTATATTGGCATACATCTCATAAATTGCTTTTGATTCATAAATTGTTGAATTAATTATTTATAGCATTCATGTTGTGTTCCACATTGAGTAAAATGTTTTATCACACTTGAGTATGTGGATTGAATTGATGAAAATGCCTCTTGATAATGTTATGTGATTAAATAAGATTGTTGCAACATTTTTAAAACAAAGAGCATAACACTATTTTTTTATGCATATTATGCTATGCGCTGCAACTTGAAAATTCTGAAAAATAGCATTCCAAACTCTTGTTTGATCATTGAATTATTTTTCACTTTTTGAGTTTGTGATAAGAAGTGATTTGTGCTGTATTTTTATTGAGTAATAGTGATTGTTCTATGAATGCTATATTTACACAAATCACATTAGAAAATGGTAGCACCAAGTTAGGGGAAGAAATTATTTTGCTAACATACTTGTTAAACCCTTTCGAGATGAACTCCTCATGAAAGAAAATTGAAGATTGAAAAACTTCCATCTCTTGAACCTAAGGTATGCCTCATATACTCTCTTAAACTTTTGAGGTAAAAATTCTATCTTATATCCCCTGAGCTAATACTGTTATTACTTTGATATGAAAAAGATTGATTATGTTTCATATGATTTGCAATGTATACTCTTTAATGATGCTCTTACCTAAAAATCATGCCTATGCTTAAATGTGTGGTACATGTTGAAATTCATGATTTTTCTTGACATATGGATTGCTATACATTGAACATGCTTCATTTTTTTTTTTTGGAATTATATTAGCTCCATGAGATTATATTGAGTTTAACCTATTATGAGCAATATTTGGTATTCTACATAATGCTTGAGCTATGATTATTAAATCTTCTAGATTACATATTACACTACAAGAAATTTGACTTTTAGCGGCGTTTCAAAAACGCCGCTATATGCTTGAAAAACACCGCAATAAGTTTTTGCAACGTTTAATATTTTCGTCGTAGATACGGCCGTCGCAATATCTTAGCGACGTTTCAAAAGCGTCGCTAAAACATTAGATGGCGTTTTTCAAAACGTCGTAAAATCTTTAACAGCCATTTACTTTTCCGTCACAGTTAATGATGTAATGATGACGTCATTCAGTGGCGTTTTCTAAAAAACCGCCACCTTTTTTCATTTTTAATGCTTCCCTCAGATGTGATGTCATGATGACAACATTTAGTGACATTTTTTTAGAAAATGCCATTTTTTTAATTTTTTTTTTTTTAAAAATACAGCCCAATTAATTGAGAATTTAACTAAGAAGAGAGATTGAGATTGAGAATTAACTGAGAATTTATATAAATTTAATTAGGAACGGAGATTGAAAATTAATTGATAATTAATATATAATAAAACAGATTGGCTCAAATTTAAATTACAATGCCAAATTGAAAACCATAAAAATTCTAGTTTATCTCCTTAGATATTTAACCCTACAACTTTCCAAATCTCAATCATATACTGTAAAACAGTTTGAATTTTCTTCAAATCACCCCCTCATTTTTGTTATTTAGTGCAAATCTTCAAATCTTTACTTTGCAACCAGCAGAAGTCAGTTTGTTGACACTATAACAGCCTGTTCAAAAATAAAATGAAAATGTGAGCACACCCAATCAACAGATAAACAAACTTACACAAAAAAAAAAAAAAAAAAGGCAACACTTACTTGCACCAATTCAATTATAAAGCCTGCACCCAAATTTGCAAATTCAGATCCAGAGAGAAGAAATAGTTAGCAAGATTATACAAGTTACTCATTTATGGGCCAACGCTCATTTAAGGAACAAGCTGGCCAATTTTAGAAATTACACTGTAGAGTGGAACATCACCAATTTCTCTCTCCCTCGGGATGATATCCCCAAATTCGACCTCACAAACTAAGTGAAGGAAACAGCAAATTAAGTCAGAAGAAGGAGGAAGACCAGAAGCCAAACTCATAAAAGTGAACTATTGAGAAAAAAACAAACAAACCTCAAAAGAATGGTGTTAGTCTAGTGAAGGAACTTCCTTGAGAATGAACAATTGCCATTGAGCCTAGTTGGAGATTAGTTTGCAATTGCCTTGAGAATGAACTAAAAAAGCTAATGCTATGGATGTAATTTGAGAAATCAGCAATTTTAGAATAAGAAGCACACTATTATGCAGTAGTTATGTACTTACTGAACCAGATTCAATGACAACTTGGACAATGATCCACACAATTTTTCTCAGTTCATGCAACAGCAGAGTAGAAGAATGGGATTGCCATCAGGAAATCAGGGTGGCTTCTGTACATCTCTAAAGTAAGCATGCTTGAGAGCATCCCGTGCTGTGATTCTTTTCCCGGTATCCAAACAGAGCATTTTCTGGGAAAAACAAACATAGGGATAAGTGCAAACAACCACAAACATGTTTGATGAAAGTGCAAGTGATGATGTGATGCCCCTGGACTCCAATTTTAGAATCCACACATACTGTTACCAAGAACAATGTTATGGCAAAGGCGGAACTGAGAAAAGCTAAAACATAACAAACATGTTTCGGGTATAAGCCTATATCCATGGGCAAAGATCAGAAGAATTTCACTATGAAATGAATGTGGATCAAATTATACAAAGCCAGCTCTCTCTCGAGATCATTCTAACCCTACAACCTCGAAATAACCCCTTAAATACAAAGATTTGAAAAGTAGAAAACCAGGTCAAAATAGACCCAAATACAAATGATTGGTTGATCCTATTGGTCAGGAATGGTCGAGTTGTGTGGGTTGCCAACGTGTGAAAAGCAGGATCTGGGTTGAATTCAAGACACACTCAGATTAGACAATTTATTCCACTCTATGCAGTGAGCATTAGATTGCTCCAATCAATGTCAAACATCTAAATGGGGATGACTAAACCATTTTTTCAAGACAGCTACCATTAAATATTTTCAAGTATATATACTTACAGAAAGAAGATCAACTCCTGCAGGTTCAAGGCCTGGGACTTTACTACAAACCTTCATTACCTGAGGAGGACTCTGGATTATTTCACTAAGGCAAGGAAACAATGAGGTCACTCCAGGCCAGGTTTCTTCATTTGGAGTGCCCAAAAGCCTAAATGTTTAAAAACTAGATGTAAGAAAGAACTTCACAACACAAGAGACATAACAGGGAATGGATGGGTGAATTTAAACTATAGGGAACCAGAAAATGTTGAGTGATAGAACAATCTCACCACAACCGCTGAACATACACCGATGCCTCAACATTTCACCAAATATACAACCCACAGCCCACATATCTACAGGAGCAGAGTACTGCCCAAAATATATATATATATATATATCCAAAAGGTATCGGTACAATTAACAAGAATCCTATTTGTGTGTGTGTGTGTGTGTGTCAAGGCACTGCGTTTAAAATTGCTTCCTTGAGAATGAATAATAGTTTGCAATTTTCAGTTAGTGAATGAAAAGAAAGCAACTACCAAAATGAATATATATCCAAATATACCTGAAATTCAATCATTAGGTCCCTGAACTTTTTTGTCAAGGCACTGCGTTTCAAGAAAATAATTAAATATGATTCTAAAACAACAAATGTGCAATAATCTGAAATTCATATGCTGCAGAAGAAACACACTTTGTCATATTTGTCCTTGATCGATCAACACCTGTTCCCTTTCCACATCCAGGTTTCTGTCGATTGGCTAAGTTCTAAAGAGAAAGAAGAGGGAATCAGTACACACTGCCATACCAGGCTAACTACCATCAGATAACATTTTGATAGGCATAAAAATAAAGGAATTAAGAAATACATCTTTGCTTATTGCTTCTAGTTTTGCTTTGACATTTCGTGCAATCTTTCCCACTTCATCAACATCTTTCTCCATTCGCTTTTTGATTGCTGAAAATGAGAAATCAGATCAGATTGATGCAGACGAAGAACTACAGCAAATATGAGCAGTTAGCTAACTAAACCTAAAATTTTGTCAACCAGTTGCTAAAAAGGATAAAATTTGGTTTTCTTGCATATCACCACAAGACCAAAAGAAAAAGAAAAAAAAAAAAAAAAAAAAAAGGGGGCGTGTGACTAGGCCAATATCACTACATAACTAGCTAAGATAATCTAAACTGCATTACTCAGCATGCCACTGATGCACAAAGAATGTGGCAATGAGATACAAGTGCGTGATAATCACCTTGCAACTAAAACATTTCAGCATAAGACTGAAAGAAATAAAACAAGGATTTGACCTTTCATGGATGAAGCTTTTGTAACGGACTTCGACTCCACATTAGCATCCTGCAGGAAAGGGCTCACATTTTGAGTTTCTAAAGTTAAATTAAAGTATGATTTCCAGAAAGAGAAAAACTAATATTGCATCATTTGGTTCATGCAAAAGCAAGCAACTTTACCACCTACAGGAATAAAATGAACACGTTAGAAATTACCATGACAAGTCAATAGATGCAACAGAAACAGAAATTGATATTACAGAAACAGGAAGGCCACCTTATCAAATGTGTCCTCAATGGTTTCATCATTCAATTTTTCATTCACACCCTTCTTGAGAACATTATCACAGAATGAAGCCAGCAGCTCTGCACTAGATTGGGGAAAAAATGCAAGTGAATTTACAAACATCAACCTAAATATACTCCAAATCGTTGTTTTAACCATGAGATTTACAGATCTTGAGTGAACTTAGTGAATCCAAGTCAGAAAACCCTTACCTTGAGCCCTAGATCGATTTAGATCAGAAGGATTCGAACAATCTCGAAGATATACGCTCAAGTAAAGTGGGAGAACAAGCTTTTCTAGCTCAAGTAACTTCGCATCTCCACCAAGAAAGACAAACACTTACAGATCATACATAAAAATCGATTATACATATATATATAAAAAAAAAAAAACAAGAATAAACCTTTTTCCAAACCCGATCTACCATGAAATTTATAGATTTATAAAAGCATAAACCTTTTCTCATACCTGATCTACCACGTATCTAATTTCAACCAGATCTAGCAAAAAATAAAACCAAAAAAAAGAAGAAATAAAATTATGAAATTAGAGATCTAGAGAGCAGATTTGATACCTTAAGGGCCTGAGGAGCAATGTCCCAACCCAAACGTGGTCTCTTTCTGGGACGACGATCCATGTGCGCGTGTGGAAACTCGATCACACGTTCTATCTCCATGATCGAACACAGATAGATCCAAACAGAGTTTAGAGAGAGAGAAAGATTTGCAGAGAGATCAAAGAGAGAAGAATAGAATCGAAGAATGACAATGATCTGATCTGAGATGAAGAACAGATCGAGATCGAGTTCGAGTTCGATGAAGAACAGCTAGAGCAAAGCCCTAGAGCGACAGAGATCGATGTTTGACCGAGGAATGTAGATCGATGTTCGATTGCGAGAGAGAGGAGCGGTGTGTGAGAGAGTGAGAGGGAGTGAGATCTGTGAGAGTGAGATATGAGTGTAAGAATGAGAGAGACGGACCATGACGGAGATACGAGTGTGAGAGAGTGAATTTTTCTTTCTTTTTCTTTTTTTTATGTAAAACACGAAAAACACAAAAAAATGGCGTTTTTTTGAAACGCTGTTGTATAAACGTTGTTGTATGTCAATTTTCTTGTAGTGTTAGTATCCTTGGTAGATTGCATGTTGGTATCATTTTGGCATCCTATTTGATATTATTGAAGAGAACATTTCAATTATGAGCTTTCATTTATCATATCTCCTATTGATTTTGTCAAATAAAACAAGGGGAAGAATTTAAACTTGATTATTTCTTAAAATCCCCTC
Source organism: Camellia granthamiana (assembly GCA_036172215.1). NCBI lineage: Eukaryota > Viridiplantae > Streptophyta > Magnoliopsida > Ericales > Theaceae > Camellia > Camellia granthamiana. The sequence continues at coordinate 100,709,845 of CM069915.1, forward strand.
AATTTCTATTCTGTTTTTGATATCAAACTTATGGGCTTGCACTTTCATATGTTACTATTTTTTTTGCCCATTATTGTCAAATGATATGAGCTTCAATTGTATGATCATTATATACTATCATTTTTTTGGTATAATAGAGCTACCTTGATATGGATGATTATTTGTGCTATATTGAGACTTACATTCTTTCATCCTATATGCTGTACCATACTCCCTCATTGTGTTTGATTTTGTTGAAAATGTCATCGGGGGAGAAAAAGAGACTTGATTGTTTTAGTATCTCTAATTATTTTGGTATCTCTATGCTTTTGGTATCTTAATTCTTACAACATGACCTTTGAGCTGATTAGTTGTTGATAATGTAAGAGGAAGATCGTTTTCCTCAAGGAAGAGTGACTTGAACTTTAGCTCCATATTTATGCTCCTGTTTGACAACCTTGTTTGATCTATGCACTGTTATGTCTATTATAGTCTTGAGATTGGTATGCTCTTGCTAAGAAATTGATAATTAGTTCATGCTCAAATGCTTCTCATATACTCATTAACAATTTGGTTTCTCATTATTATTTTTTTGTTTGGACTTAATTTTCTTATTTTTTTCTCTGTTTTTAATTTCATTTTTCAGTACTTAAACATAAACACAACAACAAATCAAAATACAAATGTTTTCATTAAAAAAAAAAAAACCACAAAAAAAAAAACACCCTTTATTTTTTTTTTTTCCGGCTACACACCGATCAAAATAAACATAAAAAAAGAAAAAACCCTTCATTTTTTTCCCGGCCATACGCCGATCTTACTTACTCGCCTCTTCCATCGTTTTCTTCTTCTTTTTATCACCTTGGGCGACCTTTGACGCCCCTGCCCCCGTGCTTTCGTCAAGAGCGACGACTCCCCGCTGACTATCAAAGGCCAAGAACGACGTTGCTCCAAATTGGGCCATGGAGGTGGTCTTCCGTTTAAGCTCTTTATTTTCGGCCTTCAGTGCGCCTATTTCTGCTCGCGCATCTTTGTACATGCGCTGAAGCAGAGAGAGTTGAGCGTTGACCTGATGGAGCTCACTCGTCCTGTTCTGCAATCGGTGAGCTAATTTTGTGACTGCAGTCACCGTCTCCATACTGTAGACACCCCATTTTTGGCCGTCCTCAAGACTTGGACGTCACCGCTTGAACACTCGGTGATCATCCATGTTTGTGTTCGTCTTGAGTTCCCGGAGGTCTCGGATATGCGCCTTGCCTCAGAATCTCTCAACTCGACTATTTTGTATTTGGTTTTGCACCAAACACTTGTGCTTTGCCTTGGAGGGGCAGGGAATGGTTTGTGGGCCATCCCCACACTTCACCGACCATGGCTTGAGGCCACCGGCTGTGTTTTGTTGCCACCGGCCAAATGTTTGGCCGACCGGCACTATAGATGGCCGGCCGGCTATTTTTTTTTGGTCAATTACATTTTTGGCCAGCCGACTACTGTGCATCTACTTTTGCAGATATTTTTATGCAGCTGGCATGCACTTGGCTCCCCTCCATACACGTGTATGGAGGGATCTCCCTCTTAGCTAGCTTGTCTTGTAAGCTTGCAAGATTGAAGCTCTATAAGAGGAGGTCTCCTCTCCCTCTTTTAGGGTGAGACAACACTTCTTAGAGAGCTCTGGTTTTAGGGTTTGGTTTGTGTATCTATCCTATATCTATATCTCTCTCTCTTGTATTTGTGTGTGTTTAGCCTTAGGATTGCACACAAACACCCACTATTACACTATCCTCTTGGAGCTGAGGCCCTTGAGGGTTGTTTTTAAAGTTTTGGAGCTGGTTTGAGCCAAAGAAGCTGCTGGTCTTCCATTCTTGAAGAGGGTCTACAAGGGTGAGCACTTACTCCTTTAAATACCCCATTTTTGTAAAACTTTGTTGACTATCTTGCATCTGTTTTTGAGCTTAGCATATAACACATAAAAGTTTTGTTTTTGAGCCCTCTAAATAGTTGTTTAAGAGTGTTCTAAGCTTTGGGGTTCCTTAAGGCTTGTTTGGCCTTCATTTTATGCCATTTTGGTGAGCTCCGGGACCATTGTGTTTGGGCCTCCTCACCACTGACATCTTGAGGGATTTCAGTGGTAAGGATGGTGCCTTGAGGTCCTAAGAAGGAGAGGGCCACCCCCTCTCCTTGTTGTCCTTGAAAATGGCCATTTTAGCCTCTTGAGAGAGCATATTGTTTAGGTTCATGTTGGCCATGCCTTAACTGATTTTTGTGCTTATTATGTCATGATCTAGCACTGTTTTGAGTTGGTTTTGGTACACCATGCTTGCTTAGCATACATGCCTTGTAATGCCATGTTTAGGCCTTAACATGCTTTAAGCTTTGACCTTTGTTTTAGCATGATTTTGGCTCAGCTTTGTGAAGCTTTTGTGCATGATTTAGTATGCTTGAGGACTGTTTTTGGTTTTTTTGGGTCATCCATGCTTTGCTTTGTATAGCCACCATGTAATCCCTCTTGTATGCCTTAAGCATTGGCCCCTCTAGCATGCATCCTTGCTTTGTTTCAGTGGTTTGGAACCACTTGGCATGTTATTTCAGATCTCATGATGTGCTTGTATGCTTGCATTTGATGTCCCTTTAATGATTTATAAGGTTGTCATCTCATGCTTCATGTTTAGGCCTTCACGCATGCCATCATGTTTAGGCCCCCTAGGATGCCATGTCACTGTGTTTTTAGCTTTGTTTTAACATACTAAACTCTGATTTTGGTCATTCAATCCATGCCATGTTTGGTTTTGTTAAGGGTAGTTCAATACCTCTTTGGCTTGCCTTAGGCTTTGGACCATTGATTGCAAGTTTGGCTTGTCTTGCTTGCTTGGTTTGGCACCGTCACTAACATGATTTCAGAGCTTTCCATGTATGCCTTGTATCCATGTTTGCATCCTTTCAAGTGTGCTTAAAAGTCTCTTTTTTATGCCCAAGTCTTGGACCTTGCATGCATGTCTATTGGTATGTGTTTTAGCCTCCATCATTGAGCATGTTGGCCACTGCTTTAGGCTTGTTTAAGGGTTGCCTAATTTAGTTTAAGTCCATCCCTTGGCATGTTGTTGCATGCTTAGCTTATGACATGTTGTTGCATGTTGAAATGGTGTTGCATTTGGCATGCATTCTCCTCCTTGTTTTGGTTGCTTAACATGCCATATGTTTTGCATGTTTGTGTGTTGGCATTGTACCTTGTATGCTCATTTAACTTGCATGATTGTTATATGCCTTGCATGCTTCCCATATGCTCATGTTGCATGCCTAGTTAACATACTTAGGTTGCATTGCATTTGCATGCATCTTTCACCTCTTGATCAAGCCATGATAGAGGTTGAAAGCCCCTTTGTTTGCTTATTTGGTTTGCATTGCATTTGAAATTAAAATGCACACTTGATTCTTTGGGCCATCATGCATTGGAATACGCGATTGGTGGTCTGAGAATCGAGGCCCATCCTCCTTTGAGTCATGCATATGATAAGGAGTGTGGTTGGTGCATACATTGCTTGAAATGCATTGCCATGCTTTGTTTTGCCCTCTGTTGCTGTCAAACCAGTTTCTGCAGGAAGCTTTGGCCGGCCGGCCATCTTTAGTGCCGACCGGCCATCTATAAGTGGCCGATGGATTCATTTGTGGCCGGCGACCATTCTCCATGGCCGGTGGCCAATCCCCTTAGCCGGTGGTGTTCTACATCATTCAGAGAAGCAACCCTGGGACTTGTGCAGTCTTCAGAGGAGCAGAACAGTCAAAGCAGAGGCATCTTGTGTATGACAGTGACTTTCCGAGCAGAACCGAGCGCGCATGCATTAGACCCTCTTCCCGAGGCTGCTGTTTCCTGCTTTCTTAGATTAGTTAATTTGCTTAGCTAGTTTAATTGGTCTGTAATAATTAATTAGCTTGTAGGTTAATTAATTGTATTATTATTTCGATCCCTCCGAGCGAGGGCTAATTTGTAATAAGTGTGGGTGCGTGTGTGCATGTCTTCCAACCCCCACTTCTTTCTCCCTTTTACTTATCCGATTTTGATGGCTAGTATTAGGTCATATTTACTTTAGCATACCTTATGCTATGCATGCGTGCATCATTCATCAGTATTGCATGCACCGGGCTCGGCGCATCATGATAACTGCATAAGTATTTCAAATCTAACTTGAATACATGCTATCTGTGCATTTTCGCATGTCATCCTTAGATTAGCCGAGCCTATTCTAGTGACATCCTGTATGCGTTGCATTAGCCACTTAACATGGACTTGGATCATGTATGATTGCTAACATGTTCTTATTTTGACGCGGAGTACATTGTAAATATTTTATGTTTTAGCATCTCGTATGAATGTGAATGCTAACATGACAGCATGCTTACCATATGGCTAGATGCTCATGTGATATAAACTGTCTGAATGCCTGTGGGTGAAGGTTGGATTGTTTGAGTTGGAACAACTCATTGAAATCCGTATTTTAGCCTACTTACGAGTAGCAAATTCCAAAGCGTTTTCCAAACAAACGGATATGCAATGTTTCATTCCAAATTAGGCAATCTAGTCTATACTTTTGTGTTGTGCGCATCACATAGTAATTCTAGCTAATTAACCGGAATAAGAACACATAACGTTTTCAAAATAGGATATCACGGTTAATAGAGGCCGATCTTCTGATCAGGTAAGAGGGGGTGCTCATAGCTGACCTTCCCCAATCGTACCCAAGTTCCCGAGCCGAGGCAACTTTGGTGATGACGGACACGTGGCCTTTGGCACCGAGTCAGGGTTTCCTAAATTCCCCCATTAAAAATATTTAGGTGGCGACTCTGTATCTGGCAAAGCAGTCCATGTTTGGCACTTCTTTCAAAATCTGTTTTTTTTTCTCAAAACGATTTGCCGGATTTGGACTCTTTGGTTTAGATTAAGAACCGTGACACATAATCGAGTCCGAACTGTGGCAGCATAAGTCCCTCACGCGGGGCGCGTCTACACATACAGGATGTCAGTGTGAAATGATTGGCTTCAATGTCTGATTGAGCTGCCATGATTTGCTCAATCGACATCATAGGAAGGTTAGATAGATGAATGACAGGAAGAGTAGGAATAGGGGCACTCGGTCCAGTAAAACTTATGGGATCGTTCAGGTTCGGAAATAGAGTGAGGGGACGGGATGAGGAAGCCATGGATTAGAGGTGAGAGATGTCAAAGAAATGAGTTGCAGAGAAATAGAAGCGAACAGACTGAGGTTTGGCCTCCTCTTTTCAGTTTCTTTTTTGTCTCTCGATGAGGAAGAAGAAACAGAAGAGAGTGGTGAAGAAGAGATAGAAAAGAATGGTGAAGACGAAAATGGAAGAGTGTGTGATTAAGAAGAAGGCAAAAGAGAAGACGACACGGCAGGAGAGGGAGTCGAGGCGCGTAAAAATCGAGGCCTGCTTTTGTCGGCCAATGACGCAAAAGTGAGGCCGCATGTCAAACACATTTATTGAAGGAAAAAGAGAGACGCAGGAGAGTTGTATTTGTATGCACATATGTATATATATGTTTTGAATTATATAGATGCCATTTATTACTATCATTTTCTTCCTCCTCCTCCAGATTCTGAGCCATAATTTCCTTTTGATAATGTCACATGGGGAGAAATTATATAATGTTATGTATTGTGGTATTATTTTCAAACTAATCTGATGTTATGTATTTATAATTTGATATCTTAATCTTATATCATATTATTGATTAAAGCTTATTTATTACACATGTGCTAACCTATGTATTTAGAAATGAATCAGGGAGCATGACTTGAGGGGGAGCTTTTGTTACTCCCAAATCAAATCAAAACATCATTATGTGCCATCATCAAAAAGGGGGAGATTGTTGGACTTATTTATTTTGATGATTTATTTAATTTTGTTTCAATTTATTTGAAAGAGAAAAATAGAATCCAAAATTTATTTTGATGATTTATTTAATTATATTTTAATCAAAATTTATTTTGATGATTTATTTGAAAGAGAAAAATAGAATCAAAATTTATTTTGTCCCATTATTTCCCACCTAAACCTTTATCCTAAATGTTGTTAGAATGTATTTAATATTTGATTAAATCAGGAGTTCAAATAGCCCAAAATAAAGGTTCAAACAGCCTAGCACAGCAGCAGGCCAAAAGGTTCAAAAGGTTCAAGTGGAAGATATTCAAATTAGTAATGATAGAAGTACAACAGCTATAAACGGCTATAAAGGTTCAAAAGGCAAAAAGGTTCAAAAAGTTCAAGTGAAAGATATTCAAATTTGTAATGATGGAGTGTAAAATATTCAAATTGATAATGATGGAAGTACAATGGTTATAAACGGCTATAAATTCAAATTGGTAATGATGGAAGTACAACGGCTCTAAACGGCTATAAATTCAAATAACTACAACGGCTATAAACGGCTATAATTTTCATTATATATACCAAAGCCTCTAATGTAAACAAGTTACAAAAAATCAAAAAATATTCTTTGATCTATAATCACTCACATCTATTCTCAGAAATTATACACTGAGCCTTATAGCATTAAGCTCATCTTTCCTGTGTGAGGTTTAGAGAAAAACCAGAGCTTCCTTTTATATCTATCTTTGAGAGATATTTATTGTAAGCTTTCTTTGAAAGAAAAAAATATCATTTTATCTTGTAAAAGTGTTGCAAACACTGTGTTCTTGAAATCTTGAGAGTGATTGTGAATCACCTAAAATTTGCAAGGGTTTGGGCTTGTGAAGTTTGTGTAAAATCCGTAGAGGATCGCTCCATTTGTAAAGAGGTTGCTAGCACCCCTGTGAAGCTAGAAGATAGTGGAAAATCTCAAGTAAAGCTTGAGGAGTGGATGTAGGCTTGGTTGAAGCCAAACCACTATAAATCTATTTGTTTCCTCTTCCCTAATCTCTTTACTTTCCTGCTACTGCTATAGCTATCTAATATTCATGTGTTAATCATTTGATTTACCCTGTATGTTAGTTATACTTCATTATTATTTTGCTTGATTATTTACTGCTAAGTTCATCATTGTACTTGTTAATAATTTGTTGTACTAGTAGTTAATTTTATTGGGGTATTATTAATTTTAATTTGTAGAAACCTAATTCACCCCCCCTCTTAGCTTATCTTTTGGGTAACAATCTTGTCTTCTAGGATCTGGGATTCGGGATCTGGAATCCGGGATTTACTTGCTTAGGCTGAGCTCTTATCTTTTCGGACCAAATCATCTAGGAATAGACCTTGTCTTCTAGGATCTGGGATTCGGGATCTGGAATCCGGGATCTGCTCACTTAGGTTGATCCTTCTATACTTGAAAGTCATCTCCTTGGGAGAGCTCATGCCCCCTGTCTTTGCATCCCTTCTGGAAGGGTCTTCATTCTGTTAAGGTCGACACATTCTCTATATTCGCTAAACTAGTCTTTGCCGACATGTTGATCTTACACAATGATGGCCATCTATTCTAACTAAGTTCCCACAGACGGCGCCAAATTGTGTGCGTTGATTTCCGACAACACAACCAAATATGGAACTCAGTTAAAGAGCACCGGCAGAATAGATTAAGCCCGAACACCTGCCAACAAGAATATGAAAATATCGCGGTGGTTCGTCCACCCGGGGGCACTCTGACGATCAAGTCAGTAATCTTATCTTTCACAGATATTGATACAAGTACTTAAACTTCAACAATGAAAGCATAAAAGCATCTCAAATAAAGCATACCTTAGACTCACGAGGATACCTTACTTTTATAATGATCAGTGTCCAACTTTCCTTAGAAGTCTTACTTCATAGGACTCTATCCTTTATAAGGATAACATTTATCACAACTCATATTATTCAGATTAAGATGAACTCCCTCAAGAGTCCCATCTCTATCCAAATAGATATCTTGATGTCATTTAGGACTCTAGTTCTCTATCTAAATATCTCGAATTCCAGTATTATCGCACCATATCTCGGCACCATGGTCCACCCACGTGGTACCTCGGTTAACAACCTCGACTACGTGGACTACCTAAAAATAATGTCCCCACACAATATATAAGGCTACTAGGAAAACACTAAAAATATATCAAAACGAATAATATTACCAAGTCTAAGGATTTTCTATTTAACTTAAATTTGTTGTTTGAGAAAAAATGATCATGAAACATTTATTAATTCCAATAAAGATAAATAATTCCACATATAAAGCATTGCCTAATTAACTTTGAAATTTCTATTCATTCAAAATTAGCACTAGCTCTATGACAGATGCCTCACCTATCTTTAGAACATGCTGAAACTAGGGCTGAGCAAGAAATCCCTGAAACTAGGGCTAAGCAAGGAATCCGTGAAATCCGTAATCCGATCCAGTCCAGTCCAATCCGATAGGTTTGGATTGGTTTTTTAAATCCGTGATTCGGTTCCGGATTGAAGAATTAAAAATCCGTAGTCCACGGATTGGTTCCGGATTGAACCCCACGGTTCCGGATTAGAACCGATCCGGACCGTATACAAATAGTCTATATTTTTATTATACATCCTCCCCCATAGTATCTTTTCTTATTCTATAAAAAATCTAAACTCAAACCTAAAACCGTATAATAGCTTATTTTATTACTTTTGTTTGTTAGTTGTTAGTTTTTAGTTTTAATTTGTAATGGTCTAAATACTTATGGTGAAACCAGTTTTCTTATGGTTGTTTAAATTTTAGAACAGTATGTCGCTATTATAAAAAAAAAAAAGTTGCTATTGTGGAACTAATATAGCGCTATGTTTATATTTTTATGAAATTAAAGTGTGTTATATATATATTTTTGTTATTTAAATATGTGAATCCGTGGTCCTAAACCGATCCAATCCGTATTTAAATGGATTGGTTCGGATTGGTTCCATGATTTAAACGGATTGGATTGGTTCTAATTTTTCAGGAACCGTAGATAACGGATTGGTCCTGATTTTACCCAAATCCGGTCCAATCCGGACCATACTCACCCCTAGCTGAAACACACTATAAGAGACTACACAAAAAAAAAAAAAATTACGCTTTTAGAAACTAAAAGTTAGGGATAAAATTATTTTTAAGAATTAAATATTTTTGTTGCGAAAAGTATTGTTATTTTATTTTTGGTAACAAAAATTAGGCAATAGTAATGAATTATCATCCTTTTAAGATCAAATTTTTTGTCTAAAAAAATAAATTATTTTGAGACAAATTTATTTTGTCCCTAAAAGTTTATTTATTAGTGACATTTTTTAAATTTTGTCGCTAAAAATTTTGTTTTGGATTTTTCAGGACGACCTTTTAGCGACAGATCCCTAAATGTCTTTTACAACAAAATTTTCACTTTTAGAAACAAAAACATTTGATCTCTAAAACCCTTATTTATTGTACTGAGAGTCTATATTAGATCTGAAAAATGCTTTATTTTATTTTATTTTTTTATCTATTTGTTTGTTCTTTTAGGGTAAGTGCTCCCCATTTACTTATTTTACTACAGTTCTAGGAGATTGAAAGTGAAATCACAAAAAATTTACCATACACAACAAACAAGCACTTTATTTTAACTTATTGGTAGAATACAAAGCATACTAGGAAAATTGCTACAATAACTAGCCTAATTGGAAATCATTTTTAAACTATTCCTCCTCACTTGTTTTCTCGACAAGATGCCTAATTACAACTTTAGAATTTTTTCTCCAACTTTTATCCATTCTATAATTTAGATTCATTTCATAAATTCATATTCAAATTCAAATTTATTTCATAGTTAGATCCACACTATAATTTAATGTCCACAACCACAAGTCCATCACCCTAATTTTTCTCTTATAGGAACATTTCTGATTACTAAAATCATAAAAAAAAAAAAATTTAAAAATAAAGAAAAGAAGAAAGCTTCAAATTAGATAATAATAAAAAAATAAGACGAAAAAAAGCAAAGGAAAACCGTTTTGAAGGCCTTTGATTACCTTTTTCTTTTCTTTTGTTTCACTCTCTCTCTTCCCCCCTCTCTTTCTTCATAGATCAACTTTGTTTTGTTTTGGCATTCCTTCAAACAAACATGCAAATGCGTGCTAACACCTAAAACAGTTCATACAATAAACAGCCTAACTACAAATCACAATTCTCTCTCTCTCTCTCTTTATTATTTTGAATTTCTTGCTTTTTCTATTTTATTCTTCTCATTATAACAAGACATCAATGACTTAGTAGTATGAAAAGAATAAGAAAGTCAATCATCAATTAAGATTTAGAAAAATACAAGTACATGTCAAAAAGCCCCATGAAAGCCCTTGATTTCTCTTTCTTTTCATTTTCTCCCCAAATTACAACCAAAAAAAGTACACATGCTAGGCAAGAACTCTTTTCTTAAAGACCTCCATGTCCCTAGCTACAATCTTACACCTAATCAAACTCCCAATTGTATTCATTGCCATCTTAGCATCATTCCACCTATTCCCATCAGCCAACTTCTTATACAAATAGCTCTCAAATGTCATCCTTTGCACATACTCATTCCCACACAACTCCACCAATGCCTCTCTCCCTGCATTACTTCCATAAAACACATTTTGCAACAAATCTAAAAACCTAAAAGTGGTAATGTATTTTGCATCCCACTCTCTCAAATACTCCCTCTTCAAATCATCCTCATTGATCATCCTATCCCCACCTTCCGATGCCCTCACGATTGCTTCCCCACACATTCGACCGCTCTTGGCTGCAAAATAAATGCCCTCGCCCGAGCATTTGGTCACGTAACCGGCCGCATCACCAACTAGGGCGACCCGACCCCGAACTCGAACCGGACGCGGATGCTCGGGTATTGGGTGGGCCTCCACTTTAATCACTTTTCCGCCACTAATTTTGGATTTTACTCTCGCTCTAATACCGTGTTGAAACAATTTAATATCTTGCTTCGAGCACACCGTGCCAGTCCCTACTGCCACGTGATCGCATTTGGGGAAAACCCACGCGTAAAAATCGGGCGACACATCATTCCCCACGTACATCTCCGCGAGATTTTGATAGTACTCCATTTTATCATCAGGCAATTTGATTCTCTCTTGAAAAGCAATGGCACAAGCGTAATTTCCAGCTTTGATCGACTTGGCGACTCGGCTGTTCGCGCCATCGGCTCCAACCACAACATCAACGGCCAGCGATCGCCGAGATCCCTCGATCGTGTGGTGCACGACGTACGGCGCGCCAGCTGACGACGGGAGCTCTAGATTCGTGACGAGGGCTTTGAGGAGAGTGGCGCCGCTGGACTCGGCGCGCGAGCGGAGGTAGGAGTCGAGGACCTCGCGGCGGAGCATGGAGATGAACTCGTGGGGCTTTAGGGTTTTGCCGAAATCGACGGTGAGATTCGAAGGAGAGATGATCTTCATGTGAGTCACTTTCCGATCGATGAGCTCCGGCGGGATGGAGAACTCGTCGAGCATGCAGAGAGGGATGGCGCCGCCGCAGGGCTTGGCGGAGTCGGGGCTGCGCTCGAAGAGGAAGGTTTCAATGCCGCCGGAGGCGAGGGATTCGGCGGCGGAGGAGCCGGCGGGACCACCGCCTATGACGGCGGCGCGAAGCTTGCGGCCGGAGATGGGTGGGTGGGTGGATTTAGCGGAGATGATTAAGGACGTGGCTGGTTTTGAGAGAGGTTTCGATGGGGTTTTGAGAGTGAGGTGAGAGTGCAGAAGAAGGTGTGTTTGGGAGGCCATTTTTTGGATTTTGGAAGTGGAAATGAGATTAGGGTTTTTAAAACTTCGATTGAGAGAGAGTAGAGATCTCTGTATTTAGGAATTGTTTGGTGTTTTTGTTTTTTTGAATTATAAAGTTGAAAAAAAAATATGGATGTTTGAATTAATTTTTTAATTTTTTATAAAAAAAATATATATTAAAAAATTATATAAAAAAGTGTATAGGAGTAGTGATGTAGCCCTACAGTCTGGCAGAGTAGTGGGCGGATTAGGAGATAGGAAATAATTGCCTCATTTTCGAGTTTGCATTGGACGGTATTGTTCGGCCCTTGAGGGCCTACCACAGGTCCCATTTTGCGAATCGAAACCGTCAATGTGTAAAACTCATTGAGTACTATATGCTTGTAAAAAATCACGGTGATTGGATATCGATAGCTATCTGATCGTGTTAGTTTTTTTGTCGACCGTTAACTATAACACCATCTATTTTTTATACAAAACTGATTTGATCATATAATTAGCGATATCCGATCAACGTGATTTTTTATATGCATATAGTACTCGACGAGTTCTACACATTGAACGATTCAGATTATTAAAACGAGACCTGTGATGGGCCTCCATTGGCCCAACATCACCCTCTAATTCAATGAATATATATACCTAATTTTCTTTTTTTTCTTTTGACAGCCCACTTCCATCAGTTCAGTACCAGTCACGTCAACTGGTTGATTTGTATTAAAATATTATGTAAATTAATTTTTTTATATTTTTAATTTGTAAATAGTAATAACTTTTAAATTTTTTTAGTAATTTTTTAGCTTTTTGAATTTTTTTTAGAATGCCAAATCAGGCCTTAGTTTTATTTTTGAAAGTAGGTTAAAAGTTAATTTTTTAATTTTTTTTTAATTTATATAAAGGAGAGGAATTTATTAAAAAATTCTTTTTCAAGTGTTTGTATTTCAATTAGTCCATAAGATATTATTATATTCTTATAAGTCCTATTATTTGAATATTTGATCTACCAAATCATAATTCTTATATTCGATGTATTTTATGGACATTTCTACCTTTACAAATAATTTTTGAATGGTTAGCAATTTGGTGATACGAACATTCATATTTTACAATATGAATATTTATATTGACATGTTAACATTCATATTGATGTTGTGAATATTCACATTGACGATGTGAACATTCACATTGATGGTGTAAACATTTACATCACGGAATATTCACAATGTAAACGTGAATATTATTAGGTATATTTTGGTAACTATGTCACCCATAAGACTTATTGAAATATAAGAAAATAATGTGAACTAAATGGAATATAAGTAGGTGAAAAAAATTTATGAAAAAGTGCCCTATAAAAAAATATGATTTGATTATAAAAAAATTAAAATATTAACCTTTAACGGTGTTGTGATGAGGTCACTGTTGTAACCTCCTTTCCTACTGTGCCTGTTGTGCGGCAAAAACATTGTCATTTTATGTATTGTTGTTTTTGAAAAACAAACTCAAACATGACATTTTCTCTTCCAGCAAATGACTTCCCATTGCTACCATCATATGGATTGAGTAAAAAAAAAGGATACATAAAATTACTTGTGAAGACCAATATTTTTCTGTTGTTTTATGGTTCTCGTGACTTCATCGTAATGATATTATTGAATTGAGGGGGGCCATTTTTTTTGTTATCAGTCTTCATGAAATGATTTTATCTTTCTTTGGAGAAGTTTCTTTGGGGCGATTCTACTTCCAGGACAAGAGTTCACCTTATTAATTGAGACCAAGTTTGCTTACCTAAAAATAAGAGGGGGGGCTTGGCATTAGAAAGGCTAGTCACCATAATCATGCCCTCATTGCCAAACTAGATTGGAAGATCCTTAATGATGATCATAGCATGTGGACCGATATCTTGAAAAAGAAGTACCTCCATAAACACTCCCTTTTTAATTGGCCTTTGGGTAAGGGAGGCTCTCCCTTATGGAAAAGCATTATTAAAACCAAAGATACTCTTAGACTAGGTATCAAATGCACTATTGGGGATGGTAATAAAGCTTCTCTTTGGAATGACTGGTGGTGTGAAAGCCAACCTTTAGCAAACACTTCACCTGGCTCTCACACTAACACTCATGACACTGTCAACACTATTATTAATGAGGAGGGAGATTGGAATTTGAACCCGATTGCTAGCCACCTTTCACCTCCTAATATTGCTAACATCCATAAAGTCAAACTTCCCCAATTTGTGACTTTTCTTAATAAACCCCACTGGACAGGTTAACCCCAAGGTAGATTCTCTTCCAAAGCTGCTTATGACCTCATCATTAATGTCAAAGATCATAACTTTTGTTGGAGTTGGATTTGGTAATTAAAAATTCCTCAAAAACTCAAAGGCTTTTTATGGCTTGTTATGCATGGTAGACTCCTCACAAACCAACTCAGAGTCAGTAGAGGTTTTGACAGCAATGACCCTTTGTAACAACCCTCATACTGCTTACCGATTAATTACCGATTACTGCTAAACTGAGAATGATTATGATTGGTAATTGAACTGACTGGATCACTGAACTGACTGACTGAAAATTGAAACTGATTGATTGAGTATATCTATTGTATTGCATATTCTATCTGTTTGATTGAATATTTATCTGTTCAGTTTGTTTTGTTTAAACTGTCAATTGAAGGCCTTATCGGCGGCCGAACCAGAAATTGATTGGTGTTTTAGTACCATCATAATTTATGTGATTTTATGGTGTATTTAATTGAAACGTGATTTGGTATGATTAAACTAGACTAGATAGAGCCAATTAAAGAGTTAGGTTTATTTACCTAAATGCCATTGGTAGTGGGCCATGTAGACAACACATGTAAGCTTTATCACACTCATTTGCAAACATTTCATCAGCCCATTTTTCTTGTTCCTACCGTCCAAGAGAGCTAGTGAGAGAGAAATTGAGTTTGTCTTGAAGAATTGCTTGAAGACTTGGTGATTTGGAAGAGTAATTACATATTTGAGCTCCTACACTTCTAATTCCACACCTAAGGTAGATCATTCATCTTCTTAATTGTGTCTTTGAGTTGTTCTTGCATGGTTTTGAGCTAATTGGAAGTCTAGAGCCAAATTATGGCTCAAAGTGTTGAATTAGAGCTAAATGGTTGCATGCATGGCTACATTGTTGCATTTTGAGGTTGATTACATGGAAATTGGTACATGCATGCTCATATTGTTGTTATAGTCCATGTTTTCATCTTGTTTTGAAAAGAGTTGGCTCATTTGAGCAAGCTTTGAAGCTTTGAAATGGTTTGAAATCATGCATGTCTTGTTTGAGGATTGTTCTTGAAAAATGGTTGGAAATTGGGTTTGAATTAAACACCCTTGGGCTTTGATTTCTTGAATTGAGCTTTGAAACTTGTTGTACATTGAGTTTGCAAGAGTTTTTCCAGAAAATTGGCCCAAGAGGATCGAATTTTGTGCATCAAAACTTGATTTTGAGCTTGGGACTCAAATCTGGAATTTCCAGATTTTGGTCGTCCGCTCGAGCGGGGGAAGTGCCGCTCAAGCGGGGAAATCAAGCTCCCAGTACTTTGACCTGTTTTACAGTCCGCTCGAGCGGAAGAAGTAGAGCTCGAGTGGAGAAATCGAGCATCCAGTACTTTGCACTGTTCATCAATCCGCTCGAGCGGAGAAATGTACGCTCGAGCGGAGTATTGAGTGACACGCTCGAGCAGAGGAAGTTGGCGCTCGAGCGGGTACCTTTGTCTGCTTGTCCGCTCAAGCGGGGAAACCTGCGCTCGAGCGGGACTCTGTTTTTCTGAAAATTCTGAAACTGTTTTCTGCTCACATCTTTGCATCATCATCTCATCCTAGGCATTCTTAGGCCTAGTTTAAGGCATCTTAATGGGGATGTAGATGTAGAACACACCGAGGCATTTAGGGATTAAGTTATTATCTTTCCCAACTATGAACTTAGTGTGTGTTCAATCTGTTAACTGTATAGGGTTGGCATTCCGGGGAGACGCTCTAGTTCACTGTAGCCCAGAACTCTGTGAGTAACAATTGTGTAAAGATATGTTCAAATGATTATCTTCTGAAATACTGAACTGAACTGTTTACTGAATTGATATTGTTGACTGTATGAATGTATGTCCTATATTCTGAACTGTATTGTGGCATCCTTAGCAACTACTGTTTACTGTTACTGCTACCGTTTGAGAAATCTCTGCCATCGACGGTCTGTGAACGGATGGCCCCACCGACGGTCTATGAACGGGTGGATTTGTCTAATCGACTCGGTTCCCATGTTGGAACCACTACTGTTTACTGACTGATGGCCATCTATTATTGTGCGGTCTTTCAAGACCTATCGTTTACTGTACTGCTATGCTAATGGATGTACCACATATCACTGAATGACAGATATACTGAATCAATGAACTGTTTTCATTACTGTAAGGACATTCATTCTTAACTCCTTTACGCATTATGTTATTCACTGGGCTTTAGCTCACTGCTCATATATATATGTAGGTGTACAGGCACCGGATCAAAGCTAGAAGCGTCGGAGTAAACTCCAGTTTTGTCAAGCCAACCAATGTGCCTCACTGCGAGGTTCCGAGCCTATCATGTTAAGGCTTAGGGGTGTTTTAGTATTTCCCCTTTTACTTTGCACTGTCTCACTGCTTTGTAATAACCAAATGGATTGTATAGACTGAATGTTTACTGTACTGTTGAGTGGGGATTAAGTCCCTGTTTCACTGACTGACGTGTATGTATATGTACTGTTCTGTATATATGTATGAAAAATCTTTTTGGCATACAGACTGTCACAGCTCATCAGACATTATTTCATTACTGTGTTGGCTTCCGCTAGGCCCTGTACTCTGTTTTACTGTATTACTGTTAAGCAGGCCTTCGGTAATCTCGGATTATTGGCCGGTTACGGTGCTAAACCCATAGGGCCGGGTTTGGGTCGTGACACCCTTGTCCTAGATGTCATTCTAATGAAGAAAGCATGAGAAAAATTTGAAAAATGATCAATGGATTAGGGATGTCATTAAAAAGCCTCTGGATATTTGGATTTCTTTTCATCTTTGCGATAAAACTAAACTTGCAAGTATCAATTGGAACATATGGTTCACTGTCACCCTTTGGTTAATTTGGAAAAGGTAGGAATAAAACTGTTTTTGATAATTGTGATGTTTACATTAGTGATAGCTTACGCCTAGTGTTCCAGTATACTCAAGAGATCCATAAGGCCTTCCAATGCCCCTAAGCTCTGATCAGCAAAGAGTTAAACTAATCAATTGGTTACCTCAGGTAATATCAAGCTAAATGTTGATGGATGTGCCAAGAAAAGTTGGGGAAAAGCTGGTTTTGGAGGACTCTTTAGAGATGCAAAAAGTTCTTGGATTCTTGGATACTCTGGAAAGTTGGATGTAGCAACAAGCCTCGAAGCAGAAATATAGGCTATTTACCGTGGAACAACCATCATTCATGAAAAAGATTGGAGAAATATGGTAATTAAAATAGACTGTCAAGATGCTGTCAAACTCATTAATGAAGGAGTTCATCCAAACTGCCCTTACCGTGCTCTTGTGGAAGACATTAAATTCCTTACCTCCCTGTGTGGCCTGCATTATCAAACACATTTTCTGAGAAGCCAATCAGTCTGCAGATGCCCTTGTTCATATGGGAGAAAACCAAGTGGAAGACTTGAAGATCTATGAAGACCTCTCTATTTTGCTAAAGCCAATTCTAATGGCTAACATGGTTGGAATTGTGTATGAGAGGGATTAACCCTCTCATTTCTTTTATTATTCTATTGTTTAACTTTCCTTATTACCTAAAAAAAATGATTTTATCTTTATTAAATGTTGGGGGTGGGTCATCAACTTCCTTATCTCTTTTTTGGGTAAATGGCAACTTTCTTCGCTCATTCCTCCATAAATCAATACACTTCACCTATACAAAATATATTAATAGCACCATACATAGATGTCGGAGTGTGAGACCCCTAACTTTTGTAAACCCTATTAAGTCCCTAAATTTTATAATAAAGATCTTAGTTCTTCGTTTATTCGCAAATTTAATCCTAGAATCGAAGACGTATTGCGAATGAACCCGTAAGAACCCTAATTGACTCCGATAGCTTAGTAATCATTTCTACACGCTAATATTAATTATTTAACTATGAGGCCCCTGACATTTGTAATTTTATTTTGACTCTTACTTTTGAACTATTTCAATAGAGACCCTAGACTTTTCCGGTTTTCATCACATTCATCGATTGATCGCCTTTTTATTCGAAATAAGAAATCCAAACCGAATTAGACTCTCCAACCCTAATTTAATTTAATTCTACACTAAAATAAATGTTCCAATTCATAAATTAAATCCAAAGCCCTCACATTTTTATTAAATCACAAATTGATCTCAAACAAGTATCATTATATATATATACACTTGTACCCTAAAATCTATTTTATACACTATATTTTACAATTTCCAACATTTGTATACAAAAAATAATAAAAACAAGTCCCTCAAATCACCATTTATGGCCGGCCATAACCTATATAGATACAATGAGTGTACTTTTGGAGACAAACTTACATGAATTAAGAAAAAAAATCTGTGACCTTAGGTACGAACTTATATATATATATGTATATATATGCATTGTACTTGTAACTAGGTTGGTTTGATTAAGATAAAACCCTAACTAGATCATGCTTAAGTACTCAATTAAGGCCTCTAATTCTCCACTATTCCATTGAATTCAAACAAAATCCAAAATATCCAATCCAATTCCAACCAATGGGCATTTTAGACCTTTTGCAACAATTTTATTATAAAAACAACCCCTCTCTTAGCATTTTACATACAAGAACACACACACAAACACTTCATTAAGCTAAGAGGGAGAGAAAATAAGAGATTGAGCTTGGTAGAGAAAAGGAGAGAAAGGAAAGGTCTTGCTAGCTAACCAACCAAGTCTCAAGTAAGTTACATCACCATCTCTCCTTCTATTTCCTTTTTCAAATACATATTCTTAGAAATGTAAAATCATATTTTCAAATGTATTGTAATGGTGTTCATGTGTTCAAAGTTGATGAATTGGACTTTAACCCTTTTACTATTCGTGTTTCCTCTTAATAGATGCAAACTATCTTTTTCTTTCCATATCTCACATTTTTTTTAAAGGCATACCATTACTCTAAAAATATGAGTTATTCGTACATTATTTAGTATGTTTTCATCACAAAAGAAGTGGAAAATTTCCCTTAGTTGACCTCTTTTCTCACCAATCTTCTTATTTTGCGTATTGTGCATGAGAAACCCTATTTTATAGCCAACTTTCGAAAATTCTAGAAAAATGTAGAAAAATCTCATGGACTTTGGTTTTATGTCAAAATCTTCCTTAAAGAGTTATCTTTCAAGAAAAATTGATTTCTTGAAAAAGAGTGAGCGGTTTGTGAGAAAATTCGATTTTTGTAACGGTCGACGAATCTGGACAACGCTGGAGTGTTTATTAAATAACTAAAAAATTAGATAAGTTATTCCATTTCCGAAACATGTTCTAAAAACTATATTCAATTCTCTACAAACCATAAGAAGTTCGAGTTCGGGAAAAATCTAAAATAGCCCTTTTGATTTTAATCTTTAAGTAGTACTGAATTTGAAAATTCTGTTTGGCATTTGTATTTTATGCTCTTGTGTTCATAAATATGCTTATTAATATATGATCATGTCTTGGTATGATATTACATATGTCATGGGTGTATACCTTTTATTTTAGTCCTTTGATGATGCTTACATCTATGCAAATTTATTCCTTTGTTACTTGCTTGTACTAACCAACTTAAAACGTTAATCTCAACGGAAAACTTAATGGGGTGGCCAATGGGGTTTCGATCACATGAGTACTGTTATGAGATAAAGTTATGTTCAAATTGAATTGATTAGCGGGACGTGTTTCCCTTGAAAGTAAACTCTTGCGCAAGCGGTTATTTCAGAACCCTTAAACGGAGCGGTTATATTCAGACCCTAGGTATTTTGGTGTAAGGAGGGATTTGGGCAAGACCCATTATTACCGTCTCTTTTGAGGCCCTGCGGTTGGCGCTATGCAGTAGATAACCGTTGGTAGGCATCCGAGGTAACTTTTGCTACAAAGCAGCAAAAGAAGGGCATACTGAGTAATCTGCGTCCGATTCTTGTGGTTGGGAGAATGAAGTCTCTTTGGGGGATTTATAGATTACTAACATCTAACAATGTAATCATTTATTATTGAATGATTATCATGTTTCATTACTTGCTTGTTATAATTGTGATGGTGTATTAGATAGAAAAAAGGGACACGGTGTGTGTGCGTTTACTAGGCATTCAAAACTCATGGCATTTCATACCAAGTATTGAAGACTATTAGACCGGTCGAAGGCAAAGCCGAAGTATTTGAAGACGTATGGCTATCCTATGAGAGTTAGAAATTAGTTTGTAAACGTGTTTTAAAATTGTAAATAATAGATCCCATGTTGTACCTAAGACCTGTTTGGTAATTATTATATATCTATACATATTTTTTATATTACCTGATAATACGGAGTGTCGTCGTGTATAGGCTGGACCGATCCAAGCTCCTCAGGCCCACTGGAGAACCTGCAAACAAGTTCAATCGGGAGACGGGGTAGTCCCCCGGCGAACCCTCCGGTGTGTGAATTAGTAAGGGTGATAGGCAAGACGTAGAGAGAGAGAGAGAGAGAGAGAGAGAGATAGAAAAACTTAACCTTCTTCTTGTCTTCGAGCTTTGCTTATATCCTCTGGTAATCATTTCGTTGTCTCAGCCGTTCTGACCTTCCCGCCGAAAGCTTGCGCCGTGGTTCGTCTTGTTCAGGGTGAGGGGGCGCCATCCCGGCTGAGTGGTGTTGTCGCAATAAATGCGGTGATGGGTTGCATTAATGGTGATGTGCTTATGGCAATAACTTTGCAGATCTTTGTCTGCTGACATGGCCTATTCCGCGCCTGCCATGTGTCCGGGCATCATTGGCCTTCCCTGCTCAGTTGGCTTCCAGTTGTACCGGGTTTCAGTGACCGGGTTGCGTAATGGGGTCTAGACGGTGGGCTTGGGTTTATCCATGGTGGGCCGTGGTCCTTGTGGGCCTATCCCTGTCAGTAGTCCCCCATTCCCGAGTGCAGCTTTAGTCCAACGAAGGGAATAATGATAAGGAGGATGGTGGACGAGGCCGAGCAAAGGGGGGGTGACCGAGCGGACAGGGACGACCGCAAGGGTGATCGAGTGGGCGAGGCCGACCGCACGGGTGACCGAGCGGGCGAGGCCGACCGCACGGGTGACCGAGCGGGCGAGGCCGGCCGCAAGGGTGATCGAGTGGGCGAGGCCGACCGCACGGGTGACCGAGCGGGCGAGGCCGGCCGCAAGGGTGACCGAGGGGGCGAGGCCGACCGCAAGGGTGACCGAGGGGGGCGAGGCCGACCGCAAGGATGACCGAGGGGCGAGGCCGACCGCAAGGGTGACCGAGTGGGCGAGGCCGACCGCAAGGGTGACCGAGGGGCAAGGCCGACCGCAAGGGTGACCGAGTGGGCGAGGCCGACCGCAAGGGTGACCGAGGGGGCGAGCACGGGGCTCGAGAGGCGGCGTGTCACGTGGTGATGTGAAGTGGGGAAGACAAGGTGAGGGCAGAAGTCAGTGCATCTGGGCCATACACGTGTCAGGATTTCGGGGGAGGGGAAACGTCAAGCGTTGGATTAGGAGTGAAGCGTCAGGGGATTATTATGGGCATTGATGAGACAGTTTTGGCGGATGATTTGAAAGGTTTTCAAACTGGCGAAAATTAACTGGGACCCTTGGAATACGGGTAAACCGTGGGGATTTGGTATCATTCGATTTACTTACCTGTTTTCAAGAACCCAAAACATTCCAAGTATCACACCATTTGTTGCGCGCGATACACCATTAGAGCATTTCTTCGACTTCCTAGTGCCTGCTGCAGAAGCGATCCGCAGACATACTCTAGAGATGGCGCGTGAAGGGGACGTGAACGTGAGGGTGGATCCTCTGGGAGACGACGATGCGGAGGAATTAGCCGCACAATACAGGACGGAGAGGGTGGGGGAACCAGCGAGGCGTGTCCATGATTCCACCGTGGTAGTCGCGGCCCAGCCCATCAGCCAGGTGGAACCAGACCACTGGCATTCGAGGGCCGACAGATCCCTAATTACGGCGGCGGAGTTGGAGGCTATCCGTGAGAAGTACCAAATTCCGGTGGAAGTGGAATTACAGGTGCCAGAATCGGCGGAGAGGCCGTCTGACGTCAAGGTGGGGGCGTTCTCCCTCTACGAGGAAGCTCTGAAAGGGGGGTTGAGGTTGCCTCTGCCGCAAATCGTGGTAGATGTGCTCAATCACCTGGAGATAGCACCAGGGCAACTGATGCCCAATGCATGGAAAATCCTGCTGGCCTGCGCCAGTGCTTGGCCGAAGGCGAGCGGAGGGGTGGCAATGACGGTGGAGGAGTTCTTTGGATGTTACAAGGCTGCAGACCAGCAGGAGACTTGGGTCACCCTCCAGGCGTTGGCAGGGAAGGGTTTGGTGGCTGGTTTACCGACGTCCATCAAAGGTTGGAGGCCGCGGTGGTTCTATGTGTCCATCGCTGGGGGGGTTGGTGTGCGCACTGCATGGAAGGTGCCAACCAAGTATGCAGAGCTGAAGTTGGGGGCGGCGGCGGAGGAACGGGTAAAGAAAGTGAAGGAGTGGAGGGAAAAGGAGAAGGTGAAGTGGGACGAGTTGGTGCAGCCGTCGGCGCTATTTCAGGCGGGGCTGGGCCCGCGACCGATCGGGGGGGACCTCGACCGATCGGAGTTGGAGGCCAGAAGGAAGGCACAGGAAGCGGAGGACCAGGCCGCTATGGTGAAGGCTCAGAAATTCAAAGAGGCTCAGGATGATCGACCACCGCAGCCGCTTGCGGGGGAGAGGATTCGACCTCGTCCCAAGCCCCTGGGGGAGAAAGATCTGAGCGCATTTGAGCCGCGGAAGCTCCCTGTGGATCCTGTGAAGGAGAAGGCCAGGAAGGAGGCAAAGGGACTGAGGAGGAAGAAGAGAAGTGCCCCAGAGGGGGCTGCAGAGGAGCCTAGGCCTAAGAAGATGAAGGAGGCCCCGATGGCGGAGGAGGCCCCGGTTGCAGAGGGGACTGCAGAAAGGGAGGTCGTCGAAGAGGTGGTGGACGTGTCCTCTCAAATTAGGGATGTTGTGCCAATGAGGGCTGCGATCAGGATGGGGGTGGGGACCAGGGATCCTGAGCAAAGGGCGGAAGAGCGACCCCAAGGGGGTCCTGAACAAAGGTTGGAGGAGCGACCCCAAGGGGGTCCTGCGCCAAAGGAAAAGGGGGTCGGTCTGAGCACCACTATCTACCATGCGCGGGCTGTGGCTGGGAAACTTGAGGGAGATGGAGGCCCAGCTAAGGCGGTGGCAGATCGGTTGGTGAAGGTGGTGGAGGAGTCGGCATTGCGCTCGGCCGCTGGATTTAGCGAGGCGGACCTGTTCAGGGGGCTGTGCTCCGCCCAGATGGAGGTGACTACCCTGGCAAGGGCCTTGCTGAGGAAGGCTGCGGCGTCCAAGATTAAAGCTGAAGAGGCCAAGGCAGACCTCACCAAGCTGAAGGAGGAGAGTGCTTCATGGAAGACTGCCCACACGGAGCTGCCATCTGTCAAGTCGGGGTTAGAGGATGCACGCCGCAGGGTTGTGTCGCTCGAGTTCCAGTTGACTGGTGAGCAGAAGAAGTTAGAGGAGGCCAAGAAGGCTCATGATGTGGCGGTTGAGCGGCATGAGGAGGCCATGAATAATAACGAGGATCTTGTCAGACAGAGAGACGAGGCAGATGCTAAGGTGGAGGCTCTGCAGAAGGCGTTGGAGGATGAGTTGGCCAAAGCAGAGGAGGAGAAGGTGAAACTGAGGAGGGAGTTGGAAGTGGAGGGTGAGAAGGCGAGGGCGAAGAGGGAGGGCCTAAGGAAGGAGGCGGAGGAAGAGAAGGTGAAACTGATTGCTGAGGGGGAGGCCTGGAAGAGGGAGCTAGAGGCTGAAAGGGCCAAGGCTGCGGCTGAGAAGGAGGCCCTACAGAAAGAGTTGGACGAAGAGAAGGCGAAAGCGGCCTCAGAAAGGGCAGCCTATCCTGATCTTTGTGTTGCGGCTGTTACCCAATTCAAAGGGTCTCCTGAGTTCCAGATGGCAATTGACGCAGCAGTGGCCAGCAGCTTGGCAAGGGAAGAGTCTGGGGGGGCTGGCTCATCGCGGATGACGGCTGAAGGAAGACCTGAATCTGAAGTTATAGAGAGCTTCCAACGCTCAGATTTTTATAAGCATGAAATGGCAGAGTTCTGGGACAGCGGCTGGAGAATGTTCAAGCGCAAGGCTGAAGAGCTGTTCCCAGAGCTTGACTTCAGCAGGGTGGTGGTTGAAGAGGATGATGTGGTCCAGTCCCCCCTGGACGAGGGGATAGAAGAAGCAGATCTTATCTCCAGTGAGGAGGAGGAGTGATCTGGAGGATAGGTGTACTTGGGAGTTTGTGGTTATTTGTTTTTTTTTTTTTTTTTTTTTTTTTTTTTTTTTTTTTTGGAAGGTATGTAAGTAATTTGTACACACATTTTTGAATGAATAAAATGGCAGTTATGGTTCGAATTGATGATTCCAGTGTATTTCCCCTTGTGTTAGTCTGGCCTTGGTTTGTTTTTCTTGTGATTATTGTGTGCACTGATGTTTTCAGCAAAGACTTGTGCCAGGCAGTAGGGCAAGGTGAAACTAAAGTCATACCAAAATGCAAGCCAGAATAGGATGATGAATGATCCAATACAGAGTGAAATAGCAAATTTGTTGAAGTGTGGGTGGAATCTGGGAAGTAATTTGTTGAAGATGTGATGTGCGAATGAAATATGGGAGAGCATCTTTAAAATATTGACTAAGTGTCAAATTACCTTGAAAGAGTAGACCGAAATGTAATGTTGAAGATGTGATTGGCAAATGAAATATGGGAAGACATCTTTAAAATATGACTAAGTGTCAAATTATTTTGAAATTTTGGTTAAGCGTCAGATCATGATTGAGTGTTGTGCTTTACGAGTTTTCATTCATAGGTCGGACTGGAGCGTGTAGAAATGCTCAGGTCTGGTTCTGACTGCGGCTGTTGAGGTTTTGAGGGGTGCGCAGTGCTCGGTCTGGCTGAATCCTTTGTACGTGCTCAGGTCTGGCTGAGGCTTTTGAAAGTGCTCAGGTCGGACTGAGGCTTTTGAAAGTGCTCAGGTCTGGCTGAGGCTTTTGAAAGTGCTCAGGTCTGGCTGAGGCTTTTGAAAGTGCTCAGGTCTGGCTGAGGCTTTTGAAAGTGCTCAGGTCGGACTGAGGCTTTTGAAAGTGCTCAGGCCTGGCTGAGGCTTTTGAAAGTGCTCAGGTCGGACTGAGGCTTTTGAAAGTGCTCAGGTCTGGCTGAGGCTTTTGAAAGTGCTCAGGTCGGACTGAGGCTTTTGAAAGTGCTCAGGTCGGACTGAGGCTTTTGAAAGTGCTCAGGTCGGACTGAGGCTTTTGAAAGTGCTCAGGTCGGACTGAGGCTTTTGAAAGTGCTCAGGTCTGGCTGAGGCTTTTGAAAGTGCTCAGGTCGGACTGAGGCTTTTGAAAGTGCTCAGGTCGGACTGAGGCTTTTGAAAGTGCTCAGGTCGGACTGAGGCTTTTGAAAGTGCTCAGGTCGGACTGAGGCTTTTGAAAGTGCTCAGGTCTGGCTGAGGCTTTTGAAAGTGCTCAGGTCTGGCTGAGGCTTTTGAAAGTGCTCAGGTCTGGCTGAGGCTTTTGAAAGTGCTCAGGTCTGGCTGAGGCTTTTGAAAGTGCTCAGGTCGGACTGAGGCTTTTGAAAGTGCTCAGGCCTGGCTGAGGCTTTTGAAAGTGCTCAGGTCGGACTGAGGCTTTTGAAAGTGCTCAGGTCTGGCTGAGGCTTTTGAAAGTGCTCAGGTCGGACTGAGGCTTTTGAAAGTGCTCAGGTCGGACTGAGGCTTTTGAAAGTGCTCAGGTCGGACTGAGGCTTTTGAAAGTGCTCAGGTCGGACTGAGGCTTTTGAAAGTGCTCAGGTCTGGCTGAGGCTTTTGAAAGTGCTCAGGTCGGACTGAGGCTTTTGAAAGTGCTCAGGTCGGACTGAGGCTTTTGAAAGTGCTCAGGTCGGACTGAGGCTTTTGAAAGTGCTCAGGTCGGACTGAGGCTTTTGAAAGTGCTCAGGTCGGACTGAGGCTTTTGAAAGTGCTCAGGTCTGGCTGAGGCTTTTGAAAGTGCTCAGGTCTGACTGAGGCTTTTGAAAGTGCTCACGCTGCAAATAAAAATTTCAAGAAAACTACATTCAAACAGTTGAATTATAGCAAGTGGGAACTGCCAGTCGATATCTGTATTATGTATTAAAAAGGAAAGTACAACAATTTTAACAATACAAAAGCAAGGATTCATTGATAGTAACGCTTCAGATGTTCAGCATTCCAAGGATGGGTAAGGTCTCGGCCATCCATATCTTGAAGTCGATAGGTGCCTGGCCGCGGGCGGGCCTTCACCACGTAGGGACCCTCCCATTTGGCTGCCAATTTGCCCTCGGTTGGGTTCTTGGTGGCAAGAGTTGCTTCTCTCAAGACAAGGTCGCCAGGAGAGAACTCCCGTGGTCGGACTCGGCGGTTATAGTGTGTTCTCATTTTCTGCTGATACGAAGCCAATCTGACAGCGGCAGTCTCTCTGAGCTCCTCGATGAGATCCAGGTCTGCTCGACGGAGTTCTTCGGCTGAGGAGAGATCTGGATGTAAGATCCTGGGGGTGGGCAGACCGACTTCCACAGGAATGACCGCCTCGGCGCCATATGTTAAACGAAAAGGGGTCTCCCCAGTGGGAGTCCGGGCAGTGGTTCGGTAAGCCCAGAGTACATGTGGTAGTTCCTCAGCCCAAAGGCCTTTAGCAGCTTCGAGCTTAGTTTTGATGATCTTCAGGAGAGAGCGGTTGGTGACCTCAACCTGGCCATTTGCTTGGGGATGACCGGGGGAAGAGAAGCATGGTTGAATGTGGAGGTCTGTACAAAATTTCCTGTATTTAGCGTTGTCGAACTGTTTGCCGTTGTCTGAGACGATGGCCTGGGGGATGCCAAATCTGCAAACAATTGATTGCCAGATAAACTTGGTGGTGTTCCGCTCGGTGATTGTGGCGAGGGGTTCTGCCTCGACCCACTTGGTGAAATAATCAATGGCGACAATTGCGAACTTGGTCTGGCCTCGACCGGTGGGAAGTGGACCAACCAGGTCGATACCCCATTTGGCGAACGGGTAAGGGCTACAGAGATTGATCAGCTCAGTGGGAGGAGCATGGGGGATGTTGGCGAAGCGCTGACACTTGTCGCATTTCAGCACGAAATCGGAGGCATCTTTGTTGAGGGTCGGCCAGAAGTAGCCTGTACGGAGTACTTTGAGTGCGAGAGACCTGCCCCCCGAATGATTGCCACAGATTCCTTCATGGATCTCTTGCATTACATAGGTTGCTTGGGCGGGGCTGAGACACCGCAGGTACGGTCGTGAGAAACCGCGCTTGTAAAGGAGGCCGTCGACCAGAATGTAGTTAGCTGACCGAGCTCTGACCTTGGCAGCCTGCTGTTGGTCATCTGGGAGTTCACCAGTGGTCAAGAAGAGGAAAATGTCGGATGCCCAAGGGATGGGTTCCGTCTGGAGGAACTGGACTTCTTACGGGTCGGGTGAGATGGCCGGGTGAGTCAGGTATTCGAGGCGAACCCCATGGCTGAGGTCGGATTGGTCGGCGGAGGCCAGCTGGGCCATCTCATCTGCTTTGGAGTTTTCCGCCCGAGGTATGTGTCTGATGTGGAAAGTGTTGAAGAGGCGGACAAGGGTGAGCGCCATGTCCCTGTAAGTCCGCATTGTGGTATCCTTGGCATCGAATTCACCGGTGATCTGACCGACGATGAGTTGGGAGTCACTGAATACGCGGATGTGGCTAACACCAATATCTTTGGCTAAACGGAGTCCCGCTACCAGTGCTTCGTACTCGGCCTCATTGTTGCTGGCCACAAACAAGAGGCGGAGGGCACATTTGAAATAGCCCCCCTCAGGGGATGTGAGGATGAGGCCAGCCCCGCTTCCTTCCCTGCGAGACGAGCCGTCGACATTGAGTGTCCAACAATGAGGATCTTCGGGTTCTGGGGGAGTTGTTGGGGGTGCTGGATTTGTGGTCGGGACTGGATTGGTGAATTCCAAAATGAAGTCGGCTACGGCTTGGCCCTTGATTGCTGTCCGGGGGCGATAAGTGATGTCGAACTGGCTTAGTTCTACTGACCACTGCATTAGTCTTCCTGAGAGCTCGGGTTGTTGCATGACTTTCTTCAGGGGCTGGTCGGTGAGAACTACTATGGAATGGGCTTGGAAGTAGGGGCGGAGTCGTCTGGAGGCGGTGACCAGGGCCAGGGACAGCTTTTCTAATAGGGGGTAGTTCTGCTCCGCTCCCCTGAGGGCTCGGCTAATGTAGTAGACCAGCCGTTGGACTGAGCCGTCCTCCCTGATGAGTGCTGCACTGATGGCAGTGCCGGATACTGCTAGGTAGAGGAAGAGGGGCTCGCCGGTAATTGCCTGTGAGAGGAGGGGAGGATTGGCCATACACTGTTTTAACTGTTGAAAGGCTGCTTCTGATTCAGTTGTCCACTCAAAAGTCTGCCGCAGGACTTTGAAAAATGGCAGGCACTTATCCGTTGCGCGGGAGATGAAGCGGTTGAGGGCTGCCACTCTGCCGGTGAGCCTTTGGACCTCTTTAACGGTTTTGGGTGACTGCATCTCGACCAAGGCCTTGATCTTCTCTGGATTGGCCTCGATGCCGCGCTGACTGACCATGAAACCTAGGAATTTGCCAGATCCCACGCCGAAGGCGCACTTTTCTGGGTTGAGTTTCATCTGATATTTGCGAAGGGTGGCAAAGGTCTCTCGTAGGTCGGTGAGGTGGTCAGCGGAGAGTTTGCTCTTGACCAGCATGTCATCCACATACACTTCCATGTTCCGTCCGATCTGATGGTGGAAGACTGTATTGACCAAACGTTGGTAGGTGGCCCCAGCATTCTTTAGTCCGAACGGCATGACACGGTAGTGGTAGGTCCCCCGGTCAGTGATGAAGGATGTGTGTTCCTGGTCGGATGAGTGCATCACAATTTGGTTGTAGCCTGAAAAAGCATCCATAAAGCTAAGCATTTGATGACCGGCTGTGGCGTCGACTAGTAGATCGATGCGGGGGAGAGGATAGCTATCTTTGGGACAAGCTCGGTTCAAGTCGGAGTAATCGACGCAGAGACGCCACTTGCCACTGTTTTTGCGGACCAGGACCACGTTGGACAACCACTTAGGATAATCCACATTGCGAATAAACTGGGCCTCGAGGAGTTTGTCAACCTCTGCGGCTATGAGATTGTTGCGCTCTGGATGGAAAATACGCTGCCTTTGTCGGTAAGGTCGGAAATGAGGTTCGATGCTGAGGCGGTGAGTTATGAAAGAGGGGTCAATGCCTGGCATGTCTGCATGGGTCCAAGCAAAGACGTCTCTGTGCTCGGTCAGGAGGGCGGTGAGGTCGGCCTTTGCTTTGGGAGGCAGTTGACTACCGATTTTGGCTGTTCTGAGTGGGTTGGTAGGGTCGATGTTAACTTGAACGAGTTCCTCCACAGGTTCACCTCTGATTAATTCGTCCTCATCTCGGGCGTCAAGTCCTTCAATGATCATCGCCTCCTTCAACTTAACTTCTTTGAGGGAGGCCACATAACATTCTCTAGCGACGGTCTGTTCTCCCCTGACAGTTCCGACCCCGAGATCGGTAGGGAACTTGAGGGCAAGATGATAGGTGGATGTGATGGCTTGGAAGGCGTTGAGGGCAGTGCGGCCGAGGATGATGTTGTAGGCAGATGGGCAATCAACCACCAGGAATGTGAGCAACTTTGTGGTTTGCCGTGGGTACTCTCCAATGGTGATGGGGAGATCAATGGAGCCGACAGAGGTCACTCGGTCACCAGTGAAACCAACCAAGGGGGTTTGGAGTGGAGATAGGCTTTCCTCCCCGAGTTTCAGTTGGCGGAAGCAGTTGAGGAAGATGATGTCCGAAGAGCTACCATTGTCGATGAGAACTCATCTGACTTTATAGTTGGAGACAACGGTGGAGATGACGAGGGGATCATCGTGAGGATAACGGATGCCAGTGCAGTCGGTGTCCGTGAAGGTAATGGGTTCTGTCCACTGCTTGGGTTGTTTGAGGGGCCGGTCGACTGTAGCGACTGCTTTGTCTGAACCCTGTCGTACTTTTCTGAGCTCTGCCCTCTGAGCCGAGCGGGATGGCCCCCCACAGGCGAGACCACCTGAAATAACTCTAATTTCGCCGACCGGTGGAGGTGGATTGCCTTGAGGCCGAGGTTGTTGGGGGGGTCGGTCTTGCCCCTGGTCTGGTGGAGCTGGCCGGCGTGGGGGGGTGTGTCTGCGATTGTCTCTGTGGGGCTCGGTCCTTTGTCTCTGTTGGGGGCGGGCGTCTGTGAAGCGGCTTAGGCGCCCCTGGCGAATGAGGGTCTCCACCTGGTCTTTGAGGCTGATGCAGTCGTCGGTGTTATGGCCATGATCCTGGTGGAAACGGCAATATTTGGACTGGTCTTTACGGTTGGAAGGGTTCCGTGGAGGAAGAGGCCACTTGAGGGGGTAGTCCCGTTGGATCTGGTTAAGAACTTGTTCCATGGGAGTATTGAGGGGGGTATATTGCTCGAACCGACCGGGGGGTCTGGTTGGGGCTGACCGGTCGGCACGAGGGGGTCGGTCGGCATAGCGGGATGTTTGGTTATGATGCCGGGCGTTACTGGGTTCTTGGTCTTTCCTCTTTTCTCTGGGGGCCAGATATTTAGTCGTGGAGTCTTGCCGAGCGGCTAGAGAATCCTCGGCGTTCATGTACTTTTGGGCTTTGGAGAGCAAGGCTGCCATGGATGTCGGGGGGTTCTTGGAGAGGGAGAAGAGGAAATCGGATGACCGCAGACCAGCCATGAAGGCTGTGAGGATGACTTTATCGTCATTTTCAGCAACTTGTAAGGCTTCGGTGTTGAAGCGAGTGACGAAGCTGCGCAGTGACTCCCCCTCGGTCTGACGGATGTTGAGGAGTTGGGTCGCCGGACGTCGCTGGCGTTGGGCCCCGATGAAGTGGTTCAGGAAGGAGTCGCTGAGGTGTTGGAATGTGGAGACCGAATCCGGTGGCAACTGACTGAACCATAGCCGGGCCGACCCCTTCAGTGTCACGGGAAAGGCTCGGCACATGATCTCGTCAGGGAAAGCATGGAGGATCATGAGGGTACGGTAGGTCTCCAGGTGGTCGACGGGGTCGGTCGTTCCGTCAAAGGGGTCGATGGTGGGCATTTTGAACTTGGCGGGTAGGGGTTTGTCTCGGATGGAGGCGACAAAGGGGGAGTTTGCTGTGGTGGAGGGCTTATGTTGGATGTTCTGCATAACCCCTTGGAGCTGGAGTTTCATGGCTCGGAGTTCGGCGTCCCAAAGGGGGATGTTGTCGCCGCCAGAGGGAGATAGATGTTGGACGCTGCTAGCTTCTCCCTCTGGAGCCGGAGCTATGACTGATGGACGTGGGGGTGGAGGAGGCGGATGTATATGTGAATGAGGGAGTTGCAACCCCCCCGAGTTGGGAGGATTGGGTTGTGGAACAGTATGGCCTGGAACTTGTTCTGGATTGGGTGGAATATCCGGAGGTGGAGGTATAGGGAGGTTTCTTTGTAGCAGAGCATTGATTAGGGCTTGGTTTTGTTCGGCCATACGGTTGATGCTGTTGGTGAGCTCGGTGAAGTACTGTGGTGGATTGTTTGGGTTGGGAGGGTCGGTTTGGTGGTCGGTAGCATTATGGTGGGAAGCCATGGATCTAGTCGTGACCATACACTTGACGGATGAGGTGAGAAGGTTATTGGAACAGGGTCTCCGGCGGCAATGAACACAACTGGCGCACGGACAAACCGGGTTCCCACAGACGGCGCCAACTGATAATACGGAGTGTCGTCGTGTATAGGCTGGACCGATCCAAGCTCCTCAGGCCCACTGGAGAACCTGCAAACAAGTTCAATCGGGAGACGGGGTAGTCCCCCGGCGAACCCTCCGGTGTGTGAATTAGTAAGGGTGATAGGCAAGACGTAGAGAGAGAGAGAGAGAGAGAGAGAGAGAGATAGAAAAACTTAACCTTCTTCTTGTCTTCGAGCTTTGCTTATATCCTCTGGTAATCATTTCGTTGTCTCAGCCGTTCTGACCTTCCCGCCGAAAGCTTGCGCCGTGGTTCGTCTTGTTCAGGGTGAGGGGGCGCCATCCCGGCTGAGTGGTGTTGTCGCAATAAATGCGGTGATGGGTTGCATTAATGGTGATGTGCTTATGGCAATAACTTTGCAGATCTTTGTCTGCTGACATGGCCTATTCCGCGCCTGCCATGTGTCCGGGCATCATTGGCCTTCCCTGCTCAGTTGGCTTCCAGTTGTACCGGGTTTCAGTGACCGGGTTGCGTAATGGGGTCTAGACGGTGGGTTTGGGTTTATCCATGGTGGGCCGTGGTCCTTGTTGGCTTCCAGTATTTGAAGACGTATGGCTATCCTATGAGAGTTAGAAATTAGTTTGTAAACGTGTTTTAAAATTGTAAATAATAGATCCCATGTTGTACCTAAGACCTGTTTGGTAATTATTATATATCTATACATATTTTTTATATTACCTATTCTTTTTTTTATCGTCGACTCATGTAGACCTTGTGTTAATATCCTGTTATGATCTGTCAAAATGGTAGCTTTATTATCTAAGGTGGTTGGACTTTAAAGGGAGGCTGTATTGACTCCTCCGACCTTCGTGAAATCTTACTTAGTTATTAATCAAAGAACTTATTAGTGACGTTTCTTATTTTGTAATCTTAGATAAATCCTGTATTTATTTGTTAATATATTCAATTTTTGGGGTGTCACATGGGGAGAAGTCTATTGCGAAGAATTATAATGTCAAAGTAGAGAGTGCAACCATTGTTGTGCCTCTTCGGCAAACTCGGGCAGCACTTTGACGGTCATCGAAGCCTTCGAGGCCCCACACAAACGACTGGCCTGGCCGTCTCTTACAACGAGCATCAGAATCTAATCACATGCTTTTCGATCTATTTTGTTTTTCAATAAAAAAATAAAAAGAAAAAAACATGAAACGACAACATTTTTGCTGTACAGCAGGAAGGAGTCACAGCAGTGACCCCTTCTCCTGTTAAAATAGAGCTTAGCATATTTTAATGGCATATTTCATGCATACAGATCATTGGGTTTAGGTTGCTTTTACCACACTCACAGTGGAACGTGACCTGGATCTTGACCTCATGTGGTTTATTTGTTTTATTGGTACTTTATTCTTGTGGTTTATAAAATAGATTTATTACCATTTATGATTTGTAATTAATATAACATCAGTGAGGTATTAAAAAAATAATTATAAATTAATAAGAAATTTTGTAAAAGTTGATAATTAAATTTGTAAATTTTTATAAATTTGTATTTTTTTTCTTGACATTGCTGTCAGGTAATAACCCCTTAATGTAATGGTAAAATTGTTAAAGCATCTCTAATCTTTTAGTAATTTTTCATCTAATTTGATATAAACTATTTCAATCATTTCATTAGATTCTTATTAATGTATTTATTTTAAATTCTTCTCATATTGGAAATTTCTTTTTTTATTAAATTTATTGAAAGTTGTTTTATCCTCAAAACTTGCTTCAGTTCACATATTGGATTGTATTGTTTGGGCCATCATGGATCTCGTCCAAATTTCCTTTTTTCATTAAATTTATTGAAATTTGTTCTATCCCCAAAACTTGTCTTCAGTTCACATATTGGATTGTATTGTTTGGGCCACCATGGATTCCATTCGGATGATCTGAAACGTTCAATTTTTTAAACCACAATGTGTAAATCATTCATGAAAAAATAATTAAGTCAATCCGATAACTATAATGATTTTAGTTCATAACATTTATTTGTAAAAAAAAAAAATATGAATGACAAATATTGTTTGAAAACTAGATCATCTATTTTTTGAGAAAAATATATATATATATAAAATAAATTAATGTGGTTACAATTATTGGATTGACCTAATTTTTTTGTCTGGATGATCTACACATGGTCTAAAAAATGAACAATTCATATCATTGAGACATGACTCATAGTAAACCCTACTGACCCAAATAATACCGTACAATTCACTTTGTAGACTAGAGACAAGTTTTCTCATACTTTTTTGAAAAAAATTATCAAAATTTTTTTAAATTTTTTTATCAAATTCAATTTTGACAAGTTCTTTATTTGATTTTTTTTTTTAAAATGACTTTATAAAACATTGAAGCAATAATAATTAGAATAGTCCATATTAAATCAATTTTTTTTACTCAAATTTAGAATCGAGTTAGATTAAAAAATTAGTGTGAAGGTTTTTATCTATTTATTTATTTATTTTTAAAGATAGGGTTGTGAAGGGTTGAAGATGCTGTTATATCTGGAAAGGGTTGTGGCTCCACACTCGCGTGGGCTGTCCAAACTTGTAAGTAGACATTAGGGGAATGTTTTGTAGAGATGGAAAAACTCTTCTTTGTTTGTTGTTTGTTCTTAGAGCATATAAAAATTTTGCATTTTTTAAGTTAAGTAGATCTAAACAGTAAAAAAATTTTTACTACAATATTAAAAAAGCTCACTAAAAGGGGGAAAAAAAATACAGATTAAAAATTCAAAAATTCTTTTTGAAAACTCAAAACCAAACAGAGTTTAATTTCCAGAAGCTAAAAGACCTGCTTAAACCATGCAGTGTATAGTATTCTTACATGATTAGCCAGAGAAATAGTGTAATGCCAAGCAACAAAGAAGGTTGCGATCCACTTCTATGCTTTCAGCTTGCCACTCACCCCACGCTTATTGTGCCACACACCATTCCTATCACCATTCATGGGATTCTTCTTAGCTGCAACCGAACATTGATCAGCATGGCCACTCTTACTGTTCACCTCTATTTGGAGCTTACGCCTCCTCATCCTTTTCTCTAATCGCATGCCTCTTAAAGCACGAACCCTCTTCTCAACCTCCACAGCTTGTGAAAAGTTCCAGATCCGGATAACGCCTTCTTCGCCTGCACACACGATACGATCAGAACCAATGTCAACTGAGAATAAATTGC
This sequence comes from Camellia granthamiana, assembly GCA_036172215.1. Classification (NCBI taxonomy): domain Eukaryota; kingdom Viridiplantae; phylum Streptophyta; class Magnoliopsida; order Ericales; family Theaceae; genus Camellia; species Camellia granthamiana. The sequence continues at coordinate 100,744,793 of CM069915.1, forward strand.
TGCCAAACCCATGTAGCATTCTCTGAGGGGGCTCCTCGTTTGTCTGGTCCGCACGCTTAACCCTTTTAAGGTTTCCCTTTGAAGAACGCCTGCTTGTTTTTAATAGCTTTTGTACATCAATAAGTGAAAGCTTCCCATCACTAGAAGCTGAAACAAGCCATGGGAACTCAAATGCAAGAGAATTTACAGGACTCGAGTGAGGAATCCATGTTGCAACCTGCTGCAAATTATTCTCAACACAATGATTACTGATCTCAAACATATGAATGGCACCATCTTCTCCCCCAGTGAAAATGAGTTTCCCGGTGTGGCTTCGAGCCAAAGAGTAAGTGTTCCCAACATGGGCATTACTAACAATGGCAATTTGACTCCCAGTAGTACTGTCCCAAACATACACATCAGAGCCTGATGTGCTGGCCACTGTTGTATCATGAGGGACGAGGCTCCAAACCCAGTCACTGTGCCTCAACACCTTCAGGCACTTCAAAAGGGAACGGTCCCAAACACGTACAGTCATATCCCAAGAACCACTATAAATTTTAGTCATATCCAAAGCAAGACAAGTTATGGGCCCTTCATGTTCCCAAAGTCGGAACTCAGTGTTCTGGTTTTGGGGACCCTTAAGATCAAACAAATGTGATAGTCCTTCTTCTGCTCTCCAACCATGTATGAACCCATCAGTACCCCCAGCAATCAAAAGCTTCGTATCTGCTGCAACTGCTCGGATAGTACAGCCAAGTGGCCGAGATGATGCAATTGTCAATCCGTCTTCTATGTCCCACATTCGAATAATTGAATCATACCCCGATGTAAATAGGAGCTTCTTAGAAGCCAAAAGAAAGACTGTGCGGACTGCTTCAGTGTGACCCCGTAGAACATCAATGCTATAACGTCCCAGAAAGGTTTTGCTCCGAAATTCCCTCTCTCCAAAGAGTTCCTTCCATGTCTTGTCGTGCAAATATCCCGACCCCATAGGCATCGGGACTATGGGTTGCCCCCATCTCTCACAATAGAATTCCTTCCAAACGTGGTGTTCAGATGCAAGCCTATAGAGGGATGTAGAGACACAGGAAACTATACCAAGCTCCTTCGGGTCAAGGCAATTAAGGATTTCAGATATCAATGATGGAGGAAGGTCAGTGATTGACCGCGAATAAATAGACAAAGCCTCATTACCAGGCAATAATTTTGCACTATACAAGCTCACAGTTCCACTCTTTGGATCAAATTCTAAAGTGGGTTTTGGGTTTTTTGATTCCTCAGTTTCAAGTTTAGACTCAAATGTCAAAATTTGTTGATCACTACAGAATCTAATCTGATCAAAGTCAACTTGCTCTCCAGAAGTTTTATCTAAAGAATGCACCAAATTGCTCGACAAACCAACCTCAGTAGTTTCGTGGCATTCAAATGCCATAAAAATTATTTCCCTAGACCTAAATTACAATATATTACGCAGATCCCTCTAGCCCCAAATAGCTCAAGAATTGAACACTAAAGTAAATAGATAATAAATCAACAAAATTGGACAAAAACTAACTAAATACCAAAAACCCAATTCGAACAAACCCTAAAAGGAAGTAGAAATACGAACCCTACAATTGAAAAGCGTAAATTACTGAACCAAAAGGGTAAAAATTAAAGCTTAAACAAGAATTGTGTGATCAAAATCGAATCAAAAAAATGAAAGAAAGTAAAGGGAAACTATCAAACCAAGCTCCTTTCAAAGGGTTAGTCTGATTCTATCACAGAGAAAGAACCGTAAAAATTGAATTGAATTTAGTTAAAAGATACCTCACAACACAAGCGATCGTTAGGGGTATGAACTGGGACGAATCGGGATTACTGCGATCGAACAGAACGAGGAAATGAAGGAAGAATTTTGATTCGAAGAGAGAGAAAATTGACGGAGTAGAATGGAAATGGAGAGAGAGAGAGAGAGAGAGGGAGAGAGAGAATGGGGGGCTAGTTTCGCATCACACGTTTGGTGGGTGAGTGATCGGACGGTGGTGATGATAGTTGGGGACGTCGCGGAGGTGTAAACCGTTGGATTATATGACCGCTATTGGTTGGAATTTACGGACGCAGTACGACGGCGTTTCGTGTTGAGGTAAAGTGGGTGTTTAAGAAGCTGCTATTTTAGTAGGCTATTTTAATGTTTTAGGCCTCGTTTGGCAAATGGCTTTTTTAGCCAAAAAGTCACTAAAAAAATCAAAAAACCAACAACCCATACAAAAAAGTCAAAGATTTCATTTTCTCTCTACTTTTTGCACATCTTTTCGTAAAAAATTAAAAAGTCATCCCCAAATATATTAGTTTTTTTTACATCACATTTTAGCCAAAAAGTCAAAAAGTTACTAAAAAAGTCTGTTCCCAAATGAGGCCTTTATTTTAATAGGCTAAAATATTTGTATTTGAGAAGATAATTAGATTCTTTTATAGTTAGATGTAATATTTGTGAGAGAAAAAATGAAATAATTATGAGTTTGATGTGACATTTTGTCTTATTAGTTATTTTAGCCTATTTTGTCTCTCTTTTTTTTTTTTTTTTTTTTTTTTTTAATTTTAGCCTAAAAAGCAAAAAAATAGCATTTGCCAAACAAGGCCAGAATCAAAAAGGGAATTGGGAATCTCCTACTTAATAATCCATCTCATTTTGCTGGATCCAATTATTTGCACTTCACTCAAACTTTTGGGGAATTCTATTTGGAAAATTCTATTTTCACACACCACATTATCTCTGTGCACACACTTAATGAACTTTATTTTTATTACAAATTTATCCTTAAATAAAATGATCAAAATAGATATCCATCTACACACTTAAACATCTAAAATAGAGATCTCTGTACACATCTTTTTCTTGTAAAAGCTCTTTGTGCACATCCACTGTCCATTGCTTATTCATACTTATTCTCACGTACTCCACTCTTTTTCACTCTTCATTGCTACCTTTTTTCTCTACTCTCTCACATTTTATTGCATACCTTCTTTCTTCATTCTTTCTCACACACTCCATTGCCTACATTCTTCCTCCATTTGCATCTTTTTAGGTTTTTTCATGCTTAAACATAATAAAACCACATCAATATATAGCAGGAACAAATTTACCACAGTTAGGTGGTGGCACTGACTTCGCAAACCCCCAATTCTGGTAATCCAAAGGCTTCGGAGACTGTGGACGAAACTATTTACGGCCGACGAAACGGTTAATTTTGATTGAAAAGTGGCGGCGGCGGCAATGGTGGATAACTGAAATGCGGTGGTGGATGATTGAAAGTCGGCGAAGGATTGAAAGGCGGTAGAGGATTGAAATGCAGTCTAGGATTGAAATGAAGCCGAGATTGAGGTTGCATAGCGAAATTTGGTCCCTCTATATGGCCAAAACCCTCGATTGGCGTTGCTGACGGACTGGAAGTGAGAGTCTCCGGTGACGAACTGACCTCTGCTGCCACTGCCAGCGGAGGGGCAGTCGGAGAAGTCTCTATGCCATTGATTCCGAGTAGGTCTGTACTGTAACGAGTGAACACGAATAGAGTGAGTGCTTATGCTTATAGATACAGTTATATATGTATGTGAGGAGTGAAGAAGAAGAAGCTTACGGGGCAGCGAGAAGATGGAGGCTACATGCTACCGGAGAATGCCTATCGGAGATGGAGATGTTGGACGATGATGGAGAGACTGGACCGTGCACAATGGAGGGTAAGATGTGCAAGTTGAAGGGAGGGCTATTTTGGGAATTTGCGTGGGATAATATGAGGTTGTGCACACATTTTTTATTAAATGAGTATATTTGAAATATGGGTTGTGTGGATTGAGATAAATACCTAAGAATCAAATTACTAAGTGTATAGAGTGAGAAAGGATGTGCACAGAAACAATGTGGTGTGTGGAAATAGAATTTCCCATTCTATTTATACCCAAAAAAAATATTTAAGTGAGTTCAATTTTTTAGCACATCTTATTAGATTATTTACAGTTATAATTTATTCTCAATATATCCTATTTTTGCTTCCAAATTATCCTTTTGAGTTGCACTCAAATAAAACAAATTAAAAAAATTCAAATTACTTTTAAAAAAATCTTTTTTTATTCGCATACATATAGGGAACACGACCAAGGAACCTGACACCGGCGAAGGCGACACTGATGAAGGAGAAGTAGAATGAGAAGGAGAGGGTGAACTTCGCTTTCGGACTTTCAGAACCGAACAAAATAAATTTATTCGGACCTCAAGAATTGTAACAACCCTCGTACTGATTACTGAATTACGTACTGATTACTGCTAAACTGAACTGATAATGACTGATAAGTGAATTGGAGGAACTACTGAACAGACTGAATGAAACTGAAACTGAAACTGAATGAGTTTATCTATTGAATTGTATATTGTATCTGTTTGATTGATTGAATATCTGTTTGAAATTATATGTTTAAACTGCTAATTGAAGGCCTTATCGGCGGCCGAATTAGGAACCGTTTAGTGTTTTGTAGTCAGGAGAATATTTATGATTTAATGGTATATTTATCTGAAAATTGATTAAGAATGATTAAACTAGATTAAATATTGATTAATTGAGAGGTTAGTTTATTTACGGAATTGCCACTCCTAGTGGGCCACTACCTAATCATCTTTGAGCCTTGTATACACTTGAACATAACAATTGCTCAGCCATTTCTTCTCCTTCCAACCGACCAAAGAGAGAGAGGATTTGAGAGAGTAGTTCATCTTGTTTTCATAAGAATTGCTTGAAGAAATTGAAGTGTGGTTGCTAGATTGAGCTCATACACCTTGAATACAAGACTTAGGTAAGTGAATTTATCTTCTTCTTGTGGTCTTGAAGTTCATCTTGCATGTTCCATGCATCATTGTAGAGCTAAGCCATGTTTTAAGTTCAAGAATGTTGAATTGAAGCTTGGTTGTTGCATGCATCACCATTTTGGTGTGTTTGGGAGTTGAATTCATGGTTGATTGTACATGCATGTTCATGTCTAAGCTTTAGTCCATGCTTTCACTTTGTTTTCCAACTATTGAGCTCTTGAGAGCAAGATTTGAAGCTTGAATTTGGTTTGAAACTCATGCATGTCATATTTGAATGTTGTTCATGCATGTTCTTGAAAATTGGTTTGGAAATGAGCTTGATTAAACTTCCCTTGGGCTTTGATTTTACAAATTGAGCTTTGAACCTAGTAATACTATGTGTTTTCATGAGTTTTCCAGGAAAAGGGCCCAAGAGGATCGATTTTTGTGTTCCAAACTTGAGTTTCAAATTCAGAGCACAATTCTGGGTTTTCCAGATTTCTGGTGTGCGCTCGAGCGGAGGTTTGTGAGCTCGAGCGCAGAAATCAAGTCCCCAGCAGTTTTGCAAATTTTGTGCTGTCCGCTCAAGCGTAAATATTTACGCTCGAGCGTGTTTTGCGAGCATCCAGTATATTTTGCAGACCGCTCGAGCGGAATGGATCACGCTCGAGCGGGGAACGTCTTTGCCTGTACGCTCGAGCGGGGATGTTTACGCTCGAGCGTGGATCCCTTTTTCTGAAAATTCTGAAAATGTTTTCTGTATACATCTTTGCATCCTCATCCCATCCTAGGCATCCTTAGGCCTAGTTTAAGACATCTTAATGAGGATATAGATGTAGAACACACCGAGGCATAATAGGAAGTTAATTATTGTACTTCCCCAACTGTTAAACTTAGAGTGTGTTCAATTTGTTTACTGTTTAGGGTTGGCACTCGGGGACGCGCTCTAGCATACTGTAGCCCAATCTCTGTGAGTAACAGATTGTGTAAAGATATGTTCAAAATGGTTATCTTTTGAATACTGAACTGAATTGTTTATTGAATGAATGTATGTCCTGTATTGTGAACTGTATTGTGGCATCCTTAGCATTGACTGTTACTGTTACAGAGCTCTGTCGGTTCTCTTGTGGAACCATACTGTTTACTGACTGATGGCCATCACTACTGTTGGGTCCGTTGAGGCCCGGTCCTTTTGGACCTACTGTTTATAGGCTAATGGATGTACCACATATGATTGATTGACTGACATACTGAAAGACTGAAATACTGTTTAATGAACTGTTTTCATTAATGTAAGGACATTCATTCATAACCTCTTTACACTTATTGTTATTCACTGGGCTTTAGCTCACTGTTTGTATATATATGTAGGTTCTCAGCAGCCAGACCGGAGCTAGGAGCGTGGGTTAGTCCCCCAGTTTTGTCAAGCCAGCCTATGTGCCTCACTGCGAGGTTCCGAGACGCCATGCTATGGCTTGGGGTGTTTTTGTGTCCCCCACCTGTCTCTTGACTGTTTGTATAATTGTATAAACTGTCTACTGTTTACTGTACTGTTATCGGGGGGTTTGATTCCCGTACTGAATGTTGTATATGATTGTATATAGACTGTACTGTTTGAACTGAATGAATGCATGAAAAATGTTTTTAGCATACAGATTTTCACAGCTCAATGGACACTAGTTATTTACTGTAATGGCTTCCGCCAGGCCCTGTACTCTGTTTTACTGTATTACTGTTCTGCAGGCCTTCGGTAATCTCGGATTACTGGCCAGTTACGGTGCTAAACCCATAGGGCCGGGTTTGGGTCGTGACAGAGTGGTATCAGAGCGATACTTAACCACGAGTTATACCGCACACACGTGTCCAAATGAGCTATAGGGTGTCCTAGAAAAGTGATTAGGGCATCTCATGAACTTGAAGAGTGTGTGCTTATGACTGACTGATTATATGCTAAATGTTAAACTGTTTAAGTGAACAACTGTTTATAATGATAACTGTTATAATTGCTTATAGCGGAATGGATAATGCAAATGAACCTGAATCATCATCCTCTGAGGCCAGAATGGCCAGACTTGAACAATTGATGGGACTGGTAATTGAAAGACTAGATCAACAACAGAACCAACCGCCCCCACCTCCTCCTCCTCCGGTGCAACCGGAACAGAATGTACAAAATGTGAATGTTAATGAGGTGGATATTATTGCACTGACTCATAAGTTCAGCAAGATGAAACCGCCGTCCTTTCAGGGAGGCTTAGAACCGTTAAAGGCTGAAGCTTGGGTTCTTGAGACTGAGAAATTGTTTGAAATGTTTCCGTGCTCCGAAGCCAACAAAGTACTGTTAGCGACCTTCACCCTTCAGGAAGAAGCAAGAAGGTGGTGGATGTTGACCCGTGATGCGAATACTATTGTGACTTGGACTCAGTTTAAGGAGTCCTTCTTTGAAAAGTATTTTCCCCAGTGCATCAGAGACAGAAAAGTGACTGAGTTTGAACAGCTGAGACAGGGCAATATGTCTGTTGCCGAGTACGAGAAGAAATTCACCGAATTTGCCAGGTATGCACCACATATGGTGGATACCGAATATAAGAAGGCCAGAAGGTTTGAAGGAGGCCTTAGTACAGCTATACAGGACCGAATAAATGTTTTGAAAATGCCGACGTATGTGGGTGTTCTCGATCGGGCCTTGATGGCCGAATCAAATATTGCAGCAGTGAAACAATCTGAAACACCAACAACTGAATGGCAAGGTAAAAGGCAGGGTTTCAAATTTAAGAAAGGCAAGCACAACCAGTTGAACAAGAAACAGAATACGGGGTCAACTACTAGCCCCAGCCAAGGGAGTGGATTTATTCCACCCTGCTCCGTATGTGGCAACAAGCACAAAGGGGTTTGCTACCAGATTTCTGGAGCTTGTTTCAGATGTGGCAAGGTGGGCCACAGAATTAAAGACTGCCCTTCTGCTCCACCAGCTAGTGGTAAAGCTGCACCAAGCGCAGCAGCATCAAATGTAGCACCAAAGCCTAACCCCAAAGCTACCGGGAAAGAGCCTGTGAGGCAGGGCCGAGTATTTGCCCTAGTACCGGGAGATGTTCAGAATACTGAGACCGTTGTGTCAGGTATCCTCTCTATTTGTGCTCAAAATGCATATGTATTGATTGATTCGGGGTCTACACATTCTTATGTGTCGCATGCTTTTTCACGGAAATTGAATAGACCCTTAGAACCTATGAATTACTTGTTAGCTGTATCATCACCTGTTGGAGGATCCATGACATGTGCATATATGTATCCTGCTTGTGAAATTATTGTTGGGGATATGCATCTGTTTATTGACTTACTGCCGTTAAACATAGATCACTTTGATGTGATATTGGGGATGGATTGGTTACAAAAATATCATGCCACTATAGATTGTGTAACGAAACAAGTTGTTTTCCGTCCACCTAGCTTGCCGGAATTTGTGTTTACTGGGAGTGGAGTAGTACCTCCTCCGTATTTGATTTCTTCTGTGAAAGCTGTTAAACTGATTAGAAAGGGGTGTAAAGGATATCTGTGTTCTGTACTGACTGTATCTGCTAATGATAATGTTAAAACTGATGTGAATTGCATTCCTATAGTGAGAGAATTCCCAGATGTATTTCCAGATAATCTGCCAGGGGATTTGATTGATAGGGAAGTTGAATTCACCGTGGATGTAATTCCGGGAACACAGCCAGTGTCTAAAGCTCCCTACAGAATGGCTCCAACTGAACTGAAAGAATTGAAGGTACAATTGCAGGAACTGTTAGACAAGAAGTTTATCAGACCCAGTACTTCACCGTGGGGTGCACCTGTTTTGTTTGTAAAGAAGAAAGATGGCTCACTGAGACTGTGCATTGATTACCGCGAATTGAACAAGGTAACTGTAAAGAACAAATATCCCTTACCGCGTATTGATGACCTGTTTGATCAGTTACAGGGTGCACAAGTGTTTTCCAAGATTGATCTCAGATCGGGATACCATCAACTGAAAGTTAAACCAGAAGACATTGACAAAACTGCTTTTAGAACGAGGTATGGTCATTATGAATTTTTAGTTATGCCGTTCGGAGTCACGAATGCCCCAGCTGCATTTATGGACCTTATGAACAGAATTTTTAAACCATACCTTGATGATTTTATTGTGGTATTCATTGATGACATATTGATCTATTCTAAGACTGTAGAAGAACATGAACACCATCTGAGACTTGCCCTGCAAACCTTAAGAGAACAGAAACTGTATGGTAAACTGTCTAAGTGCGAGTTTTGGCTTGATCATGTTATGTTTTTGGGGCATGTTGTTAGCAAAGATGGAATTTCTGTTGATCCGCAGAAAATTGAAGCTGTAGTGAACTGGCCTAGACCAACAAATGTGACTGAAGTCCGAAGCTTTTTGGGATTGGCTGGATATTACAGGAGATTTGTCAAAGACTTCTCTAAAATTGCCTTACCGTTGACCCAATTGACACAGAAAGGGATATCATTTGACTGGACTGACCAACGAGAATCAGCATTTCAGGAGTTGAAAACTAGACTTGTGACTGCACCAATTCTGACTCTACCTTCAGGTACGGATGGTTATACTGTATTTAGTGATGCTTCTCATAAGGGTTTGGGGTGTGTTTTAATGCAGAATGGGAGAGTTATTGCTTATGCTTCCCGACAGTTGAGGCCACATGAAAAGAACTACCCGACCCACGACTTAGAACTTGCTGCAGTGGTGTTTGCACTGAAAATCTGGCGTCACTATTTGTATGGAGCGACATGTGAAGTGTATACCGACCACAAGAGTTTGAAATATTTCTTCACTCAGAAAGAACTGAATATGAGACAGCGGAGATGGCTTGAACTGATAAAAGATTATGACCTACAGATTTTGTACCATCCGGGAAAAGCCAACACCGTTGCCGATGCTTTGAGCCGAAAATCGATTGGGAACTTAGCCTGTTTGCTGACTGGACAGAAAGAGTTGCTTTGTGATCTTGAAAAGTCTGAAATTGAAATTGTTTTGAAGGAACAAGGTGGAACCTTAGCTGCTATTTCTGCTCAACCAGCCTTGATTGAAGAGATTAAAGAGAAACAGCAACTGGATGATTTCTTAAAGAAGATTATTGAAGAAAGAGATTCAAAACCGAGACCGGGATACAAATTTGAGAACAATGTATTGAAATTTCAAGAAAGACTGTGTGTGCCGAATGACACCGAACTGAAAAGGAGAATTCTACAAGGGGGCCACAATTCAAAATTTTCTATCCATCCGGGGAATACGAAAATGTATCAAGACTTGAAATTGAATTTCTGGTGGCCGGGAATGAAGAAAGAAATTGCCGACTTTGTATCCAAATGTCTTCATTGCCAACAAGTCAAGGTTGAACATCAACGACCTGCTGGACTATTGCAACCCTTACCCATACCAGAATGGAAATGGGAGCATATCACGATGGATTTTATCGTTGGATTACCTCGCTCCAGAAAAGGTATGGATTCAATTTGGGTTATTGTTGATAGATTGACTAAATCTGCTCACTTCTTACCTGTCAAGACAATTTATAATGCGGACAAATTGGCTGTTATCTATATTGATGAAATTGTGAGACTGCACGGAGTGCCTGTGTCTATTGTTTCTGACAGGGATTCGAAGTTTACATCGAGGTTCTGGCAAAGCCTACAGACTGCATTGGGTACTGAATTGAGGCTGAGTAGTGCCTATCATCCTCAGACAGACGGACAGTCAGAAAGGACCATCCAGACGCTGGAGGATCTATTGAGAATGTGGGTCCTTGATTTTCAGGGAAATTGGGAAAGTCATTTGCCATTGGCTGAATTCGCCTACAACAACAGCTACCATTCGAGTATTGGTATGGCGCCTTTCGAGGCATTGTACGGCAGAAAGTGTAGATCTCCGATTTGTTGGGCAGAAGTTGGAGATGGGCCGTTACTTGGGCCCGAAATTGTTTATGAAACGACTGAAAAGGTAAAACTGATACAGCAACGATTGAAAACTGCACAGAGTAGACAGAAGAGTTATGCAGATGTTAGAAGACGAGACCGAGAGTATGAAGTGGGTGATCACGTTTTTGTGAAAGTGACACCAATGAAAGGCCAGACTCGTTTTGGAGTCAAAGGCAAGTTAGCGCCGCGGTATGTTGGACCGTATCAGATTATTGAGAAAATCAATCCGGTGGCGTATCAAGTTGCACTTCCTCCTGAAATGGAGCATATGCATAACGTCTTCCACATATCTATGTTGAGAGATTATCTCCGGGATCCGTTCCATGTGATTGAGCCTACTCGAATAGTGTTGAGTGATGACTACACTTACGAGGAACGGCCTATACAGATTGTAAATAGACAGATCAAGAAACTGAGAAACAAAGAGATCCCGCTAGTGAAAGTTGATTGGCAGAACCATGGTGGTGTGTATGCCACTTGGGAAAGGGAAGATGACATGGCTAAAAGATACCCAGAACTGTTTCCACTGAATCCTGTTTTCTTCCAAACTGAAGGTAACTCGAGTTTAGAGGACTAAACTCCTTATAAGGAGGGGAGACTGTAACAACCCTCGTACTGATTACTGAATTACGTACTGATTACTGCTAAACTGAACTGATAATGACTGATAAGTGAATTGGAGGAACTACTGAACAGACTGAATGAAACTGAAACTGAAACTGAATGAGTTTATCTATTGAATTGTATATTGTATCTGTTTGATTGATTGAATATCTGTTTGAAATTATATGTTTAAACTGCTAATTGAAGGCCTTATCGGCGGCCGAATTAGGAACCGTTTAGTGTTTTGTAGTCAGGAGAATATTTATGATTTACTGGTATATTTATCTGAAAATTGATTAGGAATGATTAAACTAGATTAAATATTGATTAATTGAGAGGTTAGTTTATTTACGGAATTGCCACTCCTAGTGGGCCACTACCTAATCATCTTTGAGCCTTGTATACACTTGAACATAACAATTGCTCAGCCATTTCTTCTCCTTCCAACCGACCAAAGAGAGAGAGGATTTGAGAGAGTAGTTCATCTTGTGTTCATAAGAATTGCTTGAAGAAATTGAAGTGTGGTTGCTAGATTGAGCTCATACACCTTGAATACAAGACTTAGGTAAGTGAATTTATCTTCTTCTTGTGGTCTTGAAGTTCATCTTGCATGTTCCATGCATCATTGTAGAGCTAAGCCATGTTTTAAGTTCAAGAATGTTGAATTGAAGCTTGGTTGTTGCATGCATCACCATTTTGGTGTGTTTGGGAGTTGAATTCATGGTTGATTGTACATGCATGTTCATGTCTAAGCTTTAGTCCATGCTTTCACTTTGTTTTCCAACTATTGAGCTCTTGAGAGCAAGATTTGAAGCTTGAATTTGGTTTGAAACTCATGCATGTCATATTTGAATGTTGTTCATGCATGTTCTTGAAAATTGGTTTGGAAATGAGCTTGATTAAACTTCCCTTGGGCTTTGATTTTACAAATTGAGCTTTGAACCTAGTAATACTATGTGTTTTCATGAGTTTTCCAGGAAAAGGGCCCAAGAGGATCGATTTTTGTGTTCCAAACTTGAGTTTCAAATTCAGAGCACAATTCTGGGTTTTCTAGATTTCTGGTGTGCGCTCGAGCGGAGGTTTGTGAGCTCGAGCGCAGAAATCAAGTCCCCAGCAGTTTTGCAAATTTTGTGCTGTCCGCTCAAGCGTAAATATTTACGCTCGAGCGTGTTTTGCGAGCATCCAGTATATTTTGCAGACCGCTCGAGCGGAATGGATCACGCTCGAGCGAGGAACGTCTTTGCCTGTACGCTCGAGCGGGGATGTTTACGCTCGAGCGTGGATCCCTTTTTCTGAAAATTCTGAAAATGTTTTCTGTATACATCTTTGCATCCTCATCCCATCCTAGGCATCCTTAGGCCTAGTTTAAGACATCTTAATGAGGATATAGATGTAGAACACACCGAGGCATAATAGGAAGTTAATTATTGTACTTTCCCAACTGTTAAACTTAGAGTGTGTTCAATTTGTTTACTGTTTAGGGTTGGCACTCGGGGACGCGCTCTAGCATACTGTAGCCCAATCTCTGTGAGTAACAGATTGTGTAAAGATATGTTCAAAATGGTTATCTTTTGAATACTGAACTGAATTGTTTATCGAACTGATATTGTTTATTGAATGAATGTATGTCCTGTATTGTGAACTGTATTGTGGCATCCTTAGCATTGACTGTTACTGTTACAGAGCTCTGTCGGTTCTCTTGTGGAACCATACTGTTTACTGACTGATGGCCATCACTACTGTTGGGTCCGTTGAGGCCCGGTCCTTTTGGACCTACTGTTTATAGGCTAATGGATGTACCACATATGATTGATTGACTGACATACTGAAAGACTGAAATACTGTTTAATGAACTGTTTTCATTAATGTAAGGACATTCATTCAT